>JAMZRA010000005.1:14323914-14463642 GCA_024499935.1 Tyrophagus putrescentiae
TGTCCAGCGTGCAGGTGGCGTGATGGGCGTGCAGCCGCGGGCAGAGAGCGCAAAGCGGGACCGAGGGCTGCACGGAGAGGACTTTTACTGGGGTGGGCCCAGCACCGGGACTTTGCGACTGCTCCACCAGCCCCGCACCAGTAGAGCCCCGTAGGCGGTAAAGCTTCGGCCTTGGGCTGGTTGAAGCAAAACCACCACTTCAATCAGCCCTCCCCGCAACCCCCCACCACAGCAGTGAACTTTTTTTTAGAGCAAGTTAGCAAGGTGATGTCCCCTTGTTAGCTATCACCCACCCGTGGACGCTTCTCCCTCTTTTTCTCTCTTTCACCCTCTTAAACCCTCTATTTCTGGGGACTTTTTTATTCTCACCTTCTTTGCCCCCTTTTCTCCCCCTTTATTTTTTTACACTTCTTCTTTATTCTTCCCCCCCAAAATACTTTTCTTTTGGACGTTATCGGCTGCTGGCGCTTTCTCGCTCACCCATAGACTTATCCGCCTGAACGCACCGTTGCGCAATTGAAGTTGGGGAAAAACCATCCGCCACAATTTATTCATTTTTTTTTCTTCTTTCTAACATTACTTTTTTTAACTTTTTATTTAATAGATTTTATAATCACATTTACGCACATGTAATTTTTTAACTTGCAAACTTTCAATTTTTTCTTATTTTTAACCTTGTCATTTAATTTTTGTCACTTTAATCCTTTTTTATTTTCCTTTGTATCTTTACCTAATTGTTTTTAATTTATATTCAATCTGAAAATTACCACAGCACTTCCCCCAGCTGCTCATCTTTTTGGGCAATAAAAACAACACAACTTGCGGTTTTAATTAAATCGGGCCCGTTTTTTGCCTTGCAGTCGCCAAGGTGCAACATACACAAGGAGATCACCTAAAGATGAGCAAGGGTTTTGAGAGAAAAAAAGTTAGTTGAAGTGTTGAAAAAAGAACAAATCTCACAAAAGGAATTTTAGTACTGTTTAAAACTGATATAAAAAATAATTTCACAAATGTAAAATAGAATTAAAAAAACTGGCATTTTGATGAAAGCTCACTTATGCTGCTCACAAAGCAGGCAATCAGGTTTATACAGCTTCAAACTTTAAAGCAAAAAATGCCGCTAAAAATTGATCTCTTAGCGAGGAAGACTGGTGAAGGCGATGAAGAGGAAGAAGGTTTCCCAAAGAGGTCTCCCAGTGCGGTCAGATAGGGAATGGCCGAGTTGTCCGGGTCAATTTCGACGTTTAAACAACTGATAAAAAAATATCATCGCAATGTAAAACAGAATTAAAAACTGCATTTGATGAAGCAGCCTATGTGTACAAGCAGGCAGATAAAGTATTCAGCTGTCAAACTGGTTATAGCAAAAAAGGCGCTAAAATTGATTCTTGCGAGGAGACGGTGAAGAGATGAGAGAGGAAGAAGGTACAAGGGCTACCAGGCGGCAAAAGGAATGCGAGTGTCCGGGTGCAATCCCCGTGACCAATCAATGATCAGCAACAGTCTGGGTAGCAACAGCAATGACAACAGCATGAGAGCAAAAAGTGAGCATGTGGTTACCAAGCGGAAAGAAGGCGAATCGGCGAGGTTCTGATTGTAGCGAGATAGGGCAGAGCGAACAGTGAAGGGCACTAGCAGATGAGAATGCGACCTCGAGAGTGAATTCAGGAAAGTTCTTATGTAACAACCTAGTGGTTGACAGAAACAAAATAAACAAAAAAGTGAGCATGTGTTTACCAAAGCGGAAAAGAAAGGAGATCGGCGACTGATTTAGTTGCGGAGATAGAGAGCTGAATGAAGCGGATGATGATGATGATGATGATGATTTGAGGTGAATCAAGGAGTCTTTGCCCTTGGCCAGATGCAGAAAGGTGGACATTCGGCTGGCCTGAATGGCGGCCAGATTGCCGCCGACGCCGTTCACCAGCGGCTGGTAGAGGGCGATTGACTTGAAGCGAGCCACCGCCTGATTGAGAATGCATCCACCGAGACTGAAAAATTGAAACAAAAGTTTAATATGTTAAGTTAAGGGTCTAACAAATATAGTTTGCCTACCTAGAGATGGTCATGGCGAGAATGACCGGCGTCCAGCCCTCGACGAGGGCCACCTTGGTGTGGTGATTCGCCGCGGCGATGCGCCACCCAAGGGGCGCCAACAGCAGCGCGCCGACTATCAGCACCGGGCTGAGCAGTGAAAAGCTGTCTAGGGTGATTTGTGTGAAAAAATAAGTAAAATATTGTTATTGATTGAGTGAATGAAAAAGCAGAGTTGTATTGCAACAAAAACCAAGAGCACAATTGTTTGAATTTTTGTTACCTTGAGATCGGTACAGCACATCGCTGATGGTGTAGAGAATGTAGAGGGTGATCAGATCGCCCAGAGCGGCTGCAATGGGCGTGGCGATGTTGTCTGAGAGAGGAAAGGAGAAGAGAGGGATAAACAAAAAGACAAACAAACAAAAAGCTTAGCTTGACAACCAAAACACAGCACAGTTTTGGGTATATTGATTTAATTTTTTACTCAGCATACCAGGGTTGACGTTGTGGTCGAGCGACCAGACGATTATCAGCATCATAATGGTGCCTGGTTTTGAAAAGAAGGAAAGAGAGAGAGAGAGAGATTGATTAGAAAGTCGGACTTGACAACTAGGCAATGTGTGTGTGTTTTTAAGTTTGAGTTTGAGTTTTGCACCACCAACAACAACTAACCGAGAATGAGACTAGCAAGTGAGGCGGTGAGAATGCTGGTGGCGGCCAGCATCGCCGTATTGGCCACATTCACCGCCCCGGTGTTCAGCCAGTTAATCAGCGCCGCAAAGAGGGCCGCACAGAAGCCCACCACCACAGACTGGACCTGGGATAAAATGTTGATAGAATGTGTTTGATAAGCAAAAATATTGAAATTAGCTTTAAAAGATAAAAGCAGTTGACACTCAATGAAGTACGAACCTGCGTGAGGGCGATGTTCGCCTTGAAGACCGCCACTCGCTGGAGCCTCGACTTGAGCAGGCCCATGTTGGCGATGGAGGAGAGGCGGCTGGCCATGGTCATCTCGAGGTTGCCCTTCAGGCCGAGCAGGGCGGGCACTAGAATGAAATTCGCCCACCTGGCGAAAAACGGGAGTTTCCTGGGAGCAGTGGTCGAGCAGCAGGCCGGCGACGACCATGCCCAGGCCGGCCACCAGCAGCGGGCCGAGCACCTGAAGCAGTATGCTGGTGGAGCTTTCATTCAGAAGGAGTTCATGGGAAGAGGAAGAGGAAGTGGAAGTTTCCAGTGAGGGTGATGACAAGTGACCATTGGTCAGTGGTGATGATGATGATGATGATGACTGCCACCGCCGCCGCCAAAACCTCTTTCCATTGAGGCGAGACTGTTGCTGTCGGTTCGGTTGCGGCGCTCCTTGGCACCGGAAAAGTGTTCAGGCGAGTTGTACAAGGTTGGATTGCTGTTGATTGCTGTTGTTGTTGTTGTTGGTGGTGGTGGTGGTGGTGGTGGTGGTGGTTTGAAAAAGTACTGGCCATTTTTAAAAGAGGACACTGCTTTTACAATCACAATAATTTAAGGCAATTGCTGATAGCACACACAACCAGTTGTCAATCACAGTTGTTTGATAATGATCAAATCGGTAACAAAATCGCTAGATCTACTGACGACAGTGGACTTGAGAGGTTGTGCGTGTGTGTACACACTTGAAACTCAAGAAGAAGAAGAAGAGGAAGAAGAAGCAGCAGCAGTTGTACAGTGTGTTTCTCAGAGGGGGCCAAAAAGTGATGTGTGCGTAGATTACCCAAAAGTGTGGCGGTTGGTTTGACGTTAGTAGCTTTGATATCCTCACACTGTGATTAGTATTGGCGTGTGCAGCGGCGGCGGTGGCAGTTTTAAAGTGATAACTTTTCAAAATCGTCTAGTCGGTGCATTTGGTGATGGTGTTTACGTATAAAAACATAAAACCTGAAAAAGAAATATAAAGTCAATTGAGATGTTGACGCACATGTTTTCAAGTTACCAACCATAGATGAGAGTGAAAGTGAACGGCAAAACAAAGCAAGCCGGCAAACTGTGTCTGCTGTGTTGTTGTTCTGTTGCAATCAAGACGACCTGATTATCTGTAGCAAGAGCAGCAGCAGCAGCAGCAGCAATGGCGACACCGGCATTAAACTGCAAACGTCATCCAGAAGGCTTGATGCTGCGAAAAAATCTGCCACAAACTAATCAGATTGGTGAAACTTGAGAAGAAAAAGAGAGATATCAGCAAATCGGCTTAGTCTGAACAAAAAGCTGTCAAAAAACATTTGTTTATTAGGGCAATGGCGCAAACTCAATAGCAGCAACAGCTGCTACAAAGAAAGACATACCAGAACAGAAAAAAGCATCAACCTGCAGACGTCAAAAGTAGTGACGACAGACAGAGAAAGAGATAAAGAGACAGCACAAAAAACTATCAAAAAGTAGAAACCAATTGATAAGCTGATGGAAGCCGGTTACCTGCAAAAATAAAAAGAGAAAAAGATAAAAAATGGAAAAGTATACAGTCAACACGTTACCTTCCTGTTGTTGTTGTCTCTATTTAGCCGAGCAGTGTTCAGTCCGAATAATGAAAAATGCCTGTGTGCCTGCCTCTGTTTATATACTCAGCCGGTTTCAGTTGGCTGAAAACAACAACCGTCACACAGTGCAGGCAAAACAACACTGGAAACACATTTTATGCACTAATTGTGGTCAGAGCACGCTCTGTTTATAATATTTATAATTTATTCGTATATTAATTGGTGCATCGCACACACACACACTTTCCTTTCACATCTTTATAAAACAGTGTGGCCGCTCTATTAATAAAAGCGTTCATTTTGGCTGAAAAAAATAAACGTCAACAGCAGCGCAGGCAAAACACAAGAATGGCAACCTCGAAACCATTTTTATGCCTTTTTTCGTAGTCTCGCTCTTTTAATTTTTAATTATGTCGTGAATTAATTGGTGCGCTCCCACACACACACCACATTACTGTCACTTTTAATTGTAACAGTGATAGGGTTTCTATTAACATCAAACGTTTTAACCTGTAACATTAAATCAAACGCATGGCGACTACAACATTATTCAAGAATGGCAATCCATACCTGCATATTTTACGCTTTTTCGGTTTAGCAAGTTGTCTCTACTTTTAATAGTACGGTAAAACAATCTTTCCACCATACCGCCGCAATGTAGGAAATCTAATGCGGTTTCAATGAAAGCTAATTTTACGTTTCTTTACTTTTAACTCACAAATCGTGGATTTTTCTCTACTCTCGTTTCTTCATTGCAGAGCAGCAGGCAAAACCTTTTATAACCTAAATTTGTTTAGCTCTATCCTGCCGTGTCAATGGAAACACACAGTTGGTTAATGGTAGTTTTGTTGGTGAATTTAATTTACACAAACAAGTGTGTTTGTCTGTTGTGTATTGTGCAAGTGCTGGCAATAGCGCCACACCGCTGTAATTGTTTAGCCTGTCTCTTTTTCCCATTTATCAATCGTTTTCGTATGTAGGGTGGCGTGTAATGGTCAGTTTAATGTACACACACAACAGCCCACACACACCACACACGCGAGACGTTGACAACCTCCCTTTTTTTTCCTACTCCCGGCGTCCTGTACGTAGGCAGCAGCAACAAACAACAAAGCACCAATGAAAGACAGAAAGAGCAAGAGCAATCGTAGCTAGGAATCGGTCCGGATCAGAGAAGCAGCAAAAAAGAAAAAAGGAGGCAAAAAGTGCAGGGACCGGCGAGGTGGGGCTGCGACAGGTCAGACGCAGCACGCCAAGAAGAGACAACAAGGCAAAAGTGGGCGACGTCGTGCTGGCTGCTGCCCAGTCGCAGCACGACAAAAGGACAAAAGCAAAAAGGCCGGTGTTGCTGCTGCTGCTGCTGCAGCAACAAATAGTGAGCAATCACATAAATGGCCAGTGTGCTGCTGCTGCTGATCACCTCCTCAGCTTTCTTCTTCTTCTCTCTCGCCATTTGCTCTGTCGTCTCTTCTCTTCTTCTCTTCTCGTCGTCCTCCTGTCTTTCTCTTCTCGTCTTTCTTCTCTCTCTCTTCTCTCGTCTCTCTCTCTCTCTCTCTCTCTCTCTCTCTCTCTCTCTCATTTTTCATCGTTGCCCAAAAGCGCACTCGCTCACTCGCTCACTCACTCACTCACTCACTAGCTCAGTCAGTGCGACAGTTGCACTGGCACTGGCACTGACTGACAGATAGATAGATAGATAGATTTAGCGACGAGGACAGCGCAGCACAGGACAGGACAACCATCACCACCACGACCACCACGACCACCACGACAACGACCACGACGACCACTACTCACCACTGCTCACAACAAATTGGTACTACTGCTAGGTGCTACAGAACAAATCGGAGATAGAGGCAGACAGACGAGACAACACGGTACTCTTCTTCTTTGTCGTCTTCATCTTATCTGTGCACTCCTTTTTACGCTCCAATTTGGCTCACTCTCTGTTTATTCTGGTCACCAGTTCTGATCACGTCACCTCAGCATCCAACGACCACTTTTCTTCTTCTGTTCGTCAGAGTGGACAACAACAGTACACTATTCAGTATCAGTGAGAATTCCCCGAAGTGAAATGGTGTTGGAATCCCACTGAAGATCTGCGCAGCATCAGTGTCAGTGGGTGATTTTTCTAAAACTGCTTGCTTGTGTGGTTGGCCTGTTGCTCACTTGCCTAGCTGTTTGTCACCACCGAGACAGCAACAGCAACAGCAGCAGCAGTTAGGTCCCCGCCACTGGGTCATCATCACTACACACAGCTTCAGTCGGCCAATTCTTAATCTTTTCCTTATCAGTCTGCTTCTGTTGTGTCTGAGTGTCACCCGAGTGTCACACTGTGCACTTATCATCACTATCATCATCTCAAGCAGACGACACCTCGCTCTACTGAACACACTCACTCACTCACTCCTAGCCACTGTCCACAGTGATATTACGGCGGCTCTGTGATAAGCCCAGTTTTTCTATTACACTACACTGACATTAAACACACTACTACCACCACCACCACCACGTAGTGCCACTTTCACTGCTCACTCTCTTTCTCTCTCGCTCACCCTTTGCTCGTATTTCACCCTCATCAGCGCCAATCATCATCAATTGCCGAGCTGACTGCAGGTCTGCAATCAAATACACAAACACAAACAGACAGACCGCCAAGCATACCGCTCAATTGGAGCCGGCCAGCTCAGCTCACTTTGAATGCCATCTCCATCAGCATCAGCAGCAGCAGCAGCACATTACTATCATCACTCTCATTACCATCACTACCCACTACCACCACCACCACCACCGCTTATTATCACCTTTGGCATTCTCACTCACTCTTTAGGTACTATCTCTCTCTCTCCCTCTCTCCGTCCACTTTTACTGCCATCTGCGCGGCTGTGCTCACTCTCTCTCTCTCTCTCTCTCTCTCTCTTCTCTCTCTCTCTCTCTTGTGCTTTAGCTGCCTGTCTGATTGCCCTGCCAATTTTACTACCACCATCACCACCACTTTTAGTAGTAATTGAGATCACCTGCCATCAGTAGAGCAGCAGCAGCAGTAGAGCAAAGCAAAGAGTGTGGCCATTCTTTCCATAGAAGCAATCGCCGGCAGCCATCAACATCTCTGCATCAGCATTGCACATTGCACCAGTTCACCAGCGCCTACTGATCTCCCTTTTCTTTCTTCCCTATTTATCAGCAGCCAACAACAATCACCATCACCACCACCACCACCTCATCACCTCGATGCCCATTTCCAACACGTAGGTTTGGCACCTCTGAAGGCAAAAGAAAAGGTAGTGCAGTGTGTGTGTGTGTGTGCGTGTCGGTGTGCACAGGAAGAAGAAGAAGCCTGAGTCTTGCCTGTGTCTGTATTGCCTAAATGAGCAGAGCGACCAGGTAACAGTGTAAGAGGACAGCCAAACGCTAGCCACCAACTAACAGCTCACACAAACACACATCAAGGGCAACCCATCTGCAAGAAGACCAGCGCCCACTTTGACTACTTCTTGAGTACTTGCACCTAAACACCACCAAAAGGAGCCCCCATCTCCTCTTTCCGGTCCATTCCAGCCTTCAGTATTCAGCTGTGGTGCTCAAATTTGTCAGCAGCAGCAGCAGCACCGACAGTCCTCAGCACCAGCCAGCCAGCCAGTCAGTCAACACTCGGCACATTCCCACGCTGAGTCATTCCAACAAAATTGAGCAACAAAACAGTAGTAAGTAGCATTAGTTTGGGTGAAAGAAGAAACTGCTTGGTGGTCTGTGTCTGTGTCTGTGTCATCTCAGTTTCACTTCACACCAACCGAGTGACACCAGCGACACACACACTGCCACTGACAGTTTAGTTAGCTTGGTGGCCGACAACAGCATCATCATCATCATCATCATCGGTCGTTCGTTCGTTTGTTTGTTTGCCCAGTGCCTCTTCTTCTTCTTACTCACTCACTCTCTTTTCGGTGCTTGTCTTTCAGTGTGTGTAGTGTGGTGTGTTCTGTTGTGGGCTGCATTTCACTTTTGCTCTCTTTTACTTCTCGTTCACTGTCCACCACCACCACCCGCCGCCGCTGTCTTCCCGGAACTTCCACTATCAGCAATCGAGCAGTCGCCCTCGCCCTCTCCTTCTCTCGCTCTCTTTACTTGTGCCCTAATAATAATAATATTATTACACCAACATCCTCCAAACCGCGTTTGCAAAAACGGTTCGCACCAATCACTCTGCACAAGTTGCGCTCTCTCCAGAAAGTTGTTGAATGTTCTGCCATCGCCGCCGCCGCCACTACCAACTGCGATCAGCGCCTAAACCCCAACACTGCGTATAAACTATTGAAACTATTGAATCATCAAAAGATCAGAAAGTCAAGTGATGCACTGATCTCCTTTTGCTGGTAAGTATTTCAAATACTCAATTGGCAACTTAATTGAAATAGTAAACACTTTGAAGTATGAAATACGAAACGCCAAGTCCTGAATGAGAGCGCTAAGCGACAACAGAAGAAATATATCTTCTAAGGCTGTTGACATCTAGCAAAAACAACAGCAGCTGTTCATTCTGCTCACAGTCACAGCTCATTCTTTTTCTTTTTCGCTCACACATCATCACAGCAGCAGCAGCAGCGGCAGCATTAAATGCCAGTGCACGCTCCTGCTGCTGCTGCTGCTGCTGCATGATCATCTCATGTGATAGTGATATGTGAAAGAAAAGTGCAGACAGTCTCAGTCAAGTTCAATAGCAGCAGCAGCTTGAGCAGCAGCTGAACACAGTGAGTGTAGACACTGAAAATAGCACAGACGGCGCCAACAGCAGCAGCATCTGATAAGCAGCGACGATTGACACTGGCACTGCCAAATGACAGCTCACTAGCTCTAGCTGGCTAGCTAACCTGACAGCCTGTCAGTGACACTAACAAACAACAACAAAACTGCAAAACAGCAACAAAAAGCACTCATCTACTCCTTAGGCCCAGGTAGTCAGCACTTTTTTTTCATTGCTCACATTTTGAGCCAGCAACAACGCAAAGCGCAATCACTTTTCTAATGCTTTCTTTTGCTCTCCGTTTTCTCCACTTTTATGCTTGAAAAATGAGTACAACTAGCTGTGTTTTGATGACACGCGATGAGGTTGACTGATGGTGGTGGTGGTCGTGGTGATCGTCTGGGCAGTTTGCCTTCTTCTTTGCTTTTCCCTTTCCTCAGCACGTACTCAGTCAGCTTATCTGACAGTGTCGGACATCAGAGTGGACTGTTTTGATGCTGTGTTTGCTGCTGCTGCTGCTGCCTCTGCATCCTCATCCTCATCTCAGTGACTGACTGACTTACTGACTGAGTGACTGAGTGAGTGAGTGAGTGCATCTCTTAGTGCCTTGACTCGCTGGCTAGGCAGTTTCATCATTTATTGGCTTCTCAACTTCAATCTCAGTTTACGAGTTGGGCAGAGAGGAGGAAAAGAGAGGACTAAATTACAGAAGGCACAACGACTATGGTGGCATTGGCTGCGTTGCAGAGGCATTTCCAATTGAGCGTTTTACTCGTTTTCCTCTCTCTCTCTCTCTCTTTTTCCCCTTAATTGATTGCCGACTAATTGAGCTGATTATTTGAGACTTCTCTTTTTCTTTTCCTCTTTCTTTCCCCTTCTTTTTTCTATATGCTTTCAAAGAGCAAGCTTTCTTTCTCTCTGTCTCTCCCTTTCTTTCTCACTCTTTTCATCGTACTCATTCATCGTAGACTCTAGTTTGGGCAAAACAGAGCAAAACAGAGCAGAGCAGAGCGCATTGGCCAATTAAATTTCCACTTCAATGGCCATCCTAATGAGGATGATGTTGTTTTTAAAAAAGAAAAGAAAAAGAAGAAGAAAGCAGACGTCTGCTTTGAGCAAAAATTAAAAATTGTACTTTTTAACAGAAGAAAAAGACAAATCAGGAAAAAGGAAAGAGTGAGTAAGCTCTGATCACTTAGCAAAGCAGTCGTTGCCGGCAACACCTCATCTGTGTCCTTTCCAGCTCTCTTTTTTCTTACCTTAGTGATGATGATGATGTTGGCTGTAATCAGCATACAAACTCATCAGTTAGCAGTCACACATATTTTTTTTATCAACAGCTCAGGCAAAAGGTGTGATAATGAGCGCTGCAAATTAGAAAGGATAGAAAATGCGTGCCTACTTATGAAAAGCACAGAAAAGTGACACTTTTCGTTTTAGTGGCAGTGTTTGTATTAGGAAACTGCACACACACACACACACGCACACTTGCACTTAATCATTACTGTCAATCAAACAAGGGAAAGTAATGTCTGTGTTTGCATTTGGCACTGATGATGATGATGTTGATGTTGTGATGATGATGATGATGACTACGACCATTGATAATCTTTTAAAAACGGTTTATCCGTTTTTTATTTGTTTGCATTTAACCTGAATGTGCCGCCTTTTTTTGTTTGATTACTACCTTGCACCAATACTTTTCTTGCTGATCAACGATCAGCAAGCACTGCACAGTTTTTTGTTTGTTTTTCACAAAAAAAAGTGATTGCAAAACGGTTCACGCTTTAGTGCTGTAAATGTCAACTGAGCAATTTGTATCATCAACACTACTACTTTTAGGAGCCGAATGCGGTTATCAAAGTGGGTTAATGTCAGCTGCAGTTGATAATGAAGCTCTGCCGTTGTGTTGTTTTTTTTTTTGTTAACGAGAGTTTCTTCTTCTTCTTCAGTTGCTCAATTAATGATGAGGTGACAGCCAGCCAGCCAGCAAGGACAGCCAGCAGTCCTATTTGTCAACTGTCACCTCGTACTGCTGATTTACATACACACTTTTTGCAAGAGCACAAAAAAACTAGGCATTGGCAAACTGAGAGGAGACATTCAAGAAAAGGTCTCAAACTAGTCAATTGTAGCTGTCAATTGTCATTCACGTCAAACACACTTTGTTTGTGCATTTGTTTGTTTGTGCATTTTAGGATTTTTTTCCGCTAAATGTGTGTGTGTGACAAAAACAACAGAATTCATTAAGTAAAAAATGGTAAAAGCAAACGGCATTTAGTTAGCTTCTAGTGCTTGTGAATAAACTAAAAAATTGTGATGTTCAAAAGTTTTGTACAAAAATAATAGTTGATAAATTTTGAGAAAATATTAAAGTTAGTTTAGCTAAATGTGATTATCTGCTGTGTGTCTGTTGTTGTTGTTGTTTTTATTGTATCTAGACAATAGACAAGAGAAAAACAAGCGAACAAACAAAGACAAAAATCGACACAGGTTGTTATGTTGTTATGCTGCTGTGTCATCGATTATCACCACTACCATCTTCATAGTCACTGGTGAAAAAAACTACCTGCAGTGTCAAGGAGTCGAGCAATTGAATTACCAGTAAATGTTTTCTTTCTGTCAAACTTATAATTGAGTGATTAATGTTTTTTTTCAGTTTTAAGAAACTGAAATGATTAAACTTTTAACCTGTTTTGTCAGTTTAGATTCAACAACACTACGACATTGTTTCAAAAATACATTTTTTTAACAACTTTTTATTATTTTTGTTTTTCAGATGATCTCAAGTTTATACTACATCAGGCTGTCATCAATAATCTACATCAGCAGGTAAATAGTAACTTTAAACTGTGCATGCAAACTTATTTTAAAACAAACCTTTTTTCGGCAATTTTTCCCTTTCTTTACCCCCTTTAAAACACACTAACCACTCTAATGTAGAAGTTTAGTAAATCAAAAAGAAAGCCGTTGTGTTTGGTAAAAATCGAAAGTGGCCACGACGAGTTGACCGAGAAGTGAGAAAACACGGTTGTTTTTAGGGTTTGAAATGAAAGTGAAAGTGATCAAGGCGTACAGCGCTCGGAGGACCAACGAACTCAGCCTACTGGTGGATGACATTATCGAGGTAGAGGAGAAGACTTCCATTGGTAAGGGAAACAACAGAGAGGGAAAGAGAGATAAATAAAGTTTAGTAGATGATGATGATGATGATGAAAAAGTCTTTGGGTGTGTCACCCTTTTCACCACCACGACTGCTGCTGTGTTCAACGAAGTGCGGTGGCCATTGACCAGCAACGACAACAACAACAAAGGAAGACCACTTTTGGTTTCACTTGGGTGCACAAGTGTTTGGCAAGTGTGGCAAGTACTTCAGCTGTACTAAAAAAAAGAGAGAAAGGAAATACAAACAAACAGTCAACAGTGTCTCTGGCCACCAATCGGTGATTCAATCTACCTGCCTACAGCTGTGACAGAATTAATTACACATGCACTTGACAGCCTGGAAAACGAGCGTACCTAATTACTAATCGGTTTTCTCTCTCTCTTTTTTCTTTCTCCTCTTTTTAATTCCTCATTCTCCACTGTCCACTCCCTTCCTGTCTCCTCCTTTTTCCCTCTTAATTTGCAGACCAGTGGAAAGGCATCCTCGAGCGGACCGCCGTCAGCGGCCTCTTTCCCACCAACTGCGTCGTTCCGGTGCCGTTTGCATCCGAGGTGAACAGCATTACCCTCGCCGCTGACCACCACCACCATTCACCAGTACCAACGACCAGCTCAGCTGCATCAACTGCATCAACTGCATCAGCAGCAGCAACAGCACCACCGCCACCAAAAAGTCCATCTAAAAGTTCCTTCACCAAGAAGAAGGGTTCTCCGGCACCACCACCACCACCTCCTTCTGCAGCTCATTCAGTTTCTACTTTGCCAACTGAACAGAGCAAAAACAGCAGCAGTGCGACGGAAAATAGCAGCAGCAGTAGTAGTTCACGGAGGATGCCATTCAAGCCGCTGAAGCAGATCGGCGCGGCAGCGGCAGCGGCACAAACATCGGCGGAGGAAACGCTGTCAAAAAGGACAACACCACAACTTCAAGTAACAACAGCAGTTCACCCTCATCACTGACCAACAGCAACAAACAGACGACTACAACCGCCGCTTCGGGGACACCCTCCTCTTCAGCACAACACAACGAATCAGCAATGTCAAATTTGGCTGCTGCTGCCGAGGCGCCGGCGCCGAAGCTCCCGCCGAAACCGGTCCGCGAGCAGGTGCGCGTCATCTACGCGTACAAGGCGCAGAATGAGGACGAGCTGACGATCAAGGAGGGCGACATCATCACGGTGATCGCCAAGGACAGCGAGGACGCGGGCTGGTGGAAGGGCGAGCTGGCCGGCCGCATTGCCCTCTTCCCCGACAACTTCGTCGAGGTCATTCAGCAGAGCTCGCCGGCTGCTGTGGCGGCACCGCCTCTTCCCAAACCGCTGCCTGCGGTTTTGAGCTCCGGTTCCGGTCCAGGAGTGGCTTTGAGCAGTCCAAACACTGCTTCTGCATCAGCTTCAGAAGAGAAGAAGCAGGTGAAACGAGCTGGCTCAGGAGGCGGAGGAGGAGTAGGCGGAGGAGTAGGAAAGAAGCCTGATCGTGCTCCGGTGGCGCTGCCTGCTGCCTCTCCAACAGCATCGACAAAAATGGCTGCAGTGCTGCTAGCAGTGAACAACAGCAGCAGCAGCAGTCAACTGCCACCACCACAAATACTACGACTTCAACAGCAGCGTCGACGATCACGACCAGCAGCAGCAGCAGCAGTGGCAGTGGCAACAACAATGCCTTCTCTTCAGTGCCCATCATCGGAAAAATGCTAAAGTTTGGCGGAGGTGGTGGTGGCGGTGGAAACACTTCAACTTCAGCAGCTGCAGCTGCAGCTGTCAGCAGTTCGTCTTCCAATGCTTCAAGCTCTTCAGCAGCATCAGCCAGCAACTACACCTCCTCCTCCTCAGTGACAGTCAATGCCAACGGATTTGGTGCTAGTGGAAAATCCGCCCACCACCACCACCACAACTCCGGTGATACTAACCACAACGCCTCCTCTTCAATTGCTTCAACAGCGGACGACGATTTGAATGCCTCCTCCTCCTCAAAAGAGGATCCCTTCAACGCCAGCGAGCCGCTCAGCCCCTCGAAGTTGGTGCACCTGACGGCGCAGCGGCCGAAGATTCCGGCCAGCAGTCGACGACCGCCCTCGATGCACTTGGTAGGCGGAAAATCACTGGGCGAGAACTCCTCCTTCGATTACCTCGAAGGTGCTAATAATGGTGACGATTCGCCGACCATTCTCTCCTCTGAAAGCAGTCATACTAAGCCATCAAAGGAGATGACAAACCACCATCACAACAGCAGTTCTGCCATGAACAGCAACATCAACAGCAGCCGATCATCGAACATCAGCGGCGTCGCCCAGCTGAAGCCAGTGCCTCCTAAGCCTTCCTCTGTGGACCCTGATTCTCCTTCAAACAGCGGAAACAATTCCTCCTCCTCCTCCTCGGGCGCCTCCCCCGAGAAGAAGGCGCCCTGGCTAGTGACCTGCGAAAGGTCCAGGAGCGGCGTCGAACGCAGGAGCTGAACAAGGGCGACGATGGCGGTAACAACAACAGTTCGGCCACTTCCAATTCCAATCGAAAGTCAGTTCACGGAATCAGCAGCAGCAGCGGCGGCAGCAGCAGCACTTCCGGTCCATCACCGCCGGCGCCCAAGCCACACGCGCCCACGCCCCCCTCCGGAAAGCCCGCCTTTGTCAGCAGCAAGCCCACCTCACTCCTCCAGTCGCAGATCTCCTCTTCAGGTTCTTCAACTTCAGCCGATGCTAACCATTCATCCTCTCCTCACCACCACCATCACCACCATAATATCACCTCCTCCTCAAGTGCCACTCCTATTCCTCCCACCGAATTAACCTCTCCAACTAGCAGCAACGCGGGCAAAAGTGTGGCCACCACTACCAATGAGCAACCCTACTCGCCAACAGCTTCGGCGATTAACGGCAGCGGAGGTGAAAGCAGCTTTCTGGAGTCAAACAACAAAAAACAGTCACCCTATCACCACCACCACCACCAGTCAGCCTTTTCTGGTCAGAAGATCACCCCCAAGCCATCACCCTCAATTTCATCGTCATCACCCTCAGCTTCATCGTCAGCTGACAACAACAACAACACTGAGGGTGATCTGGTGAAGCAGGTGGCCGAGCTGAAGGGCACCATTGGCGAGCTGCGAAGAGAGCTGGCCTCGGCCTCGGCCGCTGCCCTCAAGGCGACCGCCGCCACCAGCGCCGAGCTGGCCGCCGCCAAGGCGCACTTTGACAAACAGGTTAGTTCTACTTTTTCTTCTTCTTCCTCTTCTTTTGCTTTTAGCAGCAGCAACAAAAGCAGCCACAGTGTTTAATAACAACACACGCACACACGCATTTGAGCACAGCAGCAGCAACAGCAGCAGCAGCGCAGTTTGAATCTCATAACACTTCCGCGCTGTTTCTAATTAATAGCTGTAGTAGTCTGTGTGCTCTCGTTTTCAAACTCAGCAGCAGCAGCAGCAGCAGCAGCAGCACAACAATGATGAGTGCAAGCACAAACGGGTGGTGATAATTAGCATGAGCAGCAGTAAACAGGACTACAAAAGTGAAAAAAAAGTGAAAAAATGTTGAATGTAGCAACCTCTCAGCACACACAGCACACACCGCAGCACCTTGATTAACGGCAGCAGCAGCAGCAGCAGCAGAAGCTCACAGCAGCAGAGTTACTCAACTATTATTATTCATTAACTTGGCAGTAGACATTGTTCCCACACACACACACACACACACTCACAGAGACCTGTAGCTGCCCTGCGCTAATTATCACCATGTGTGTGTGTGTGTGTTTGCTACCACAATCAAAGCAAATGCTATCAAAGATGATGAAAATGCGTTTTCGCTAACTAAACACAGTTACCACAACAACACTAGCAAAATATGGCAACCTTAATAAACAGTTCTGCTTTTTAATTTTTTCCTACCTCTCTTTTGCCTCTCAGCTCGCCGAGCAGAGCAACGTCTTCGAGGCGCACAAGCGCAACCTCACCGAAATGGTCAAGGAGCTGATTAATGAGCTGGCGGAGGAGAAGAAGAAGATCGCCGGCGTGCAGATTGAACTAGATCGAATGCGCAAGCTGACGACCACCGTTTGATTGGATTGATTGATTGCTTAAAAACTGAATCAGCATTGAGGTGATTGAGCCACACAACTGTTGCACACACATTATTATTATTATTATTATTATAGACACCCGAATAGTACAAACACACACACACACACACACACCGAGTACAAATTGTGTTACCTTGTACAAATTGTTCACCAGCTCATTAGCAGAATATACTTTTTCCATTTTTTGAGCTGCCAGACGCACACAATTCAGGAAACTGCGGTATTCTTTTTTGTCGGCGTCTTTGTTATCAGTTTCTTTCTGTTTCCTTCTGTTTCATTCATTTTTCACCTCTTCCCAGTACAACCTTTTCATTTTTGTAGTGCTCTTCTTTTTTCATTGATGTTGTTGCTGAAATCACAATTTATATTTTCCTATCATTCTCTAATCTACCACCACCACCACCACATTTCATTCCTGCTTCTGTACATTCTTCTGTATCACAAAATACGTTCTCCACCTTTTTTTAATCTGTTTTTTTCTCTTTCTTTTTAATCTTTTCAAAAGCATTATCAGTTGACATTGAGCGTTGATATCTTGTCTATTTTGCTATTTAATTGTTATTTCCTTGTCTGCTGTTAATACCGTTTTTTTCAATTTTAATCTTTCTTTTCTGTTAAAAACCAAGCAAGAAGAACTTCTTTTACCAGTGATTTGTGTTAACTGATTTCACAAGCACTGATTTAAAACACACACACACACACACACACACACACACACACACACACACACACGCAAACACCTTCTTACCATTCTTATACTGCACTTTTTTCTACTTCACCCTTGTTACCAATTGTGCTATTTTTTGAAAACAATTGATCAATAATTTATTTTATTATATTGTAAAATCAAATTATTATTATTACTGATGATTAACAAAACTATTGAAACGACATTATTTATTCAATAAATTTTATTAACATTTACACGTATTTGTTTATTTTACTATTTTTGACAATTACTTTTTTATTCTAATAATAGCTAATTTTCTTTTTGGTTTATAACTGAATCAAAACCAACACATTTTACAACATAATTTTGACCAAAAAATGATGCAAAATAAAGCAACTCAACGGCAGCATAAAAAAATTTGCCAATGGATTTGTTTTTAAAAATTTTATTGTAAAAACAAAATACAAATCAAAGAAAAAACAATCGTTCAAAAAATAATAAATTGCAATAAAATTATTTTTTGTGCATTTGCATGATATCGATAAAAATAAAAAATTACATCAATTTTGTTAAAAATGAAAAAACAAACTTGAACTAATAAAACAAATACAAGTAAATAAAAGCACCAAAAAGGGGAAAATGTGTTAGTCCAAAAGTTGCATGTGATACAAAACTTTTTTAAAGGCAAATGTGGCAACAAACTCTAATTTTAAAATGCTTTAACTTTTAAAACAAAAAAGTATAAAAATAATTTATGTTTTGCATTCAAATTACATTTAAAGTTTAAAACTAATTTAAAAAAATTATATTTAGTTTTTAACTTTTGAATTTAGTTTAATTAAAGAAGGTTGTTGTCATTAATTCAAAACTTATGGAAAAATTCATTAATTAGTTGGTTGAGTGATAAAAAGTAAAACAAGGTGAAACACTAGTACTTGCAACACTATTTGTTATTATAAACTAGCGTTATTGTTTGTTCAAAGATGAAATTCTTTTTAACCTAATTAATAATTTGTACTTGAATCATCATTGCTCATTAGTCAGACAAAATTGAAACCACAACAACAAAAAATCACTATTTGCAATCGTACACTTGCTGCTCTTGTTTTTTGTACTGTGCAGGCAAAGTTGCTTGTTTTAGCACTTTTTTTATGTATAGAAAAATAACATCATCATCATTTGAAAGGAAGGGTTCTTAGCAAAAGTTGTTATCGTTAGGAAAAAGAAAGCAAGCTGAATTCTAGGCAAGTTTGTAGATAGCACTGGAAAAGGAGGGGGAAAAGGAGGGGTCTTCGAACACAGCGGCCTGCTATCTTCTTCTTGGAGTCTCCTCGCGACTCGATTTCCTCCCTTCGCTTGGCCGCCTCCTGTTCGCGCTTCTCTCGAATCACGCCAGCCGGCCAGACGCTTCGCTGTGTCTTCCTGCCCTCGCTTGCGCTCCTTTCGCGCTTCTCTCGAATCCGCCGCGTCCGTCGGCCTCGCTGTCGTCTCCCTGCCGCGATGGCAGCTTTTGCGCTCCTTTGCCCGCTGCTGCATCTGTCGCTGTCTGGGCCGGAACAATTATTGCATTGAACATCGTTTTTTGGCTTGTGTTTTGTGTTGATTAAGTGGAATCTACAAATAATAGTGTTTGAATCAGTAGTTGTTTTTGCCAAAATTGTTTTACTATTAAAGGGGACATTTTATCGGAGCTTTTATCGCAGTTTTGCACTAGCAGCATTAGCAGCTTTTTCTCGCAACAGTTTCATGGTAGGGGGACTTTCATGCGCAACCATTTCATCGCGCGACCTTTTCATTGCAACTTTTTTGTTAGGTAAAATAATAATAATAGGGCCTAGAAACCCCCTTTCCTGTTAGTTTGCATGCAATGAAAAAGCTCGCAAATTGTCACGATGAAATAACCTAAAATTGCTTTGCTAAGGTAGCCAAAACATAGAAACAAAAAAACACCAGCACAAGCAGACACAAGCTCACCTGCAGACGGCTTCTTTGACACTCTGTTTGGATTTTCAATTTCAATCAGCCCTGAGACGCCCTTCGGCTTACGGTCCTCATCACTGCTCGACTCATCGGAGTCAGAGTTCTCCTCCTCCTCGGAAGAGGTGCCCTCGCCGTCTTTCAACTCCATCTTCGCCAGTTGGGACTGAATTTCCTCCGGCGATGAAAAGTGGCGTGACTTGCCTTTAAGGTTGGCTGAGGAAGAAAGAAAAAAGGAAGTAAACAAACAAAAAATTTTTTGTTAAGGAAAAGCTTGTAAACACACACAAAACAGCACATACCTTTAGTTCGTCTCATGATGGTGGTGGTGGTGGTGGTGGCAGCTTAAGAAGCACTTTTAACAAAACTAATTAACAAATGAACAAAATATTGCTTGGGTGACTACCAGAAAACCAGAAGACTCGTGACTGATTGGGACTGGCTGACTGGCTGGCTGACTGTTCGCTGAGTAATAGAGTTGAAATGCACAAAAGTCGCTGCAGCAACGTCGAAGTGACGAAGTTGCTCAACGGAAAGCAAGTAACAAGGCAATGCCTGCAACGTGGTGGTGGTGTTGGTGGTGGTGGTGGTGGTGTGCTACAGCAGACGAGTACTATCACCCGACCGATTAACTGGGCAACGACTGAGGTGGATGGAGAGAGAAATAGAAATAGAAATAGAGTGAGAGAGGGTCAGAGAGGAACACGCTGGCGGGCTGCTGCTGCTGCTGAGGATCAATTTCTCTGCAAATAAACGGAGAGAGAGAGAGGTGTTCGCCAGGCAGGCAGGCAGGCAAAGAACTGAGCTGGGCGGCAGCGGCAATGCAATCAAAACTCAATGAAGCTAATGGCCACAAGATGGCTACGATGGAGAGAGAGAGAACTATGTGAGAATAGCCGCACAGCTCTTATTCAGTGGCACAGCAAAAACAGAGAGATACGCAGCAGCAGCAGCAGCAGCAGCCGAGAACACAATAACACACTACAGCCAAGCGATTTTTGGCTGACGAACGCGCTCGCAGAGAACGTACATAATGGCGGCAGAAAATGTGGAGTGCTAAAAGCTGACACAGATTAGTGTTTTAAGTTTTAATTACGATTTTAAGTTATGCACTAAAAGGATAAAGGATTTTGCAAAAATATAATTAGAGAAAAAATAAAGTTGTACAATGTAATATCATTAGATAGAGGTTTTGCTTTTGTGTAACAGAAAAATATTTTTGAAGTTTGAAAGATAAAAGTGGAAATGGAAATAAATGCAAAAGAAATGTTGTAAAAATGCTAAAATATAAACAGAATGTAAAGAAAAAATAATACTTCAAAACTGGTCATTGTTTTTAAATTAAACATGTGTGTGTGTGTGTGTTTTGTGTAATGTTTTGCTTGCAAACTAAAGAGCAAACATTTTTAAATGCAATTAATTTAGTGTCAGTTTGTGTCTGCTTTTTGTGTGCGTGTGCGTCACAGTAATACAAATGTAAATAAAAAAGATTAAATTGACATCAGTCTTACCGGGTTTTAAGTAGAAATTGTGTAAGTGAAAAGTGATAAATAAGTATTCTAGTCCATTGAAATCATGACAATTAAAATGAGATTTTTTATAATATAAAAACTAGCCTTTGAACTGGTAGGTGCTGCGTTTTAAGGTATAGAGCAAATTATCTATTACCTTTGAAAATGGGAAAAACTATCAGATAGAGTGTGTCTTAAAAAAATGACAGTCAACAGGAAAAGTGATGAATGTTGTTGAATTGGGTTTCAAAATAGATAGAAAGAGGTGTGTGTGTGCTCCTTTATAATGCCAAAATGTATGTTGAAATCACTAGTTGCAATAATAGTGAAAGTAGAATTGATATATTGTTTGCTTGCAGTTTAATGCTTAGTGGAATTGTGATAAATATAATGAGAGTAAGTAAAGTTGATCAGTCAGTCAGTCAGTGTTTCAGTCTGCAGTTGATTTGCAATTATTATTTTCTTGTTTTCAGTCATCAAGTAGCAATAACGGCCGTTGCTTCCACTGCTGCTTTTTCTTTTTCACTTTTTGCTGACTTTTCAGTCGCTTTAGTCGAGTCAGTTTCCTTGGCTTTCTCTTTTTCTTTTTCATTACCACTTTTGCCACACCAGCAGCACTCTTTTCAGTCTTCTTTTCCGGGCTCTTCTTATCACCACCACTTTCTCCATTGTTCTCCTCCGGATTCTTATCCAGCGTCAGCAGACTGCGCACAAAGGTCCAGAAGTGGACCAGCGCCTGGGCGCAGATCTCATTCGCCAGCTCCTCATTGGAGACGTACTCGATTAGATCTCGGGGCAGCTTCGGCTTCATCGACTCGTGCAGCTTCTCCCAGAAGGTGACGCCGTCGCGGTACTTCTCGCGGAAGGGCACAAAGTCGCCCTTTTTAAAGTAGTGGGTGGCCACGGCTCGCTAAAAAAAGGTAATAAAAATCATCATAAGAACCTCTGTTCCAAACTGATAAAAATAGAAACTCTTTTTTTGCTTCTAGAAAAGCTTACCATCTCCACCAGAAGATCCTGCGTGAGAAAGGCGTCCCTCGTCACCGTGTAGTGAAACTGCATTGGCCGGCCAAAGTCCTTCACGGCGCTGACGTAAATGGGCGCCACCCAGAACATCTGCATCAGCGAGACGAGGCGGGCGGTGCGCGGGTAATAGGGCGAGACGATCAGCCCCACCACGGGCGAGTAGTCCGACGCCGGAAGTCCTCCACTGCCTCCTTTGCCGCCCTTTTGCGGGCTACTGTTGGGCGACACTAGAAACTCCTTCTGGTAGCGCAGCTGCCGCTTGACGTCCAGTATGGTCGGGTGGGGGCTGGAGCGGACGTGGGAGTGGTACCAGCCGACGAGGACGGTGTTCCGCTCGCGCATCGTCGCCTTGATGCGGCCAACTGCCTCGGCGCGAAGTTTTGCCTGCTCGGCGGTGTCTGCTGCTGTTGTGGAACTTTTAATTTTCGCCGTACAGGAGGCGTACATCAGCGGGTAGGCGCTGGTGATGGTCATGTGCTGCGTCCGCGGGTCCCAGGTGCCGCCCAGGAAGCCGGCCACCTCGTTGGGCACGACGTGGGCGTGAAGTCGACCAGCATGAGGACGTTGGTCATGACGGTGACGAGGAAGGGCTGGAGGCCGCCGGTGACGGCGAAGGGCACCGCCTCCACCTTCAGGTCCTGCTTCTGCAGGCAGTCGCGGCTGTTCAGGTCAATGGAGGCGAAGTTCACCACCTCGTTGGGTCGTTGATGTTCTCGCCGTTTAGCTCGGTGTCGCCGAGGCTGATTTTGTCCAGTTTGTAGAGGCGTTCTTAAAGGGAAAAAGTTATAGTGAAGTTTGGGTTTTATGATAAAACTTTTTAGTTTACCTCGGTTCATGTAGCTGTAGATATTTTTACTACTATCACCACCACCACCACCACCACCGTGAGGGTGATGACTTTGATGATGGCCGTGATGACCGGCACCGCCCATCGGCAGCCCCAGCAGCTGGGCGGTGTAGCTGAGCTGCTCCGCCGAGGTGGCCGTCGCCGAGCGTCGGGAGTTGGAATGATGAGGGTGATGAGGGTGATGATGGGGGTGAAAGTTGCCCAGTCCTCCTCCTGCTCCTGTTCCGCCCACGCCTGCAGCCATCAGCTGCATCAACTGCGCCTGATTCAGCCCACTGGTTGAAGCTGAAGAATGAGGTGAGGGAGAGGCCGAGGGTGACGTGCTGCCACTCCCACCACCGCCTCCGCCCACTCCAAAGGACTTCTTCTGCTTGCGGTACCAACGCAGCTTGTAGCTGTCCAGCCGCTTGCCCAGGTAGCGGATGATCGACCAGGCGCTCCCATAGTTTTTGCCCTCCTTAATCGCATTGGGAATGGTCGATCGGCAGTAGTTGGCCCAGCTGCTCGGATTGGCGAAGACCTGTCCGGCGGAAGAGGCGGAAACGGAAACCGAGGCGGCCATGCGAATGAAACCGTTCGGCAGGAGGTCGCCGGTGAACTTGCTGCCCAGTATCTCGTAGGTCAGCGAGCCCTCCAGCGGATCGAGGATGCCGTCGTCGACCAGCGTCTTCAGGCTACAGGGTGGGCCGTTCAGCGGCTTCCGGCCGACATGGGTCACCATGGTGGGCATTTCCGGGAGGTTCGAGAAAGATGAGGAAGATAAAGGCGAAGAAGAGGCTGAGGAGGAGTTGTTTCCATTTCCACCACCGCCGTTGTTGTTGTTGTTGCCAGAGATTGGAGAAAAGAGCGACGACCCCTGAAGCAGGCTAAGGTGATTGGGCTGATTTTGGTGGGCGCTGTTTTGGCCTCTTCGACCTCGGCTGCTGCTGCTGTTTGGCGTACTGCTGCTGAAATGAGTTGATCCAAAATGCTGCTGAGATCCTGAACCGGATGTTGACACAGTTCCACTTGGTCGGAGAAAATCAAAGCTGTCCGAGGTGGTCGAGGCGGACTGATTCGCGGCGGCGGCCGCGGCGGAAACGGCCGCGGAAATGGCCGCCAGCAGCGAGGAGTGCTCGCCCCCTACAAAGCTGTCCTTCATTTCTATATCAGAGGTGTTGGAAGGTTGATTTCCCGAAAGTCCTGGTGTGCCCTCCGAGGTGGCCGACACCGAGGAGTGGTTCCGTCCACGGGCCCTGGTGCTCTTTCGCTTTCCTCCACTTCCGGTTACAACTGAATTAGACAGCTCCTCATCAGTGTCGGTGACACTCTTCCCCGAGACGTCGGAAACGGCCGTCTCCTGGCTGGTGTTGCCATCGTTTCCGCCTCCGGTCATCTCCTGATTGCTGCTGGCCGAGGTGGCGGCGCTCACCTCGGAGCAGGCACCCTCTTCTTCCTCTGCAAGAGAGGCATCTAAATCGGCTGAAGATGTTTCCGATTGCTGATGATGATGACTGCTGCTGCTGATTTCCGCAGCCTTTTTCATCTTTTTGGTCAGTGGCGGTGAGGCCTTCTCCGCCTGTTCCACCGCTGCCGGTGATGATTTGGAGCGGCTGGGCAGAGTTGGAGAGAGTAGGAGGACTTTTAGCTCTTGAAGAGGTTCAGTGTCTGCCGGAGTGCTTTTTGATGATGAAGAAGTTTTAGTTGAAATTTTTGAGGGTGATGCTGCTGTTGATACTGAAAGCGGTTCAGAGAGTTTCTTCTTATTACTACTGCTGCTGCTTTTGGCGTTTTCTTCCTCTTCATCATCAGCGCCAGCGGGTCGTTTTTTGGTAGAAGCAGATTTTGGGCTTGCAGTTAAGTTTTCAGCGTCACCTTCCCTTACCTTATCTAACTTTTTTTCTGCCTTTTTATCAGTACCATCTGTCTCCTTTGCTTGCTGGCCATTTCTGCTGTTGCTGTCCGGTTTTATTGGCGAAGTTGTTTCTGCTGTTGTTGCTGTTGCTGTTTCCGGTTGATTACTGTCGCTGCCATTGGTGGGAAGCGCCTTGTCCGAGGCGGTGTCCTCGTCATCATCATAGGGCACCAGCTTGAGCTTCACTTCAGACTGAGGCAAAGAAGTGGTCGCTGCTGATGTCCCTTCTGGAACAGAGGGTATCGGTGGTGGTGGTGGTGAAGGTGATGGCGATGCCTGCATGGTGAGGGCCTTCTTCTTGAAGTGTCGAAGACTGCTGCCACCGCCACCACTACTACCACTGCTGCTGCTGCTGCTGTTGTGGATGCTGCTGTTGTTGCTGATGTTGCTGATGTTGTTGCTGTTAGCATTCGGTGAAAAGCTAGCACTGTTGCCGTTTGAGGGTGATGATGCTGAAGCTGCTGCAGCGGCGACGGCCGCCGCCACCGCCGCCAAATTGGCCGCCCCTGGCAGAAATGGCGAGGAGATGGAATTGGCCCCAGGCAGTGAGGCAGCATGGGTCAGCAACGGCAACGGAAGGTTTGCAAGTGATGAGGGTGAGGGTGATGATGAGGATGACTGCTGTTGTGAGTTGCCACTGCTGTGGTGATGACCACTGCTGCCATTGCTGCTGTTTGCCATCTGCTGCTGCTGCTGCTGTTGCTGCTGTTTCAGCAGCATATCCTGCTGCTGCTGACGGGCTAGCTCTCTCAGCTTGGCCACATATTGGTCTGGGGGAGAAGGAGAGAGAGAGGAGTTGAAAGGGAAAAGGGGTGAAATGGAGGAAAAAAAGATAATGAACGTTATTGAATAAGGTAGCAAAAGTTTTTAAAGTGCATCTCGGTGCAACAAATAACCGACAAATAACTAGATTGGCTAAAACTAAATGTCACTAAAAAACTAGCACTTTACAAAGCAATCAAGTCCAAACGCTTACAACACAACATTTAATATAGACAGTGCAGAAAAGCAGCAAACAAGTAAATTGCAAACACCAAAACTAGAAAAAAACTAATAATAAACTTTAAGCACTTGCCAGGTAGGCTGCTGCTGCTTTGCATCAGTTGACAGAGCGCCATGTAAGCTAATGAACAAAACAATTGGTCAGTTGATTAGTGTTAGTAGATAAATGGATAAATAGATAGAGATTGGCTTGCGTTCACTAAACTTTAAATAACAACTACAAACATAAACACAGCACAAGGAAATGGACAACGCTGGTTATTTTTGGTTGGCTGTGTAGCTGTACTGAGCAGTTCAACTGGCACAACTCTACTATTGCCCCTAAACACAGTCTACAAAGTTAAGCAACATCCGCTGCCTAGCACTTCATTTTGCGAGAAAAGAGGAAGAAAAAAGGGTGAGGAATATAAAGAAAGCATGGACAGTTTTTTCTGTTTGGCACTGGCACTTACCTTCTGACTGGCAGAGAAGGTCCATGGCCGTCGTCGTCGTCGACGGTTGTGGTTGTTGTTGCTGTTGTTGCTGCTGCTGCTGCTGCTGTCCATTATTGTCTCTACTTTTGTCTCTATTCAGTTGAGTGCCTTCAGTTTCCATGTAGCCACCAGGTGTGTGTTTAAGTTTGTGTCAAATTGAGTAGTAGGTGTGTGTGTGTGTCTGCAAAATTTGTTGATTTGTTGAACCAAGAAAACTTTGACAGTAGTTGCCGAGGCGAATAGTTGAGAACAGGGTAGAAAGAGAGATCAGGTTACTTTTTTTTGCTGAGACGGTCACGTTTTTTGGTAGTCCACTGGGAAAAGTGAGTGCTCAAAGTGGTCAGAGTGGTTGAGGTAATAAACTTCCCAATGACTACCCGGTGGTGATGATGATGATGATAATGAGTACGATGATGGTCAAGCTGATAAAAGGGGGTTAAAAAAGAAGGGTTGAGTTGAAACAAGAAAGTAGATTAAGAGAAAGAGAGAAGAGAACAAACGCCGGTCGGGAGAATAGTGTTCAGTAAAACTCTCTGAAAACTGTCTCTTTCTCTCTCCCTCTGAGAATCGGGCTGGGCTGGAACGTCTGCTGTGTCGGCAAATGAGAGAGAGAGAGAGAAATGAGAATGAAAATGAGAGAGAAAGGCAGTGCAGAATACAGTCAGTCAGTGAGTGTGTGTGTGTGTGTTTCAGTCTCTGTCTCTTTCTCTCTCTCTCTTTCTCTCTCTCTCTCTCTCTCTCTCTCTCTCTCTTTATCGTTTGCCACTGCCTCTGTCTTTTTCTACTGCTGCTGCTGCTGCTGTCGCCGCCGTCCGATCAGAGCGTCGATCCAGAGAAGAAGACGAAGAAGAAGAGTACGTGTGAGTGTGCGTGCTTGTGTGTGTGTGTGAATAAGAGTGAATAAGAGTGAACGAGCGATTGTGCGAGTCAGCAGAAGCAGCAGCAGCAGCAGCAGCAGCGACGAAACGAGCGTCTGTCTTTGTCAGTGTTTAGTTGCCTGTGTCTGTGTGTGTGAGTGTCTGTGTGAGTGCGTGTGAATGGGCAAAGAGCTTGGGAGCTTGTGGTAAGTTGTTGGGCTACAGAGAACAGGCAACATCGTCGATGGCAGCAATTGCAGACAGAGAGAGAGAGAGAGAGAGAGAGAGAGAGAGAGAGAGAGAGAGAGAGAGAGAAATAACCAGTACCAATGGCAACAGCAGCAGCAGCAGCAGCAGTCTAAGACCAGCGTGACGCATCGAGTTCTACTCAACGACCCTCCCTTTCTGTTTCTCTTTCTCTTTTGAAGAGGTGAACAACGTGAACAAGCAAACGAGATTGTGCCTGGCTTATCAAGAGCTGAAAAGAGGAAACTGCTGCCCGAAACTATTACGACAGCTGTGGTCTGGTCGTGGTCGTGATAGTGGTCGCGGTCGTCGTCATCGTCGTCGTTGCCCGGTGGTCCTCACCACCTTTGTACCCTAGTCAAGCGCAAAGAAAAACCACTTTGTGGCACAAACAAGAGCCAGAAAGTGGTAAGGAAAGTGAAAAGACGGCAGACTTTTGCAAACTTTGTCCCTCTTTCTCTACCACAACTTTTACATAATGAGCGTGCTTGTGAAGTGCGCCTTCCGAGAGAAATGGAAAGAGATTTATTGCTGTCAAAGGGCAAAAAAGAGGAGAAGAGAAAAAGAAGAGAAAACGAAGTGTTTGAGAAAGAGAGAGAGAGAGAGAGAGAGAGGCCTTGCCGAGACTTGCCAACAAACAGAAGGTCGATTAGCGATGTGCCGTGCCTAATGAGCAGTGGCAGCAGCAGCGACGGTGGCGGTCTAGTTTGGTAGTTTGGCAACGTAACAGCAGAGAGCAGTGCTGGTTGTCGTCGTCGTTTTTGTCTTTTGCCGCCGCAGCCAATCTGCTACCGAGGTACACAGAGTACACAGGCAGTACTGGCGCGAAAACGGGGGCGCTGCGGCACACACAGGCAGGCAGGCCACCGGCAAAGGACACCGCCGACGGTGGAAACTGCTGGCAAAGAGTCAGTGGAGCGTGGAGTGCGGCACTGCACACAGGCACACTGCACACCTTTCATTAGTACACCTCAATGTGTGTGCTGCCGCTAGTACGACAGGCAGTTAGCAGGCACTCAGAGCACAGGTGGTTTTGCTCGCTGATCACAGAGCACAGGTGTGTGTGTGTGAGTGCGAGTGCTGTGAGTTGTGTGTGAGCTGCTCATACGTTTTCATCTGTTTCTCTCTCTCACTCTCTCTCTCTCTCTCTCTTCTCTGTGATGTTTTTATCTTTTCTCTCCCGTTTTCACTCTGTTTTCTCTCTTTCACTATCTAGATTAGACCATTTGCTCAACTGTACGAACTGAACAATCGACTACTTTTTCCTTTTTTCTTTTTCTTTTTTCCTCAGAGTTTGAACTTCTAGTTGACAGAGCAGATTGTGATTAGACTAGCAGTAGTATTAGCAGCAGTTTAGTGTGTGTCAGTGTCAAAAGCCCTTTACCTGAGTGTACGACAACAGCTGCCGTACATTTTCACACACACACACTGATTACTGTACCGTATACGACGCCAACTGTGATATCTTGTGCACACCATTCCTTCTCCTGTTCAGTGAAACAGCTGCTCTATCTACACAGTAGACAGTGATGTAGCGTGCAGTTGGTGAAGTTGTTGGAGAACTGACTTTTTTTATCCTAATCTGCCAAAGCTGTCATTACCTGTTACCAAATCAGTGCCTTCAATTGTCATCAAACACGTTTGAACACTTCTTATTTGTAATCACCACACATTCAGTCTAATCAGATCAAACTGACACACACGTTCCAATTTATTATTATTCCCCCGAGCTTAACATTCTCCGCCAAAAATCAGTACCAAAAAGAAACCAATTTTTATATTTGCACCGATTCTGTATTATTTTTTTCCATTGTGCACAATGATCAATCTACCACCACCACCACCACAACCGGCAATGCCCGCCAACACTTCCTCCTCGGGCAATGGTCCGAATGAGCACAGCATGCTCTTGCCACCAAACTGGGAGATGGCCACTGATGAGGAGACCGGAAAGCCCTTCTTTGTGGACCACAACACCAAGTCGACGCACTGGTTTGATCCCAGAGACCGGTAAACAATTACCTTTTTTCTAATTTTTAACCTTAGACTTTTCTCCCGCTTTTTTCAAACTCATTTAAGGCCAGACAAGGAGACAGGCGGCGTTGCACTTAGCGTAATGCGTTGTCTACCAAAATCTGAGTAAATTTCAGATTGCGATATCTTGGTCAATTTTTAAACTAAAATTACGTTTATAGTTTTAAATTGAAGCTAACGAATAGGCCGAGGGACGCATCAATTAAAATATTTTTAACTGATTTTAAACTTTTTTAATTGCAAGTTGAACTTAAAAAAGCATGATTTTTACCATTGTTTTTCACTAAAATTGCAATTGAAAAAAATTGAAAGCATTTAAAAACATTTTGATTAATGCGTCCTTTGGCCTATTCGTTAGTTTCAATTTAAAACCATAAACATAATTTTAACTCAAGAATCAATTGAGCTATCGCAAATCAAAAATTACAATTTTTTTCATAGAAAATACACAGGAGCGTGTGCAGCGCAGCCTGCCTCCTTGTCTGGCCTTAAATGTTGAATTTAATTACATTTACCGGCTCTATTTGCCCACATTTCAGGTATACCAAACCGGCCAGCTTTGCGGACTGCGTCGGCGACGAGCTGCCCTTTGGCTGGGAGTACGCCTACCACCCACTGCTGGGCCCCTACTTCATCGACCACATTCGGCGGGTGAATCAGCTGGACGACCCGCGCATCGAGTGGCTGGCGGTCCAGGCGAACATGGTCATCGGCTATCTGCAGCAGGCTAACAGCTGCTCAAGTGGAAACCTACTAGGAAGTGGTGGGGGTGGTGGCAATGCTCACACCAGCGGCAACAGCAGCAGTTACGGTAAGCAATTGAATTGATCAGATTTTTGTGTCTGAGAACTTTTTCTCATTAGACTAATCAATTGAACTGAATTCTATTAGGAGTTGGCCAATTTGGTGGTGCAGGGCCCAGCAGCTCTTCTAATCTGTTTGGAGCAAATCAGCAGCAGCAGCAGCAGCAGCAGCATCAGCAGCAACAGTTTGGCACCAGTGGCGCCAGCTCTTCCTCATTGAATCACCACCCCGTTCACCCATCGTCGTCCTTCACCATCGACGCCATCAGCAGCACCACCAGCAACAACTCCATCTACTCGAATCTGCAGAGTCTGCAGCTGCTGCAGCAGTCGACGGACAGCGGCGCCCAGCACCTGGGCAGCGGCGCTTTTGGAGGCTTCGGAAGTAGCAGTGATAACAGCCTGGGCGGCGGCGGCGGTGGCAGTTTTTACCCGGGACAGCAGCAGCAGCAGCAGCAGCACGCCCACATGAGCGCTAGTACTTCAAGTGAACTGTTGGCCAGTTCTGCAAACTACTACGGCTCAACACAGCAGCCGTCTTATTTGCAGCAACAATCTCAACTTCAGCCTCAACCTCAACCGCCAAACTCTGCTGCTCCAACTTTGCCAAATTATATGGCCAATATGGCGCATACTGGCTCAGCTGGGGTTAGCAGCAACAACAGCAACAACAACAGCAGCAGCAGCAGCAACCACAACAACAACAACAGCACCACTGCTTCTAGCAAAACGACGGCATTCGAAAATGACTACATGAATCGTCGTGATGTAGAACTGTTTCAGCAACAGCAACAGCAGCTGCAGCTGCAAGCCTACGGCCTGCAGGCGGGCCTCTTTCAGACGCAAGATCAGCAAAGTCTGCTCCAACTGCAGCAGCAGGTCAATGAGCAGTTGGTGGTGGGTAACAATAACAATAACATTGGCAGCAATGGAAACGGAAATGGTAGCAGCAACAGCAGCAACAACAACAAGGTGGGCCTGCAGTTCGATGACAACTCCGACTACGCGGTGATCGACTCAACGGGCAGCAATCACAGCAATGCCAGCACCCTCGAGGAGCAGCTGTACAATGACTTGAAACAGCATGGCATGGCAGCACGGCCGGGCACTTCCACTGATTTTCGACAACAAGAAGTGCAAAGTTTTCAGCACCAACCGATGCAGCAGCAGCCAGAGCAAATTCACTATCAAAATCATCATCAACAACAGCCTCAACAGCAGCAGCAGTACGGATTTATTGGTCATCAGCACTTGCAACAGCAACAGCAGCAGCAGCAACAACAACAACAACAGCAGTTGTACAATAGCGAACCATTTGTACAGCATCAGCAGCATCAGCATCAGCAGCAACAGCAGCAACAGGAGCAAGAGCAGCAGTATTCCAATCAAGAACTTCTAAACCTGCTGCAGTTCACTGAGAACAGCACAGCTAGAGCAGGGCAGCCATTACCGGCAAATAATGCTCACAGCTCAGCGTATCACCAGGATCACCACCACCAGGACCACCACCAGGACTACCACCAGGACCATCACCAGGACCACCACCAGGACCACCACCACCCGGACCAGGTAGTGGATCCGATCACGGGCATGACCCGGCCCCAGCTGGAGCACTCGCTGACGGAGGCAAAACAGCGAGTCGCCAATCTGAAGCGCGAACTGGACGCCAACTTCAACCTGCTGACCATCATTGATAAGTACTACACGAGGGGCAACAACAGCGGTGCCAATGCTGTTGAAGTGTGAACAAATGAAAAAAGTGTGTGTGTGTTTTTGAGATTTCTTATCACCTTTGTGTTGTTATTATTATTTTCTCCCAAGCCATTCCTTTTTCTTTTTGCTCATCTTTACCAAAAAACAGCTCAAAACAGGCTATTTTCTATTGAATTAAAATAAAACAGACTGTGCCTGGTAAGGTACAAGCAAACAATTCAAACGGACAAAGCAACTGGCAATAAACAACTAGTACAGAGATTGCAAACAATTAAATTATCAAGAAAACAAAAGGGGTTTTCTGTACTTTGAATCACACGCCCAATTCAGGCTTGTTTGTTTGTTGTGTGCCTTGTTTGACTGACATCAGCAGAAGAGGACGCGACGATCATCATTAGCAACCAGTGATCACTGGTGGGGGTGATACCTTTGATCGATTGCAATACGCAAAATGGATTTCAGTTTTAGGTGTACGCCGTTTATGTTTTGTGCTAACTAACTGATTGACTGCATGACAGTGAAAATTTTATCTTATCCAAGTCACAGCAACAAGACAAAAAGCGCCCCAAACAGAGAGAGAGAGAGAGAGAGAGAGAAGAGAGAGAGAGAGAGAGAGAGAGAGAGAGAGAGAGAGAGTTTGCAGGTTTAATGGGCAGCAGCAAATTAAATTATAGTAGGGAGTAAAAGTAGTGAAATGCAGGCGAAAGTGATAGCTGTAGAGTTGCGCCGCTGTACAGCTTGATTATTGAAAAATTGCATAACTTTAGTAAGTTGAAAGCTTTAAAAACTATTAAAAGCAGATTTTTTATTACTTCTACTGCGATCATCATTTTGACTACTTCTATCATCATCGTGATCATCAAAGCAACAATCAATTTTCCTATTCCTTTTCACTTCCACCTCACTTAAGTAATGACCTAGACAGCCTGCTGCTGACCTTGGCCACCTCTGTGCAAAAGCGATCAGAGTGTCTGCTTAGAGGTCACTTGGTCACTTGTAGAGCGATTGGGGAAAAGAGTGAAAGAAAGAGAGAAAGTTTGCCTCTTTGGGGAAGATTAATAGAGGAGAGAGAAAGCTATTTGATTACTACCACCACCACCACCATCACCACTACCACTACCTTCGCTGAGCACTGTGGACAGAAATTACTTTATTACTCCGTCTCTGCGTTCCCCAAACGCCAGATACGCCGTTTACTGAACGCAACAGCAGCAGCAGCAGCAAAATTGGCGTTACACTCCTGACGCCTGATGAACGCTCACTTTTTTTTCACTTTTGCAATGCTCTAAACCTTTTCCACTCTTCATGTACTCCTCTCTCTCTTTCTCAGCTTTTCTCTTCTGCCTCCATTAGCTAAATGTCCGCCGCGTGACAAATAGAAGTAGAAGTTGGTGGAGATACGTGCAAAATATGGTAGAGTTGCAGACAGTGGCAGACTGCAAACAGCGTAACATGTGTTCAATGGTAGGAAAAGAGAAAGAAAGAAAAAGAGAGATAACCGAGACTGAAAACGCCGCTGCTAGGAGCTAATAGAAAGGAAGAGAGAAAAAGCTGTGTGTGGCCGGGCGACGTAGAGAAGACGATGACGCCGATGACGCCGACAAGACAATTGAAAGCAACAACAGAAGCAGCAGCAAAAAGACAACGATTACGACGACGTTCTCCCGACGCCTCAGCCAAATCCGCTTCCACCTTTGCCAAGTGAAAAGTGGCCACCACTACTGATGACTGGCGTGCACGTTAGGCGAACGTCGACGACGACGACGACTGCTGCTGTACAACAGTGCCTCTTCCTCTTCCTCTTTCTCTCTCTTTTTCATCTCATCTGTCTATTTCCAATGCGCTAGCTCGTTGGGTAGAAAAAGAAAAAAAGATAGTGAGACAGAGCCTGTTGGTTTCCTCCCCTCCCAGCCAATTCTTCCCCCCCCCCAAATCTTTTGCACACACACACACACACTCATCCCAAAAAGACACACTGTGTGTGTGCGATCGTTCGCTTGGCGGATTTGCAACGTTTTGCGCGCGCACGTCGTCGTCGACGCTGACGACTGTGCAGCGACAGTGTGGCCACTGCTAAAGTGCTGTCCATTAGCAGCAGGAGCAGCAGCAAAAGTTGAGTTGCAGTGACAGGCAGGCAGGCAGGCAGGCACACATAAAAGGCCGCCGCAGAGGAGCACTGCAGCAGCAGCAGCGGCAGCGGCAGAAGACGAAGTAAGTGTGTGTGTGTGCGAAAGAAAGCACCAGAGAGAACGAGAAGAAGGACAACGTGTACTGCCTGCCTGCCTGCCTGAGCACAGCATTTGAAGCCGAAGCAGCAGCAAAGTTGCCCCATCTCAGTCGTCGTCGTCGTCGCCGTCGCAGCAGCAGCAGCCGTCGTCTTCGAAAAGAGCCTCGTGCTTTCACCACCACCACCACCACCACCACCACCAACAAATCACCCCTTTTAACCTCTGCTCTTCTTCTTCTTTTTCTTCTTCTTCTTTTAAACTCTACCTTCACCCCCTCTTTCACCCCCTTCTTCAGTCTTGCAAGCCTCCTTTGAGCAGACCGTCCACGTGTCCACTCACCAGCCTACCACCACCAAATCATGTCCACTGATTTTCAGCAGCTAAACGCAAGAACAAGCAAGCTCACAAGCAGCAGCAAGCGACAGCAGCAGCAGCAGCAGCAGAAGAGAAGTTTTCGCAGAGGAGTTTGTAGTCTTCTAAATTGCCAACAGCAAAAAGAACAACAACTACAAGGACAGCAACAGCAGCATCCGCAGTCGGGCTCGCTAGTCTTTCTGTACCTTAGTTCGCTTAGTTATCACCACCACCACGACCACCACCACCACTTTGATTGTAACTACGAATAACAGACAGAGAGACTGACAGAAACGAGTGAGACAAAAACGTTTTTCCTCGGTGTGAGCTTGTACAACAAAAGAAGGACAGTCCTCTGCACCTGAGGAGAAAGAGTTCAAATTTTTCCGTTTTTCCACCAACTCTTTTCATTTCATCTCTACAAACAGTTTGAGTCACTAAATTAGCTTCAACCAGTCACCACTGATCACATTTACTATCATCATCTTTGTTTCTTTCTACCCCCATCAACAACAACAGCAATTTGACCTGTTTGATTCCTGGAACAACACAAAAAAACCACCAAAACACCACAACATTTTCCTTAAGTGAGAGTGAGAGAGAGCGCGTGAAAACTTTAGCAATAAGCTTAGGGAAGAAAATCCTCTTTCACCTTCAACGAGCTTACCACCTTAAACCTAATCAGCTTAACCTAGGGCACCCCTGTTCTGTTGGTGTTCACCAGCCTATCTACAAGTACTACCAAGTACAAAACAAGTGTGAATACTACTACTACTACTACTACTAGGACAAACCAATTCAGCAGAATAATGGCAAAAAAGACTCGCGGCGAAGGAGGTGAGAAGCACGGAGGCGCAGAGAAGAACGGACGCAGCAGAAGCAAGCGTAAGTACAAATCGTGCATCACAGTGTGTACAGTGTACAGGCACTGATGAAACACAGTGTAATAGCTTAGAAAGCTTAGGCAAGGCAAGAGAGAGAGAGAGAGAGAGAGAGAGAGAGGAGGAGAGAGAGAGAGAGAGAGAGAGAGAGAACGGCATTCCACGTTGCAGTACGTCATCATCAGCAGCTGTACAGCTTCTGCCGTACAACTGCTGCTGTACAGTACACAGTCAGGCACAGTCGACAGTTCTGGAAAAGCGTATGGGAATATGCAGAGAAGAGAGTATTTGTGTGTGCGGGCGCAAAAGAATATTATTATTCTGGCATTATCGAGTAGATTTTTTATTTTGTGATCTTTTTAAATAAACGATATTTTTGTCGGGTTTAGGAAAACATAACCTAAAACTCATATCTAACTTGCACCCACCAATTTTGCTTGTAGGTCGCGGAAATTACAACAAAGACGAAAACTCCAACTCGGACACCGATTCGGTGCTCAATGACACCGCCTCGGTCGGCTCGGGCTACAGCAGCGCCGAGCTGCGTCGAGCGAATGCTGAAACGGCAGAAAATGGGGGCGAAAATGGCGGCAAGAGCAGCAGCAATGGTCACCATCACAATGAAGACGAAGATGAGCACACCTTTGTCGAAGTTGATGACTTTGAGAGCAAGCTCGACCAGGTGCTCGATTACCTGCAAGGTTCGGTGAAGGCGGCCAAGAGTCGGCTGGGACACTACGAGTCGCTGGCGAAGGCACTTACCACCCGGTTCTGTCTGGAGTACCTTGATGAGCGGTTAGTACAAATTTCCACAGATTTTGTACTTATTAAAACTATAACACCCCTTTCCACCTTCTTTACCCAAAATCAGCAAAATCACCGTCCAGGACATTCTGGAGCACGGGCTGAAGCGGGCGGACGACGAGGCGGGCGCCGCCGCCGTCATCCTCAGCCTGGTGCTCATTACCCTCGGCAGCACCGACTACTGCGATGAGCTGTACCGGGAGCTCTTTCCCACCCTCGACCGTCTTTTCATGGACACCAAGGCAAAGCCTCACGTTCGGGCCAAGTGTGCCACCGCTCTCAGGTACTTTTCTTTAAATCGAAATTTTTTTAGCATTTTTTAATCCTCATTTATATCATCAGTTTGGGCTGCTTCATCACCGACAGCGGCCTGGAGAAGAGCCGCCAGGTGCTCAGCCAGCTGCTGGCCGTCGGCTTCACCACCGTCAAAGGCCACCCCGACCCTGGCCAGCTGACGGCCATCGCCCACCTTCGGGCCGCCTGTCTGGACAACTTCAGCTTCCTCGTCTCCGTGGAGGCGGACGACTACCTGGTGGACGCCCTGGAGGAGAACATCGACCAGCTGGCCGGTTGCCTCGATTCACCGTACCTCGGTCTTCGGGTGGCCGCCGGCGAAGCGATCGCTCTGCTGGTGGAACGGGCCCGGGCGGTGGATGAGGAGGAAGATGGTCAGGATAACTTCTACCTGGCTCACCTTGATGAGATCTGCGCCAAGCTGCAGTCCCTCGCCACCGACAGTCAGAAGTCAAAGTCGAAGAAGGAACTGCGCGAGCAGCGACTCAACTTCCGCCAGATTCTCAAGACGGTCGAGGGAGAGAGGTACGGCGAGGAGACGGTCAAGGTCGGCCACCTGGAGCGAGTGGTGATCGGCTGCTGGCAGAGTCGCCGCTACTACGACACCTTCTGCAGCGTCCTCGGCTCCGGCATGAGCCTCCACCTGACGCAGAATGTCCTGCTGCGAGATATCTTCGACATGGGCGCCGTGGCGCCTGAGCTAGCTGGTGTCAGCAGCAGTGGAAATGCCCACCATCGGCGGGTGTCCAAGATGGAAAAGGTAGGAGGAACAAGTTAAAATTTTACTGCTCAAAACACTAATTTATTCGATCTTTTTGCAGAACTTCATCAACAACTACAATCGCAAGGCGCGAGAGATCAACCGCGGAAAGCAGCGTGGAAAGCGGGCTGACTTTGATGTTTGATATTCTCCAAAAACAATGGTGTTGAACATTTTGAAAAAACACTAAACAACAACAACAACAACCATTTAGATGGGCTGAATCATCTCGTTGTCTTCTCTTTCAACTATGTGATTTTTCTTTTTGCTATTCTATACTATTCTCATGGACTACACACACAAACACACTATTTTTTTGCTCTGAATGTGCTTTCCTCTACTTTCACTACAACTAGACACAACGCCATAAATATTTATATAAAAAGTATACATTTACCAATTGTTTGTTTTTATTTATCACCTTTTATTCAATTTTTTTATTTGTAACCAATTGATGTGAAATGCTCTATTTTTTCTTTACTGTTAGAAACACTTAACCAATTGATGTGAAAGGCAATGATATTTACTACTGCTAGTTTACTACAACAATTGATATTTTTTGCTATCTGTACACAAGTCTATTTACTTTTGTAAAAAGTTTACTTCAATTTCACATTGACATTTTTTGGACTTTACATATTGCCAATTGCTAATCAAATATAGGGTGCTTTACAGTAATAAAATTTTTAATTTTTAAAAATAATTTAAGCGGTAGTAGTGTTCTAATTTGCCAAATCTGCAGCACTGAATTCTTTTCTGTTGAAAGGCAGGGAGAGCGTGAGCTGATAGATAAGGTTGATTCAACTAAAAGATAGAGAATAACTAACTCACTACAGTGAGATACACCACTCTGAATAGAGTGGGAGAACAATGCTTGCAAGTTCTAAAATCACTGAGGTTCTAAAACCTAACACACCCTCTGATTTTTGAACTGCAAGGGACGTCCAGTGTTGTGCAATAGACGTCATCTTGCTCTCAGGCCAGCAAGCCTCGGCCAAAGGATCAGCCCTCGAAGTCATCATCCGGCTGTCTACGCTTGCTCAGCCTAGCCTTGCCTGTCAATTCGCCACCAGACGACACTTGTGCTCTGACAACTTCTTGTCCTGCGCCTCGGCGTCTTCAGTCCTCCAAAAAACAAAAAACCAGTGGATTTTTTGGGGCCAGGGCAAACGAAAAAACCAAAAAACTGGACAATGTTGCGCTAAAGGACCACATATGCTCTGCAACCAAAGTCCTGAATCTATCATCTTTAAGGGGGCTTACTTACTTGCTTACTTGCAAGTTTTAAAATCATAGAGGTTCTAAAACCTAACATTTTTAATGTGATGTCACAGTGGCGACATTGCCATTATTCTTGTGAATTGATTTGTCCTGGTAGTAGTAGTAGTAGTATTCACACTTGTTTTGTACTTGGTAGTACTTGTAGATAGGCTGGTAAACACCAACAGAACAGGGGTGCCCTAGGTTAAGCTGATTAGGTTTAGGGTGGTAAGCTCGTTGAAGGTGAAAGAGGGGAGTAAAAGAGGATTTTCTTCTTTTCTTCCCTAAGCTTATTGCTAAAGTTTTCACGCGTTCTCTCTCACTCTCACTTAAGGAAAATGTTGTGGTGTTTTGTGCTTTTGTTGTTCCAAGAATCAAACAGGTCAAATTGTTGTAGTTAAGGGGGGGGGGTAGAAAGAAACAAAGATGATGATGGTGATGATGATAATAAATGTATTCATAAAAAATCGTGCAATGAAAAGGTTTGCGATGAAATGGTTTGCGAATTCGCGAAACACGTACTCTTTGCGCGGTCTTCAGAAACGAGCGAGTTTCCTATTGCAAAACAGACAAACAAATCGCCCACGGAAAGAAAGAGAAATAGAAGACAACATTGCCGATCCAGGCCCGTTCCTGAATGGTCAAGATCTAGTTTGTCAGGTAAATGCGTGTTCTCTGAACTGATGATCGTTTGGAGACCCTCATCACCACTTGTTGATCAATCTTTAACTCTGTTCTCCCCTGTTCTACTTTTAGACTGCACTTTTTTGAACGATTATTCTGCCACCCACTGACCAGCCTCACCCTCCTCTCACTTCCAGAAGTGCTTGCCTGTGATCGTCACCTTAACGATGAGTCGCCAACAGGAGAAGGCTGCTTCGGAGGACGAGGCCAGTAGTGACAGCAGTGACAGCACTTCAGAGGAGGGCACAATCAACCTTGATGATGATGATTCAGAGAGTGAGGGCACCATTGAGCTGGTGGGCTCCTCAGACGATGACGATGATGATGATGATGATGCTTCTTCTGTCGATGGCGCTGATGAAGATGCAGGAGGAAATGAAGCTCGACAAGACGCCCAGCCTGGCGATGATGGCCTCCGTCCCCAGCAGCAGCAGCAGGAACAGCAGGAACAGCAGGAACAGCAGCAGCAGCAGCAGCATCAGTTGGCCCGTTACCGGTGCGGTGTGTGCCAGCGAGGCTTCTCCCGCCTGGACAATCTAAGGCGACATCGCCTCATTCACACCGGTGAGCGGCCGTACGGGTGTGGACTGTGCGGCCGATGGTTCAATAACGCCTCCAATCGAAAGCGACATCTCCTTCAAATCCACGGCTACATCTAGACGACTAACTCTAGAGAACCTGCACACCAGTTATTATTATTATTTAAAATATATATTTCATATTGTGTGTTCTTTCCTTCTCTTCTTTCTTTTCTCTTCTTCATTCTTGTTCTTTGTTTTAGTTCTCTTTGTTCTTGCTAAATCAGTAAAATTCAATAAAAGCTTCTTTTTGTTACTAGCTAGTTCTGAGAATTGTGGACGCGGAAAACACGTTGAGTGACCAAAGTGGCATTGTAGAGGCATCAAACATGTGTGTGTGTGTGTGTCTGTTGTGCAGCAAGCTGTCCAAGCAAGGCAAGATTACTTGTTCACCGAGATTAATTGGCCATAAAGGGGCCACTCTTTCTCTTTCTCACCTCGTTGGCAGGAAATATGCGCCCGGACAACCATTTCCGGCCAGATGGAGAGGGATTCGAGCGGCTTCAGAGAGCTTGGCTTCACTTCGGCCTTGTCACTTTAAGTGACAGATGTGCGTCCAGAACTGCCCCAGATTGCATCCGTTGCATTCGTTGCTTCAGTTGTGGCTGTAGTGGTGGTGGTGGTAGTAGGTGGCCTCTTAGTCTTTTTAGCTCAGTCTTTTACTTTCCTTTCCTTTTCTCTTTCTGTCTAATTAGCTCTTGTGCTCTTTCTCTCTTTTTCATTTGAGCTCGAAGTCGCTTCCAGGCAACAACTGCTCCTTGCTGCTTTGTCTTTACTTTGAATCAGTAACTTTGAGTGCCAGCCATGGTTTTTATTGAGTCATTTTGGAATAAAGCGTTCAGGTAAGTGACCATTACCGATCAGGTTCTGTTTGGTTTATGTAAGTAGGTACATTGAGTTGATACTAGTCACTGCCATCGTCGTTATTGCGTCACTGTGTGTGTGCTTTTTGTTTGTGACCCTGTTAGTCACAGTCACAGTCAACTGCCGCTCTTATCCTCTATGATCCTATCATCAACTGAATATCAGCCAGCTTCTGCTAATGTCATTTTAATCAAGTACAATAGATATACATTCTAATTAGTCTGACGTTGGTAGAGGCTTGCAAATATTCTTTCTCCAACACGAAGCAACCATCGTTTTGATTACTGATCATTTTTAGAGCATCTTTAACAGCTCCGAACTGAAGTCCATTTGGAGCACTGCCGATTTCTGGTAATCGCAGTATAATTAGATGTAAAAAGACAAAACATTTCTAATTTACTGATTTTACTGGAAATTTGCAATGTTCTGCCACCATAAAAAGAATCCTTTCCTTGACCATTGATTAATCTCCTTAGCACCTTCACCGGCGCCGAGCGGAAGTCAACTGAATATCAGCCAGTTTCTGGCAATGTGATTTTTATCAAGTACAATGGAGATACCTCCTGATAAGTTTACACATTGCTAGAAGTTTGTGTTTATATTCTTCCCTCCACAAGAAGATCTTTGGTTTGACTATTGAATGACTTTAACACTTTATCGCCAGTTCCCGTCTTCAGCACCGAACTGAAGTCAACTTAGAACTCTGCCAATTTCGGGTAATGTCACTGTCATTAGATGGAACCGGAAGAAGACCTTCTAATGCACTGCCATTACCCGAGATTTGCGATGTTCTGTCCACAGGAAAAAAGCCCCCTTTGTTGACCGCTGATCAGAGTCCCCTGTAACACCTTCAACACCTTTACCAAACCTGTCAACAGCCTGTGTATACAGTCCACTGAACTACACTAAAACCTTTTATTAACTAATAAATGTCAGCTTGACTGGTAAAATCTCTCACTCGGACTAATGTCAATATTAATCTGCTCCTGCTCTTCCTGTACAATCACTTTTGCTTTACTTTTTTTACTTTTATTTTTGCGAGCATTTTAAAAGGCAAAAGCTGCCTGCCCTAGCAACACCGGTGAAAGATGAGCCCTCAGTGTTGTCACCCTCCTCCTTCATCAGTGCAGTGCATCATCATCGTCGAGCTCTTAGCAACAAGCAAGCTCGCCAGTGAGTCATTGTCGGCGTCGGTGTCGGCGTCGGTGTCGTGACGCATTGGTCGCCGCCGCCGCCGCCTCTGCCGTACATTGTTCACCCTGTTCACCCTGCTCACCCTGCTCACCCTCATCACTCCTTCCTCACCCTCCTCACCCTCACTCCCTTCTAGCCAATCAGCGACCAGCACCGGCGCTCCACCAGCGGTATAAAAGGAGCCCCGCACGCTGCTCGCCAGTCTTCAGTCGCACATCTCATCTTCTTCTTCTCCTGACGACCACTTCTCCACCGAAGCCCTCTCTCTCCCTCTCTAGCAAGCTCCACCAAAAATCACCTTCTCACTTTTCTTCACCACATCTCTCTGTTGCTCTAACTCTGTAATTCAGCAGCAGTGGTGTGCTCTCAATCTTCTTCTGCCAGCACCAGTCAGTAAGTTTAAGAGTTTCTTTTTCCTGCCAGCAAGGAGTTTTGTCTCCCCTAACCTTCTTCTTCTTCACCTTCAGCCTCAACTTTCTTCAACCCACCAAGGAAAGATGAAGTTCTTCAAGTCGCCCGGCAAGGCCATCGTGGCCATCCTCCTGCTTTCGTTCCTGCTGCCCTGGCCACCAGGAATGGCTGCCCAGCGTCTGGTGAACCAGCCGGACCGCGTCCCAATCAGGGTCCCTCCTGCTCCGCCAGACCTTGCACTGATACGCTCCCTGCAAGCAGCTCAGTGCGTCTTCTCGCCGAGATCCGGAGATAATTCTTCACCGCTCGCAAGCCACTTCGTCAAGGATCTACTACTATCGTTTCAACTTTCCTAACACAGAATGCAGGCGACAGCCAACTAACAAAACCACACAGCATTTAATTTTCTCCTTCTTTTCCTTCCTTCCTTTCCTTTCCTTTCCTCTTGCAGGACTCAAGCTGCATTCCATCTCGGAGTTCCGCCGTTCCGTGCATAACCGTGTCGCCTCTGGTTTCACTCCACGAAAGAAGGAACCGCACCACTCCCTCGCTTATTTCCTTGCTTTCCGCCAATTTGACTCATTCCTTCCGGACAGCGCTGCACCGAGCTCGGAGTACGCGTTGCCGGAGAACCTGTTCTTCTCTTCGTCGATGCCCGAGCTAGGACCGCCGCTCTCGGATCTTCGGACGCCGCTCATCCTACGACAGCATCACGCCAACGTCTAGACCTCTTTCACACCTCGTCCGGGCCGGTGCCGGTTTCGCCGACTTCGCCAGGCTCGACGCACTGCAAGTCTAACTCTAGACAAACGAATCGCGAGGTGAAGACGATTGCCGACTTTCGCATCGAAAACCAATGTCTTGGAGTAGTGGCATGTGTAGTTTCGACTCCTTCTCTACATCTCTCTAACCTTCTCTTGCGTGTGCTTTCCTCTCTCCTCGTCTCTCTGTATCTCTCTCTGTCTCTCTGTCTCTCTCTGTATCTCTCTCTCTCTCTCTCTCTCTCTCTCTCTCTCTCTCTGTCTCGCTCTCTCTCATTTTTTGTCTATTTTTATATTGAAATTATTCTCTCAATCAATCTTCCAAATTCCTGGGCGATCGACGTTGATGCCTGAGGAGCGCGAGTTCGAATCCTCGTGTTCGGCTGCGCGGCCCCCACCCAGGGTTAATGGGGAGAGCTCTGCCCACTGGCCGCTCAGTGTGGAGACTCTAGCTTCGTAGAGAGGGCGCCTCTGGCGTCTGTCAGGATAGGCTGTCTGTCAAGCCACTGACTTAAATCTCAAAAAGTATGGATCATGTGGCCCACGAGGGTAGTCAGGACCCTCCTTCTCGGAGGACCAGAACTGACTTAAAACGAGGCTTAGGCTTAATCTTCCAAATTCCAGTGCCCGTCTGTGATCGCTTTCTGTGATCTAGTCAGATTCATTTTGTCTTTTTCTTCCTTTTCACCAAATAAAGATTTTATCAATTTGAAAATAAGGAACTGTTAACGTGTTGGAAGGGCAAAGAGAAAGCGTGAGCTGATAGAGAACTTTAATCAATCATCTACTAAAGAACAACTGACTCACTACAGTGAGATGTACCACTCTAAATAGAGTGGGAGAGCAATGCTTGACAGTTCTAAAATCATAAAGGTTCCAAAACCGAACACACACCCTGATTTTAGAACGTCAAGGGACGTCCAACTGCTGACGTCATCTTGCTCTCAGTCCAGCAAGCCCACCAAAAGATCGGCGCCATCTCATCTTTCACAACCGTCGACCAGTGCTCATCTCGACTTGACTCAGGCTCGCCACCAGTCGAGCTTCAGCTTTGCTTCACCACTGGCCAGTACTCTGTACCTCGGGTCCCAGGCATCCACACTTACTCTCATGTGTACTTCTACACTTTGCGTTTACTCTTACGCTGGCGTACTTCTACGCTGTAGTGCTGGCATGTGCGGGGGGACTTGTACTCTGTTTTCTCTTTCGGGCCTGTGCTTGTCCTCGGTAGTCGTAGGTCGGCCATCCTCCACTGGGAGCCTTGCACTGTCGACGTCGGTCTGACTTCTGGTGCTTGGCCATGGTGTGAGCTGCGTGTCCATCCTAATAGCTCTTCACCCCTCCTCCGTCCAGGATCGGCTGCTGACGTGGGACTTCGGCTCTCCGAAGGGGACTTCTTCTTCTTCTTCTTCTCTTCTTCTTCGACACAAGCGGCACTCTTGCAAGCTTGGTCATCTCTTCACCTCCATGTCCCAGTTTTCACCACGTCAGCCGATAGCTGAAATGAGCACTCGTGCTGATAACGTGTTGGAAGGGCAGGCAAAGAGAAAGCGTGAGCTGATAGAGAACTTTAATCAATCATCTACTAAAAACAACTGACTCACTACAGTGAGATGTGCCACTCTAAATAGAGTGGGAGAGCAATGCTTGACAGTTCTAAAATCATAAAGGCTCCAAAACCTAACATTAACTGATAACAAATGAACATTTGTCATTGATCGTTTAGAAACAAATTGTGTATGTGGGGGGGGGGCAGATGTTCAAGAACAGTTTGGCTGACATTCAACCTTTTGACAGTGCCGGTCTAGATTCTTTAAACCTCTGAACTGTGCCAAGCAGAGTGGGCACTGGTACGGCGCCTGAATTGAGCAATTGATTAAAGTAATTAGCGCTTATATCATCTCAAAGTTATCAAAGCAAACAAATGTGTGACTTTCTTTCTTTAGTATTATGCAATTAAAACAGACTGAAAAATTAGGGTGACGACAGTTGGCAACCAATTTTTCCCGCGTCTGCTTTTTCCTTCTTCCATTCTGTGCCGCCGATGCGACCACTTCTTTGCGCAAGTCTGTTTTGTCTGTGCTCACATTTCTATTTTTAAATTACACAAAAAAAGTTTTGCCTGCCTGTCGAGCCACAAGTTGATGCTTCCCGCTCACTCCATTCCCGTTCTCTATTACTACCGAATTCTATTTTTGAACCCCTCGACGCAGCGACGCCTTTGCTCCTTTTGCTGCCAAAATGTTTCTGTGTTTGACGAGTGTTGCCAGTGTGCGCCTCAATGTGAAAGTGTCGTAAGTGAGAAAAAAATGAAAACGATAAAAGTGAGGCTGCCTGAAACTTGAATGTGCACCTCTATTCTGCAGACTAATCTTTTTGGTACTAAATTAGAGAATTTGGAAATCATATTTTTCATTTTTGCTGATTAGTATCCTTCGTTTGCGGTGATATTCTAATAGTTATTCACCTTCAATTGCACTCTCATTTTGGCACATTATCACCACCACCACCAGCATCACAATAATCACCTCAACCATGAGCAAGCGCACCAAGTCCCGGTCCGGGTCGATGTTGCTCAAGTTCAGCAACACCTCGATCACCTCGGCGCGGGCGTCACACGCCCGTGGCAGCATCGATCTCTCCGAGTACGCCGCCAATGGCTCAAATTTCGGTGCTGCAAACGGCCTACCTCTCAAGCGGCGAAAGTTCTTCAACTCCTCCACCGAGCTGTACCACGTACTCTCGCTGATGTTGATGAGTAAGATGAGATGACTATTTTTTCTGTAGAATCACACAGTTTTGACCCTTTTTATAACAACTTTTTTTCCCACCACTGCCTACTAGATCTCTGCCGGCAGGTGACCAGTCGGTGCTACCTGCGCCGCCGCCTGCTCGCCTACTGCGCCCTGACGCTGCTCGGCGGCATTGCCCACGACTTTGTGCCAGGCCTCCCGCGGGCGCTGCTCCTCGGCCCGGCGAGAACTTCGTTTCTCAATTCCGTCTTCGTCAAGTACGGCTGGGCGTGGAACCTCTCGCTGTTGGTGCCGCTGGTCGGCCTGGCCGGCTACGCTTTCCGCGGCCTGGTGGGCACCGCCGCCGCCGCCGCCGCCGCCGCCGATGATGGCTCGGTGCAGCTGGACCAGGTGGAGGCGTCCATTGAGCAGTACCACGACCGGCGGCTGAAGCAGCTGCTGGCGGTTCAACAGCAGCAACAAGGCCAACAACAACAAGGACATCAGACAAATGGAAAGCTTTCTGGAGCCTCTTCTCAGCCGTCAACTTCCTTCTCCTCCTTTTCCTCTTCCTCTTCAGCTCAGTTATCATCTTCTTCTTCTTCAGCCTCGTTTGCTGTTCCACCACCAGCAGCCAACAAGACGATAGTGACGCTGCAGTCGATCAGCAGCTCGGCGACGGCGCCCGTCAGCGCCATTGAGGCATACCAGAAGCGCATTCTCGAGGCTGCTGAAAAGGAAGGCTCTACTAGAGGGATCATTTCAAAAGTGAGCAAAGCTGGCTCGATGCTCCTCTGCAGTGATCTGCTGAGATTGGTCATCAACTCGGCACTGTACTACGCCGCCACCTCGGCTTTTCTTTACATTGGAGGAAGGGGAAATGATGGTAATCGTTGTGATCGTCTTCTTCTTCTTCAGACAAAAACTATTGATCTTCTAATAACCTAAAACCTTTTCATACCTTTGCACAACAGTTTCCACTAACGCAGTGGCCACCCTCACCAGCGGAAGCGGAAGTACTGAAAACCTGTCCTCCTCAACCTCACCAAAACCTCAACGCCACGCCTCCTCACTGGACATCTCCGGGCACACCTTCATCCTCGTCTTCAGCAACCTGATCTTCCTCGAGGAGTGCCACATCATGAGCGGCTGGGAGCCACTAGGGGACCGCCTCTACGACCTCAGTCGCGAGTACATGAACCTGGAGATGGACAGCTGGGCCGGCACGCTGGGACTCAGTTTAGGTGGAACCGGAAATGGCCTAAACCTAGGATCGGCGGCCGAGGTGAACCGCCGCCTCTACCTCGCCTGGCACCGCTTCCACCGACACACCGCCAAGCTGCGACTTCTCTTCGCCCTGGTCACCCTGTTGTCCCTGCTTTGGGACCTGATGCTCCTCCAGACGGCCTGCTTCTTTCACACCCTAATCGAGAAGGTGCTCGCCCTGGGCGTGGCCGTCTTCTGCTGGTTTCTCGCCTACAAGGTCCTTTTTCCGCTGCTTGGCCTGGAGGTGAAAAAGCCCGCCTACCTGATGATGATGTCCTCCTCTTCTTCGACTGAAATTGGATCACCTGGTCTTCATGGGTCGACCAACAGCCACCGGTGATCTGTTGATCATCGACTGGCCTGGCCGACCCACCTTCTTTTTGAAATGTGTTTTTTATTGTGTTACTACAGCAAACAGTGTTACATCTACTTCAGAGAAAGAGAAAAGGACAGAGGAAAACACATTGTAGGTGTGGTGGTGTGAATGGTGTTTGTCGTTATGTTGACGTTGATAAATAGTAGGGAGAAAACGGTAGAGAAGAAGAAGGAGCAGAACATTGGGAACAGGGAGAGGATAAAGGAATGGTAACTTAATAAAGTAACAGATTCATAGAGGAATTGGGAGAGCAGAGAACGCCTACAGACGCCTAAAGAGGAGAAGAAGAAAAGGTGAAGAAAGGGAAAAAGGTGTTTCAAGTGATTAAGGTAATAAAGGTGTGATACGTTGGACGCTGTTTGACTGACTAACTGTGAAGAAGGTGTCGCAGGGAAGAGATATAGAGAGAGAGAGAGAGAGAGACCATCCAAATAGGGAAAGAGAATCTAGTTTAAGTGGTAATAAAGGTGTTTGTGTGTGTGTTTGTGTGTAATCTCCAAAATGTGTGTGTGTGTGTTTTGTGTGAAAGAATTGACTACTAATTGGTGGGAAATGCTGTGTGAGAGATATTCAGCAGAGAAGAGGAGGAAAAGAGATAATCACCAACTTGAAAGTTGCGTTTTAAAACACGATCAGTGTTTAAAAGGAATTGAGGTGTTGAGAAGAGAATGAGAAAGAGAATGGGAGAAAAAGAGAGGGAAAACAAAAAAAAGAATGAAAAAAATTGAGAGAGGAAGTAAACCATAGAGAGAGAGAGAGGAGAAAGAAGAAAGTTAAGAAAAGACTAAAAGAGATAGAACAATAGAGAGCAGAAAAAGAGGCAAACGAATGCAATCATCAAAATAGCTCAAAGTTAAAGATGAAAACTCAAAAGTCGATAATGAAAACAATCAGCAGATTGGGAAGAAGAAAAACAAAAAGTGATAAAGAATGGAAAAGGAAGCCAAGATAGGGCATATTGTATCGTTGTAACGTTGTGATATCTGTGTATGAAAAAGAAGGAAAAAGTAGAGATTACGCGAGCCACAACTGGTTTTGCCAGGAATGTGAAAATCAAGAAGTGATATATCTGTTTGAACAGGAGAACAACAGTCTTGAAACTTGAGAAGAGAGAGAGAGAGAGAGAGAGAGAGAAATACGAAGGTTTGATCATATGAAGAAATTGCCTCGTTTACTGATCTTGCTGACTTGAATGAGCCTACCAGAAAAAGGTGCCTAATTAACAAACTTCTAGAGTGAAACTTCACTTTAGAACTTACCTCATTGAAGGGAGAGAGAGAGAGAGAGAGAGAAAAAAAACCCAAAGAGATCGAGAAATGAGCAGGAGCAAGTGGGAGCATTACTTGGCGCCGGCATCACCATCAGGCTCGCCTCGCTGGTGGTTATCACCACCACCACCACCACGACCATTTCCGGGCTGGTCAGCCTGGTCATCTTCAGCAGCATCTTCAGCCGCCGCTTCAACGTTGTTAGCACCCTCAAGAAGGCGGAGGGGCACATGTTCGGTCCACATGTGGAAGCACTTTGGGCGCCCGAGCAGGTAGTCGCTGGGCGTCGGTTGGTAGAGGACGACGCCCTCTCGCAGCCAGGGCTCATTTCCGCGGGCGTACTGCGGCATCTCCGTGGGGTGACGGACACGGGGGAAGGGCCGGACGAAGGGAGGCAGCGGCGGCTGAGGGGGCGGCGGAAAATTTTGCTGAAGAAAAAAGAGAAATCCATTATCACCACCACCATCATCATCATCATCATCATTCTCACCACCACCACCATTACCTGTCCTGGAGCATCGCCATCCTCGCCATCGTCCTCCTCGGGATCATTATCCTCGCCATTATTATCATTGCCTTCACCTTTACCATCACCCTTAGCCTTCTCCTCTTCACCCTCCTCCTCCTCCTCTTCACCACCATCACCCGACCGGCGGCATCAATCTTGAGGAGGGCACTGTCGAAGATGCGCTCCACCTCACTGTCCAACTTCTTCTCCTCCTCGGCGGCGTAGGCGGCCAGGGCGGCGGTGAAGTAGGGGAACGGGTCGCTCCCATCGTCATCAGCAACAGCAGCTGGAACAGCAGGAACCGAGGGAACCGGATCAACTTCCGGTACCTGGGCATTTGGGACCACCATCACCACTGCCTCCACCGGGGCGACGGAAACTCGAGGCTGGCGGTCCTCGGCGGCGGCGGCATCGCCCAGCAGCGGCTCCGAGACGAAGCAGAGACAGTAGTCGTCGGCGTAGCGGAAGCCTCGACCGAAGGCGCCCGGGACGTTCGCCAGGTCCTGGTCGCTGTTGCTGCCGCTCGATGGGCGTCCATTAGCACGGCCTTTGCCCTTTGGTTTGCCAGTGGTGGTGGCTCGAGCTGAACCTAGAAAGCTGAAAGAGGAAGAAACCGGGGGAGAGCCGGGAACGGCTGTCGATCGTCCGATGTCCTCGACTTCGGCTTCGGCTTCAGCATTATCACATCATCGCTCGTTTTTACGCAGCAGCAGCAGCAGAAGCCCTTCATCCGCTTCCAGACGTAGGCAAAGGACTTGGACCAGATGTTCATAAAGGATGACGACGATGACGAGCCGAAACATCCCCAGCATTTGACGCTTTTTAAACCGCTGCTGTTGCCGCCATTTGATCGAGCAGCGGTAGTACCAGGGGCGACGCCCCCTGAAGAGCGAGGGCCATTACCACTGCCATTGCCACTTCCGCCACCATTATCACTGCTGTCCACGCCCACCGGGTGGCCACTGAGAGAGATGGTGAAGGCCTCCAGGGCGGCGATTCGCTGCTCAATCTTCGCCTGCACGGCCGTCAGTTCAAGACGGGCGGCCGTAGAGCGCAGTCGCTCGAAGTAGTTGGCCGCCTCGAGGACCGCCTGGTACTGCTTCAGGTGGTGGTGGTGGTGGTGAGAGGAGAAGTTGAAGTTGGGCGTGGCAAAGGTTGTGGTAGAGGCGGTGGTGGCGGTGGTGGTGGTGGTGATGCTAGGTCTGCCGAAGATGTACTTGCCATTGCCGAAAGCGTGATCACCACCACCATTATCATTACCATCATTACTATCATCATCATTATCACCTCCTCCTCCTCCGCCATCACCGCCGCCCTCCTCGTAGAGTCCATCGATGAGGTTTCGACGGCAGGAAGCGGAGCCATTCTCCGCCGCCGCCGCCGCCGCCGAGTAGGGAATGTCAATGGGAGCAGAGGGAACGCGTGGAAAGTAGCCCAACTGTGAGCTTCCTTTTCCCCCTCCCAATGCTCCCACCTCTTCAATGAAGCCACTCTCACGGCTGGCGCAGTTGTAGTCGGCTCGAGGGTCCAAAGGAGCAGCAGCAGCCACAGCAGCAGGAACAGGAACAGGAACAGGAACAGGAGCTCCTTCCGGCACAGCTTTAGGCAAAGATCGAGGCTCCTGACGAGAAGTCCCTCCACGACGCCCTAAAATGTCCAGAAAATCCTCATCCAAATCCTCATCCTCATTCTCATCCTCATCTCCTCTTTAGCTTTTCCCTCAAAGCGAAGATCATCATATCCAGGAAACGGAGGAGTAGGCAATACCGGGGCCGGCTGCTGCGATTGCTGGGCCGGAAACATCAGACGCATGGCCGCCTCGTGCCCGTACGTCTCGAGGTCCGCCTCCCCCGCCCCGCCATCCTCGGGGATGACCGTGTGCAGCAGCTCGTCGACGACGCGCGTAAAGGCGAGCTGCACGTTGAGGCCCGTTCGGGCGGACACCTCGAAGAAGGTCAGGTCGTTGTTGGCGGCGAAAAGGGCCCCCTCAGCGAGGCCCACCATTCGCCGGTGGTGGGGCAGGTGGTGGTGGTGGTGATGGTGATGGGTGTGGTGGTGATGGTGGTGATGGTGATTGTGGTGGTGATGATGAAGGATAACCTGTCCACCATCACCTCCTCGTCCACACCCACCACCGCCACCGGAAGTTCCCTCACCAAAGGGATTAGCATCATTGACATAGGCCGCGGCGCAGGCCACGCCACGGCGCCCTCCATAGAAGCGACAGTGGCGCCGGTGGTTGCACACGCCCCGCTGGCAGGCGGCCATGAAGGAGGCGTGCTGGCGCCCGTGGACCAGCCCCTGCGTCGCCGGATCGTGCGCCATCTCCTCCTTCAGCTCCCGGGGGTAGGCGGCCTCGTCGTAGGCGCCGGCCAGGTCGGCCTTGGTGCCCAGCAGCGCCAGGGGAACGCAGTCCGAGCCGCGCACCTCGTCGCTGTTGCGCAGCCGCCGCGTCAGCCACTGCGCATGCCCAAAGGACTTCCGGTCGGTGACGTCGTAGAGGAGGACGACGCCGTGCGTCGAGGCGAGCGCCTCCTCCGACTCCAGCCAGCTGGATGGAGAAAAGAAGCGTTAGCATAAGCTGTCAGACATCTTTCATCCCCCCCCCCCATTCCAAGAGGAACTTTCTGTTTGCTCCCCAGTGAACTTACTGATCAAAGGAGTCGGGCAGGTAGACCTCGAGGACGACGGAGATCAGGTTGGCGTACAGGCGCAGACAGCGGATGTACCGGGGCGGAAGGAGCGTGGGGCTGAAGGCGCCATACGCCTTGGCGCCCTGGTGCGCAAAGCTGGGCACCTGCAGGGTGGAGGGCTGCAGAAAGTTCCGGGCCAGAGACCGACGCCCGGCGCCATCGCTGCCGAAAAGGGCCACGCGAATGTGCTCCAGCGGCGGGTAGGGATCCAGTGAGTGGCGGTTCACTGGTAAGAGAGTGTTTGAAAGGAAGAAAAAGAGAGAGAGAGAGAAAAAGAGAGAAAAAGAGAGAAAAAAAGAGAGAAAAAGAGTGAAAAAGAGAGAGAGATGTCATTGTCAATTTAGTGAAGATTCGATAAAGGTATCAATTTTACAGCTAAATGTCCTCAAAAGGTACTTTTTTTTATTTGATTTGAGCTAGCTGCTAAACTTTCCGTTTTACAATCTGCTTTTATTCAGCCTTTGCTAACTCTACACAGCGGTAATTTGTTACAGTGTAACGACTTCTTCTTCTTCTTTCTGTTCGTCCATTTTGTCAGTCGCATCAATCACCAGGAGAATTACCGGTGAGAGAGAGGAGAGAGAGAAAGGAAAAATGAGAGCATCGGAAGACTAGCGACACTTTCCTCACAAGCACACTCAACTAAGTTGCACATTTTATTTAAATGTTTGTGTAGCACTGAAAAGGTGCACAGACACCAAGTAAGTAAGTGTCACCGTTGTTGCACACTTGCTAATGCGCTGCAAAGTGGCTGAAACTGCAAAGTCTGTCTGTCTGGGAGCAATTGAATCAATCGCTATCAATCGTTCACTATTTCACTACCTGACAATGCGAGAGACATCAAAAGTGTTTTTGGTGAGCAATTGATGGAACTGTTGTCTCAATGGAATGCTGGCCTGCGACATGGCAAATCAATTTTCTGCTGATCTAGTCATAGCTCGAAACATTGTAACATATAAAAACCCTTTTCCGTTTTTGATTGATTTTGTATGAAATTCCGACATTGTGTTGCGACATTTCCGTTTACTAGTTTTATTTTAAAATTATATATGCACTCATTTTTCACCTCTCTAAAATCTTTTTCTGCAGTTTTCTAAATTTAGGAATAACCTAAACAAAATAGAAAGCTTAAAAGTAAAAATGCACTTACATTCTTCCTCTTCAATGCGCTCTTTCTCCAGTTGAGTCAGCTGAGGCTTGGACATTCTGCCGCGGTACGGCCTATTAACTCCCATAATAGGCATGATGAAGCAGAGTTGATGTGATTTCAGCGGTGGTGTGAGTTAAGTTTAAATAGAGCAAGCACACAAATTAAAGCACGAGAACAAAAAAGAAGAGGAGACGATGGTCACTGGTGGTCACTGTCAATGTCAAGAAGCAAGTGACAAAAAAGCTGAAACGGGAAGATCAAATAGTTGATAGTGTACACAAAAGCAAGAAATTGGCGATGAGAAGATCCTTAGAACAGAGTAATAAAATAGAAAAGCCCATTATTACCACTTTATCATATTTTAAATACTCTAAATCAAAACTTACTCCTTTTGCTCAGTTGCTCCCTACTAACTGGCAACAGTGCCCCTCATCAACTTGAGAGCACACACTTGATGAGCGCGCGGTTGATCCCACTGGTTGGTCAACAATGAAAAGGCAGATGAATTCTGTTTGAATAATTAAACAAAACAAAGGCAAACTAAATATTTGTAATGTCGAGTGTTGTAATCAAGTGTTGTACTGGTCGGTGGTGGTGATGAGGTGATTCTGATTTGGAAGTGTCGAGAACTTAGTGTCGAGAGAGTAGCACCTTCGAACGCGATTCGCTCGCCTTTAAATACTGCTTTTTGGTTGTGCGTGGTAGCGATTCTCTCTCTCTCTCTCTCTCTCTCTCTCTCTCTCTCTCTCTCTCTCTCTCTCTCTCTCTCTCTCTCTCTCTCTCTCGTTCTTGTCTGCTCGCCTGTTCCTTTACTTTCGTTACTTTCTCTTTGCCTCCCTCTTCATCGAGATCGCTTCTCTCACGTTTCTCTTTTGCTCTCTCTCTCGCTCTCTCTCTCTCGCTCTCTCGCTCGCTCACTCTTTCGACACGAGACCATCACCACCACCGCACAGCAGCGCATCACTGACGGTAGCTTAAGCAGCTTCAGATTCAACAGCCATAGTTGCCGAAGTTGTTGAAGTTGGTGGTGAAGTTCCTCTGGAGGCAGGAGTGGAGGGTGGAGCTGAAACTGTGCTGGGCTGAAAGAGGAGCAAAGAACTGAATGGCTGAGCAAGAGAGAGAGAGAGAGAAAGAGAGAGAGAAAGAGAGAGAGAGAAGAGAGAGAGAGAGAGAGAGAGAGAGAGAGAGAGAGAGAGAGAGAGAGAGAGAGAGTTGTACAACAGTTGTCGTACAGAATCAGAGCGGTGAGCGCTGTTGTGGAAAGCGGCAGTCGTTTTCGTTTAGCCGATGAGCTCGGTTCGGCTGACCGCCAACATCATCATCATCATCATCATCATTCATTGGAAAACGGTAATCAGTGGTGCTGGTGGCGATCACATTACCGTACACTCATTAAACGAATAAAAAAACTAGTAATGGTGAAAGAAAAAGAAACAGACAATATAAAGTGATGACTAGCTGGATGATTGAATAATACGATGACGGCCAAAAAAGCACAAAACTAAATCTAAAGCAATGAAGCTTACAAATGAAAAAGGAAAATTAAATTAAAGTCTGATAGGGCTTTGATTCGCAATTGAATATGATTCACAAGCTGTTTTAGTTTGCTTGTTTGTTTGTTTTCATTAGGCTCCTTCTTTCTGTAAAGGCTTCTTCTTTTTATATGCGCTCACTGATTTGCTCACTCAGTGCCCGGTGTAAACCGGCACTTCTTGGCAATCACAGCATTGGAAGAAGGAAAGAAAGAAAGAAAGAAAATGATAAAGAAAGTTGTCATTTACTCACTCACTCACTTACTCAGTTGACAAATGATACTGTCTGTTGATTTGTCTGTTGATTGTTTGCTGCCTGGTTCTTCTTGTTCTTCTCTTTTGTTGTATTGAATTTTGCGAGAGGATTACTGGTGCTGCCTGCTTAAAATAAGAGGATGCTGATGAAATGGTGGTGATGGGGGTGATAATGAGATGGTAAAGCAAAATGAGGACAGAGAAATCAACTGCCACCAAAGACCACTGACAAGTGTCAAGTGGCGGGGGTGACTTTTATCAGAGCTGATGATGTCTTCTTCTTCTTCTTCTTCTTCTTCATAATCATGTCCATCATCATGTCTTCACAATCGTACACACACACACACACACACACACTTATTAACACGTTTTCTGCACTCTTCTTCTTCTTCTTCTTCTTCTTCTTTTGCACCACTTTCAGTGTCACTAACCAGACAGACGAACTGATAGATAGACAGACAGACAGATGATTGCTGTCAATTGAAGTCAACTGAAGTGAACTGGTGGCAGTTGTCGACAGCTGTACAGCTGTTGCTGCTGTACAACTAGATTACCAGGAAAAAGTCATTTAGTGAAAAGGAGAGAGAGAGCGCGAACACAAAGTACAAAATAGTTAGCTTGTTGCTGCTGGCACTGGCCAATAATTGATTTAATTCCATCAACGAAATTGTACCATGTACAGGGAAAAAGGGGCCCTGCTGCTAATGAAATGTACAAGGTTATTGGCCGGCTGGTCAGTGGTTCATCAGAAAAAATTACATCATTTTAGGCTTTTTCGCTGATTAGTTGTGTGCTGATCATCATCATCATCAGCATCATCATTCTACCATTGACCTTTGATTCACCTCTACCTCAGCTTGATTGGTGTGCACTAAAGATGCCCAAAACAACCTATGCACAAACCTACCTGCCAAACTTCACTGCCAAACTGTTAACTCCTCGTTTTTACCTTCAGCTCCCACACACTACATTTTAACAACAACATAATTCTCCTAGGATTTGGGTAAAGAGAAAGAGTGTCAGTACTCAGTTTGTACTGGGTGAAAACACACACAGATCTTGGAAACTGCAACAGCGAAAATTCGGTGCACTTGCCGACACCACTGTGCCGTCATCGGAGAAAGTGGCCAAAAAAGTGTCTAAATTGCACTTAAATCGCAGTCAGCAGCAGTAAAAAAGTTGTGTGTTTTCAGTACTGCCATTTACGACACAAACCTCAACTAACAACTTCAAAAGCTCATCAACGATACTTAACGACACATTTTAAGCAAAACGAGACGACAAGTACGATTTCAATCATGACGATGAGCTGATGCTGTTGTTTATACTGAAAAAAAGGCGCAGACTGAAAACAGTTTTACTGCAAATCAGTGCACTGTGCACTGTGTGTTTGTCAACACTGGTGAAAGCAGGTGAAAGCATCTCTCTCTCTCTCTCTCTCTCTCTCTCTCTCTCTCTCTCTCTCTCTCTCTCTCTCTCTCTATAAATAGCACTGATTGGTAGCACCATTAATTGATTGGTAGCAGTGTTGGAAATTTCTCTATCTGACTAGTGTGTGTGTGTGTGTGTGCAGTTTTATTGCATTTATTGGCATGTTTTTCTTCGGTTTCTGCAGGTAGTTATGTGGTGCAATATCAACAAAACAAAAAGTGGTTGTGATACTGAAGTAGTGGACACGGCTTCTGCTGTTGCTGCCGCTTTTGTTGTTTTTGTTTGTCTATATGTCTGCTTTTCCTTTTATGGCAATTCAGTTTATTTCTCTCCAAACAAAGAGCACTGGTGCCTAATTAGCGCATTTGTGATACCAGAGTTTTGGCTTCCAGTTTGGCCTGGTTAGTTTGGCTTGGCTTGGCTTGGCTTGGCCCGTTGTTCACCGGTTCATTTAATTGGCATGACCAACTGCTGTGCACTGGTTAGGTAACCAACTCCAAAAAGGAAAAAGTGAGGCGACAACAAGCTGACTGGGCTTTGTTTTGGCACTTCATTAGCTGCAACCACAACTTTTATTATTCTTTTTTGCGGTGTCTGCAGTAGCAGCAAACCACCACCACTACCTGTGTGTCTTTTCGCTCTAAATTCGTTTGACGCAGGCACCAACTTTTTAGTCTTCTAAGCAGATTTCCGCAGCAGTGACACAAGCACACACAAGCACATTTTTTTGGTGTGTAAACCCGTGAGTTCCAGAAAAATCTAAGCCAATCCCGAATTACAAAACTAGTCAGAAACAAGTTCAGCCGGGCAAACCGTTTTGTTTTTGTCACCTGTTTCACAACCACTTTTTTTTGTGCTGGCCAACCTTTTCACCGCCAATCTTTTGAGGCTGCTGCTGACTGTCCATGACTGCTAATGACACATGGCGTGGGCTGCCGTTGCAAAAAATCTGAGGCAGAAATTCTACTGCGTTTTGTGTGCACTACTTACGAGTACATCGTGTACACCGAGACACACAAAACGGTGTGCGGTCTAGATCTGGAGAATCCGAATCAGTGCAAGGGAATGCATGGGAAGCCTACTACGTGATGCCTTAAACTTAAAACTAGAAGAAAGGGGGAGGAGGACAACACGAAACAGTCGTAGTCGGTCTAGTTGAAAAATGGTAGTGGAAATGTCAACTGGAAAATGTGTGTGTGCTTGTGCAGTGAGTAGTAGTGAAAAGAACTGCCGAGAAAAAAAGAAAAAGAAGAAAATGGAAAAAAACCGTTCGACCATAGCAACACAGACGGCAGCGATTCGTCGTCGTCGTCGTCGTCGTTGGCGGCCAACTTTGCCATATTTGCCCTCTCCACTGTCTGTCTGTCTGTCTGAGACTGACAAAACGACTGCCAACTGTCGAGTTCCAGGGAGTTCCAGGGAGCCCCCTTAAAGTGGCCTAAAACTGCCCTTTCGGCCTCTGTTCTCCATCTTTGAATGACGCACAACGAGTCGCCTTGAAAAGAAGAGAAGGGGGGGGGGTGGAGAATTCACTTGGCTTCTTCACCAAAGTCCTCACCAAAATGGCGGCCCCATTTCAAATCAGACGTTTTGGCTGTTGCTGCTGCTGCTGCAGTGGTGGTACTATTCCAGTTGAGCCCAGTTGGCTAGTGGGAATGTTTGAATGTCAATGTTAAGCCCTCGGTGCCTTCCCAGTAGTGCAAGTGGCAGTGGCAGTGGCAGTGGCAGTGGCTGCAGCAGCAGCAACAACAATAAAACAGATCATGTACTGCGACGCAGATGTTCAGATTGGCCGATCCAGATTTTAGCCTTCGATTCAGGTTCTGGAGAACTGGAGGAGGAGGAGGAGGAGGAAAGGCCGATTTAATTGAAGTTGGACTCTTTCTCTCTCACCCAAATCACGTCAGTTTATGTCTGCAACTACCACTACTGCCACCACCACCACCACCACCACCACTTTTCTGCTTGCCCTTCATTTGTTATTCATATCTGAATGTGAATGAATGAATGAATGAATGTGTCCCAGTGCCGCTGCCAATGACTGAGTGCCACATCAGTGCGCTGCCAACAACATCCTTCACAGAAGGAGTAAAACTAAAAATGGGGGCTTAAAAATATTGAACCAGTCAGCGAGTCAGTCAGTAGGGTACTGGCTGGTGGTGACTGGCTGGCTGGCTGGCTTATTAGTGAACACGTAGAAGGAGTGAATCCTGGCTGACATTTCATTAGCAAAATCAACAGCAGCAGCAGCAGCAACCGTTTTGTCTTTTCGTCGCCCTCGATGGAAACTCAGCTCAGCTCAGTTCTTTTAACTGGAAAGGTATTAGTGTGTGTGTGTGTGTGTTTGGTGAACTGGTTTGAGGTATCACAAAAAAACTGCCTGGTTTCTTTCCCTTTTGTCCACTCAAAAGAGAGATGAAGGGGTAATTTCAGGGGAACAGGAGAACGGGAGGGAGAGAGAGAGAGATTACTAAGCTAGTCACTTGAGCGCCTCACTTGAGCACTTGCTAGCGGGTGATCTTTTTTTCCGATGAAAATGGGCTTCAGACTTGACGATCTTTCTTTCTGTTGTGATGCCACTGATGCCGCCGCCACCGCCACAAGTGGAGTGCCCAGCAACTGCCGAAAAATTGCTGTGCACCCTTTTTCAGCCGAATTTAAATATCGACTACTTCAGTGAAGTGTCCAACCTTTCAACGTTTTGGGAAAGGGCATTTGTGATCGTGTGCAGGGTGTCTTAGTACCCAGTAGAGCCTTCAAAGTAAAGGATGACAGTGAAAATGGCAATGTGACAAGAGTGGATGGATATTTGGGCGGAAAGAAGGACGAAAAGGAGAAATAATCAGGAAGTGAGTTAATAAGAATTGAGACTTGAGTTTTAAAGTTTAAAACTTTTTTGCTGCTGTTGTTGTGTGCCAGCAGAGGTGCTAACTTAATGAAAGACAAACACTGACGGGCAAATTGAAAAATCATCCACAAAGGAAGCAGCGGCTCGTGTTTTGAGTGCCAATTTAAATTAAGCTAACTTAATCAGTAAAAAGAGTGAGAAAAGGAGAAAGGAAAGAAAGAGTTATTGAAAACGAAGTAGACTGAGTAAACGATACTTGGCCAATGAAATAAGGAAGCAGCAGAAAAAAACTGAACTTGGCATTTGCTCACAAGTACGTGCACATTTTTTTCTGAAAAGTGTAAGTAAAGTGCTTCGAGGGTGTTCAAGTCTAGCAGCTATTTTTTTGGCAGTCAACGCACTAAGACACTTTTCAAGTGTCTGCGCGCGCTAAGTGCTGACGGTGATGGTGACCTTTCTTTGGAACAGTCTGGAACAGGCAAGTTCCTCATAAAATGATCCTCTAATTTATCCCTCTCTCAATCGCCATTACCCTCATCACCCTCATCATCATTATTATTTTTAGAATGACCTTTTAATTTCTATTATTATCAACTATTTTGCTTTTGCCTCTCTCTCTCTCTCTCTCTCTCTCTCTCTTAAACACTATCAAGTGGTTTTTAATTTTTAAAACAAAAAGGGTAAAAACTTATGTAAAATTATTTAGAGTAATTGAAATGGTTTTTCCTAAAGTGGCCTAAATAAAAAGGCATCATCTGCAAATGATTAGCCATTAACAAATGTTTTTGTAGATCAAACTGCGGCCAAAAATAAATGAAAAACAAATAAATAAAAACGCATTAAAAAATGTATTACAAAAAATGGAACAAATGCCCACATGAATGGTTACTAACTGGTCAGTGAAGAGAAAAAACACAAGCAAAAGATGAGTCGCTAAACTGTGTGTGTGTCTAGACGACAGTCTGAGTGACTGACTGATTAAGAGAACGGCAACTAATTGAAAAGCATTTGAAAGTGGCAGCATCAGGCTAACTAGCCAGCAAGCAGCCAGTAATTTATTAGCACCCTGCACCGCCATCATCTCACCGTGACCTGTCAATGGAAAGATGCGGCAATTGCTGCTGCTGCTGCTGCTGATGCTGATGCTGATGCTGTTTCACTTGTCCTTCTCCCCTTTGTGCACACAAATCAAATGGACAGAGAGAGAGAGAGAGAGAGAGAGAGAGAGGAGAGAGAGAGAGAGAGAGAGAAAGAGAGAGAATGCCTTAAATCAACTTGAAAATGAATGGAAATGAGTGGAAATGAGTGGAGAGAAGGGGCAAGTGCAAACAGGCAGGTTGATTCATTGGCCCTATCCCTTCTTCTTCTTCTTACTGCCATTTGTTTTACCTTCCACTACCACCACCACCAGCAAGATATAATTCAATCCAGGCTGAGTTTTGCCAAAACTCTCTCAACCAGCTCGTTTAGAATTGACTTATTTGGGTCTGTGTTTGTGTGCAAAAAGAAAGAGTGGTCGCGTGTTTCAGCCGTCGCCGCATCATCATCATCATCATCATTTGTGGTACCCCGCTCTCTCTCTCTCACTCTCACTCTCTCTCTCTCTCTCTCCTCTCTCTCTCTCTGTGCCATAACTAGTGTGCCCCTGAGCGTGCAACTCTTCAGACATTGTCTCATCTAGTGTCTGCGTACTGAAAAGTGCACTGAAAACTGGTCCTTGTCTTCTTCTTCCTCTCACTCACTCACTCACTCACTCTCAATCTTTCACTCTTTCTTTCCCTTTCTCCCTTTTTCTTTCTTCATCTCATCTCATAAATTACAAGTGCGACGTGCTGCACGGGCCGTCCGACTGACTGACTGACTGACTGGCTAGCCTGCTTAGCTTGTCAGTCAGTGTTTAGGCTGCTGAATTGAAAAGCAAAGTTAAAAAGTAAAGTGAACTGGGCAATTGTAATTCATCCATTCTCTTTGTCTCTCTTTCACCCCTTCTCCCAGTTCTTCCAGTCGTCTCCTGTTTGCACCCAGTTGTGGTCTTCCACTTTTTCTCCGGCTACCCTTTTTTTCTTTCTACTTAAGTTTTCTCTGTCACTTGCAGCAGCAGCACCAACACCTGCAGCACCTTACTAGCACACAAACGCACACACACACGTTTTGACCAGCTTTTTGGGCAGTGGGCAAAAGTAAGCTGATTAAGCAGCATGACAGAAAAAAAGAAAAGTTGATGAAGTGATGCACAACTTTTTTTGTGTTTCAGAGAAATCTGAACAAACACACTGCCGATGACACTGATGCCTCAGGTGCTCAAGTGCAGTTGTTCAGTTCAGTTCAGTTCAGTTGACTTGACAGTTCAGTTTAGCAAACAGTCTTAAGCCACAAATACATTTTTTCCTATTTTGCCAAAACTTTAAACAAAAATGGGTTAACCAGTGTCTGCTGGTCAAAAATGTGATGACAGCAGCATTTATGATGTTTTAGGTTTCTGAATTAACCATTTTGTTGTTCATTGTGGTTCTAACGTCAGACAACAGTAACGGTGGCACTTTGGCACCTTAATCATTAAAAGGGGAAAATGATGTTCTCTAATCACCTATGTCAGCTCTCCTCTTTTAATTCAGAGCACACCAAAGTTCATAAATTAGTCCAATTAGCCCGGTGGTGTCACCTCTTTTGGGGTCAAACTAGATTTTTGTTGCTGTTGCATTCACTGAACCCGCTTTAGCCCCTTTTAAAGTTTGTCTCCTCTTTTCTAATTAGACATTACTTTTGTTTGCCAGTGCTTTGCCCTCACCTCAGTCGTTCGTTCTCACATTGGCGTTGTCTCACTCTTTTTCAATTAGCAATCACTGCCGTTTTTAATTTCTCTAATGAAGTGTCTGCCTCAAACTCTGCGTTTGTCTGTTTGTCAGTTTTTTTCTCTCTCTTTTTCTACCTATCCTCTTTTTTACCGTGAACATGTAATACTCAAGTTAATTAATTAGAGAGAAGGGGAAAAAAAGAAAAAAAGACACCCTAAACACTTGATTGTGCAAACTGAATAAAGTTTTCACCAGTTGGACTAGCGTCTGCTAAGTTTTCTGGAAAAAACAAAAAGGGCAACCAAATCTTAAATTTAAACCTATATTTTTCTTCTTTGTTGTTTGTTTTAATCTATCATTGCTACCTTGCTTTATCAATTGTTTTGAAACTACCAATTGAAAAGGATGACTTAACATTCAATTGCAAATTTTAATGCAGATTTTAAATGATGAACTAAAAAGAGAAAAGGAGAAAAGGGCCAAGTAAAGACAAACAAACAAATAAATAAATATAAATGTGACCATTTTGTTCTCGAGCACCAATGGCACCCGCTCAATTTAGGCAGCGTCACTAATCGCCGTTGATTGCATGCACACTCTGTTCTAGTACCTTTTCACTAAAATTTAAACTGCGTCATTAAAATAAAGATGTTCCGTTCCGTCCAAAAAGAGTTCTAAATCATTCGGTGATCATTCAGTGCTCAGAGAACAGTTTAGTGTGTGAAGTAGTAAATAAAACTTTAAACTGTAAGTGTCAAGGAAAAGAAGAAAAAGAAGAAAAATGGGATGCTAAAAACAAGTGAAAGACACACATGTTCATAAACAGGCGCTTTGTATGCTCTGACAGAAATATAATGTCCACATGTTAATAACGGAAAACGGCTCTCGCCGAGGCCATTTGTGCTTTTTTTCTTTCTTTTTTCTTCCTTTTCACCACTTTCGTCACTGGCATTAAAATGCAAACTGAAATGTTTTTTTGCTGTGCTTTCTCAATCAATACTTTTTAGATTTTTTTTCTAATTGAAAAGGGTAACCTTTAAGAAAGGAAAAGCAAATAGAAAGAGGCCAGACAAGAAGGGAAAACCAAGCAAACAAAAAGGTAGATTGCAATGCCCTTTACCCACACATTTTTCAGTAGTAGACAGACGGCGGGTGCATTAAAAAACAATAGTGCCCTATCATCAGTTAGTGACATTTGCAATAGAAGAAAAGATTTTCAGGAATAAGTTTTAAAACAAACACTAACTGCTTTCAAGTTAAAGTCTGTCTGTCTGATCACAAGATTCATTTGCGAGACTGCTTTCTTTCTTTCTCTTTTCCTAAAGTGATTCTTCGGAAAAAAATTTGGTGCAGAAAAAGTGATTTTCCAAACTAAATGGCCGTTTTTTGTCAAAACAGCGAATCAAATTAACGACACAGGGGAAGCTGAATAGCTGAAAAAAGTTGGGGAAAAGACTGCTGGACCTTTCCCACTGCACATTTGCACTCAGCGGCAATTACCACCAAGATTTGCCTAGATTCAATTCAAACTCCTACATGAACAACAACAACAACATCAACAACAACAACCAAATTGACTGACCATTTGACTAGCTTCTGGTCAACAACAAGCGACAACATTAGTACGGCTTAGTACTTTTTCAAGGCTAGCTTTCATAGCTATGACGGGCTCAGACGGGGCAGATATGCAAAGCAGAGGAAAAAAACAGACAGATAAAAACAGACAGCTTATCGACAACAAGGCCCAAATAAAGCAGTAGCAGCTGCAGCTGCTGCTGCTGCTGCTTAAAAACACTAAAATTGCACTACCCAAACAGATTCACTTGGCGTCTTGGGGATAATTTTCACCCCAAAAACGCATAATAGGGGCAAAGCAATGTAGGGAGACCAAAACCAATGTTGATTGCAGTCGTATTTTGCCTCTTTTGCTGATATTCAGTACTTTGCTCAGTAGTAAGAGATTATCGTTTCACCAGGGGTGAAAAGAACAACTTTAGCAGGTATGGTGATATCACCCCAGTCAGTGATATTGAGACTGGACTTTCTTTCTTAAATGTGCTTGTGTGTGTGTGTGTGTGTGTGTGTGTCTGCGGTCTGCAAATGTCAGCCAGGACAGCTTAGTTGTGTGGTGCAGTAATTCCCATTTTCTTCAGCTGCGATAGTGGTGGAAGTACTCATTCTCAACTCTAATCGCTCTGTTTGCCAACGCTTTTTTTTCTCTTCCTTTCTCAACTTCAATCAAATCAAATCAAACCCACAAGTATTTTTTGCTGAGAAAGGGGCGATTCCTCTTCGTTCCTATTCGTATTCAAATACTGCTGACATTGACTTTGAAGAAAAGAGGAGAAATTATGGAGAAGTTTTATCGTCGCTGTAAATTGAATGGCCTAAGCAAGTAGTACAATACCCAAGGTCTGTGAGCATATTTTTTCAAGCTTTTTTACAACTGCCGTACAATCCTGGATGAGTCCAGCAACAGCAGTTTGCTCACAGATAAACTACGTTTGCAAGCCTGATTAGGCCGTTTGATAAGGGCACTCGTTTGCCTTGGGTGCCAAGCTAAACTTGCTCTCTTTCTTTCTTTCTTTCATTTACCCGTAATCGTCAGTACGATATAACTACCACTACTACCCGGACTAGAAGAAGATACTGGTGCAGACATAAATTGAAAACTATAATTTTTTTTCAAATCGAACTCCAATGAAGGCGCCGCCATTTTTGCTTAGAGATTGATTGAAAAAATAGAAAAAAAAGAAAGTAGAAATAGAAAAGGATAGTTTTCCAAAAAAGAAGAAAGAAAAAGCAAGGACGATAGAACACGATGAACTAGTGGAATTGAGTGGAGAGCCAGTGGAGCCAGAGAGAGAGAAGAGAGAGAGAGAGAGAGAGACACTTCTGCATAACTGCAAATGGAGTGCAATTGAATTTAATTGCCCAGGCAAACGATGAAGAGAGGAGAGAGAGAGAGAAGAGAGCAAATAAAGAGTGTGCGGGAGAAAGAAGATGAGAGAAGCCATTTGTCCCGCATTGAACTGCAACAACAGCAACAGCAGCAGCAGCAGCCTAACTCAAACTAAATGGCAAAGGGCAAACTCTGTCTTTGTCTTTCTCCATGTTCTGCTGCTGTTGTTGTTACAGACAGACAGATAGACAGACAGAGAGGACCAGGCAAAGGCACGGGTGACGCAGTGTGTTTGTTAGCACACACACACACTCAGAGTTGTCTGTCTCTGGAGAGAAGGGAGTTTAATTTGGTGACCACCACCACCACTGACAGATATCATAGGCACTGGCTGTGTTTTGATTGTACAAAAGGAAGTAGAGGAGAGAAGAGAGGCCCTGTTGCCCAAACACAGACAGACAGACAGAAGAAACACACACTGTGCAGATTAGCTGCCGACACCAGTTCAGTGCCAAATTTCTGTTGTACAAAAAGAGCCAGGCAGGCTTGAGAGCTGGCCAATGATTCGGGGGAAGTGATTAGCCTGAAAGAGAGAAAAGGAAGAAGGAAAGTGAACTGTGTTTGGACTGGAGAGCAGCCTGTAATCCGTCTCTTTCTTTCTCTCTCTCTCTCTCTCTCCCGTGTGAAATTTACTGATGAAGGCTTTTGATCAGCTTTGGCTGTTGCCATTGCCTCCTGTCCTCTGCTAGAACTCTTTGCTTTCTATTTCTTTTTTCTTTTTCCTTTTTACTTGCTGGCTAATCACTGCCTATTGATGATGAAAGGGTAGTTGCTGTTGCTGTTGGGTGATGAGTAGAAAAAGAAGAGAGGAGAGAACTGATGGTGGTGGTGGTAGTGGTGACTATTGATGGCCAGCTAGCTAGCTAGCTAACTAACTAACTCTCTGGCTCTAATTCACTCTCTCACTTTTGTGCTCACGCTCAACTTGTCACTAACGAACGAAGAACAGAGAGAAAAAGAAAGAGAAAGAGAGAAATAGGAGAGAAAGTGAACAGGCCAGCTCGAGATAATTTATTTGTTTTTCCGAGCCGATCCGTTTTGAAGGTCAGCAGAAGCAGCAGTGTACTGAGCACAGTGTCTGTGTGTTTGTGGTTATGCTGGTAAAAGATGAGTCGTGAGACAGAGAGAGAAAAAAGAAAAAAAGGAAAAAAATCTAAACTAAATTATAAGTTTTTGTAGTACAGTTCTGAACCGAATAGAGCCACCTGCAAATCCAAATCCTACTTTTCCTTTTCTTTGACTCCGGACAGGTTCTGCTTGACTTTAGGTAATGTTTGTCGGGTTTTAAACCTTAGTACCTTTCTACTGGCAACTGGCATAAATAAAAAAGGGTTGCAGAATAATTAGTTTTTGTTTGCATTTCAATTTCTATTTTCATTTCATTTCAATTTCAATTTAATTCAACAATGGTAACGCCTCGTGCAATCATTTATCAGATTTGGTTGGTGTGCGCAATTGTTTGTGTGCACGGTTTGGGTGCAATATTTTACCCTGCTCTCTCTCTCTCTCTCTCTTCTCTCCGGTAATTTGTTAGGCAATGTGCTGTTTTATTTTTAGTTAAATTTAATTGGAAGATAAAATGGAGGGGGCGAAAGCGAAACATCACTACTAGCATCACAGCACTAGTCTATTGAGCAGGGAAAAAATGCACAAGAATTGATAATGAAAACATCAAAAGAGAAAATGACATTTTTTCACTCAGCAAATAACAAAAATTGAATTAACTGTTCAAATAGAAGAAAAAAAACCCAAGTGAAGGAGAGTCTGAGGCCAAAGACTGATAATCATTTTTTCACTTTTGCTGTTTGGTGCGACCAAAACAGTGATTCTTTTATTTTTTTCACTATATTTGTCAAACTCAATTGTAACCAGCAGACAGAATCTGTCACTACCTTTGTCAAGGTTAAAATTTTGTTGTTTTTTACCTTGACTGTTCCTCTTCTTTCTATTTTGTAGGCTGTTTAGTGATAAATCAGTGTTGAATCAGCGCGGTAAAAAAATCATATGATTTCCCATCTGCCTGAAGATTGTCACACTAGTATTAGTAGTAGTATTAGCAAGGTTGTCTAACTGCATTAACCTGTGTGTCTGTGTGTCTGGTTTTTGCCTTATTCTTTTTCCGCTTCATCTTTTCTATCAATTACCGTTAATAGTTGGAAGCAGAGCCCTGTTGTTGACGACGATGCCGTCTAGACAAATCTGTCTGTTGACTTTTCCTTTCCCTTTTGCTCTCTCTCTCTCTCTCTTTCTCTGCAGTTCATTTTTCTAGAACGCACTTTTCTGCAATAATAACAATTACTGCAATTTAATTATTTTCACGCTGCTTGTTTGCTGTGTTTTGCCTTGCTTGTATTTTGTAAATTCAGTTTACGGGGTTTGAAATTAGTACATTTTTTAGAAAAGGGTTTTTCTAATTTATTGCGTTTTTAAAAATGAGAAAAAAACAACAGAATAATCGAAATCAAGTAATTTCCATTCTGAGCTGCAAATTATAAAGATTGCAATTTTAACGCACCAGACTCTATTGAAAAAACAATGGCAACAGCAACAAAGTGGTGACAATTCACCAAGCAGAATTGTTTGATTTGCAAAGTAGTTCAGCGTGCACACTACCTAAAACAAAACTGAGCGAAAATGTTAAAATAAAAGAAAGTGAAAGTGAAAATTGATGAGAATTTAGTCAAATGTAGAAATCAAATTAAAATCAACGCGCTTTTTGATTGTTTCTTTCTATTCTCTTTTTGCACCCCTTTTCAAATACCAACTTTTTTCCTTTTGTCCTAGTCTCTAAAACGATGTTTGACCGGTTGACTGAACTGAAACAAGTGTAATGATTTGAAGAAAGACAAAGCAGCAGTAGTCTTTTTTGATAGAGAAAAATCTTTCTCTACTTCTTTTTTCCGCTAATCAACTCGCGAGGACGATTTGAGTACGTTAACAGCGGTAGCAGCAGCAGAAATAAAATAAAGTTCAGAAAAACGGTTTGCTTAGAAGAAGATCAAACAGTCGTTGACGGGCAAATGTACTTTTGGGCTGGGTAGAAGCAAACAGTGGCTGAGGAAAAACTAAGATTTGAAAATTGAATCGCCAGAAAACTATTACCGAAACTGTTGGATCAAGATTGGTGGTTGGAAACCATTTGAACGTTCAACTGAAAAAAACTAAAGAAACGTAAAAATCAGTTCCATTCCCCCTCCTTCATCGCTCAAAAGCAAACATTAAACAGTGCTTAATCATATCTGTACAAAACTCATTTTTTCTTTTCTTTAGTTTCCTTTGCTTTTCCTATTAACGTCTCGACTACTTTTTCTTGTACTGTTACCACTTGCTTTTGGCTGCTTTCGTTTTCTGTTCTTTTTCATTATCGTTCAAGTTTTAGCTAGGTTGAAAACATAAAACACACACACAAGCCAAAAGCAGCAAGCAACTAAAACTTTATTTAAATTAGTTTACATTCTATGATTGACAATTGTGTGTTTCAGAAAGGAACTAAAGGAACCAGAAAGCCAGTAGAGAAAAAGAATAATTGTGATGAGTTAAAAAATGCTCAAACAAACACACACTCACACACTCATTATTTGATTTATAATAAAAATATAAACTAGCAACAACAAACAACTGACAAGAGAAACATCGGCAAATAGTAGGAGGATGCTGCCAAAAAACAAAGAGAGAAGCCGACTACAAACTCCTGGTGATGTCAACAAACACGTTGCTGCTGCTGCTGATTTCAGTTGATATTGCAATTGTGTACTATTGAATCAACACCGTCATCATCATCATCATCATCATCATCATCATCATCATTTTCCTCTGTTTGTGTTTTGTTCTCTAACTCTCCTGCTCCCCCCCCCCTTCTACCCAAAACAAATTAACGCTTTGAAAAGTGACGTTCAGTCGGCGGAAATAGAATGAATGCCCTAACGGAAACAGTGAACTGCTGCTGCTGCTAAGTAAATGAGTTAGTCAAATCAAACAACTGCACACTAATCAAAAAAGGAGAAAGGGGAAAAAGTGAAACGTTTTTGGTGGATAGGTAACACAAAAACACCTTCGCTAGTTAACAAAGCTGATCCGTTTGGCAGTGTGGTGTTTGGCGGTGGCCCAGGGGATTTGGTGCGACACACACACACCGCTCTAAAAAATGACATTTGATTTTAGTTTTCTACTCTCCCTTTCCCTTTACTTTCTATTTCCCCCGTTCATTTTCGTTTAGGTATTTCTTTTTCTAGTCATTTTTTTGTTTACGCAAACACAAACCCAAACCCAAAAGATTGTCCTCGTCATTCTTTGGTTCCCCCGATAGACAGTCATTTTCTTTTATTGTCAATGATGTCTCGTTCAATGTATTTGGGCATCCATTTTATTACGACCCCTCCAGCTCTTCTAAGTTTGACAGTGGGCTAAAGTTAATACTTTGTGGGAAATAAAGGCGGATGAGAAAAATAAATTCAATAGTCTAACTTATTATGATGCTCAGAGCAGTTGTAAAACTGTCCTGATTTCCTTGCGCATTTTAATTGCCTTTTGTTTTGTTTTTTCATTTTAAACAAACATGTCAATGCACAAAAAATTATTGACAAAATTTTATGCTGACAATGCACCTTAAAATCATCATCACCATAAAAAACAAAATTACCTTAGCAGTTTCCCCCTCCCTGAATTACCCCGTTAGTTCAGTATCTGAAACCTGATCATCATTGCCCGGGAATCTGAGCATCAATAAGAATAAATAGGACAAAATTTCGCAACTGCAGTCGCTTGCAAATATTTAAAACTAAATAATGTGAGCGTTTTGCCTAATAAAAATACAGAACCTGGAAACCCAAATCTAGGTGATAAAGAAGCAGCGCACTCTGATTCCGACTACCAGCATTTCCTTGTTTTGCTGCGGTAATTTTGCCCAACTGAAATTGGCATAGAAACGATTGGATTTGCCCGTGCAAATCAGTCGCTGCAGTAATTGGCAACAAAGAGGGGTGCAACCTGATCTGATCTGGGAGCAATTTATTAGGACGGCATCGACCAGTGCCAGTGTGGCCACTGTTTGGCTGCTGCTTCTGTTGCTGCTGCCTAGCCGGCAAGCAGCAGCAGCAGCAGCCTATTTCCACCTGCATCCTCAGCCGAGCTGCTGAACACGTTTGCACGTCTGGCAGTGCAAAGCGTTTAGCGTGGCTGATGCTGCTGCTGCTGCTTGCTGCTTAAGTTGTCGCTGTCTCAGTGTCTGCTTTTGTCTGTCTGTCTGTCTTTTTGCCTGTCTGCTTCTGTCTGTTTATGTAAAGTAATCGGCCACCTCTAATCCGCTGTTTTATTGCCTCTCTCTCTCTCTCTCTCTTTTGCTTCCACATCTTTAGCCTTTAGCATTTCAACTGAGAATATCTTTTGCTGACATATTTTTTTCACTGTTTTCGGCGCAAGATGCCGGCGCAATTCATCAAATTTGTCTGCTACAAACTGCTCAGCAGCTCAACCTAGAAGCCCTTTTCTGCTGACCAGTAGTAGCGTTTTTAGTATTTTTGCCTCTTTTCTTTTTCTTTCTGACCAAAATCGAGCAAAGTAGTGTTAATCTATCCTATTCATCTTTTCATCTATTTATTCATCTAACCAGCTAATTTGCAGTAAGTGCTCTGTTTATTACTTGTTTGTTTGCTTCCATACAACACCTTTTTCCTTGGTTTGTTCAATCGTCACCACTACACAAACACCGGGCGTTGTCACACACAGAGTTTCAGGTGATGGTGGTGGTGTGAATTACCTATCCTGAATTATTGCTGTGTGAACAACAAAAACTGCTGCTGCTGCTGTTGTACAAGGGAGACAAAGGCAGACACAGAACAAGCTAAAACAACTGTCCATTGAGTGTGTGTGTGTGTGTGTGTGTGTGTGTCAGTGTATATGAATGAGTGAATGGAAGAAAAAGCGTTTGACCAGTCATCGTCACCGGCAACAGCAGCAACACAATCACAGCACTGTGAGTAAGTTGTCAAAGCATTGCATTGCTGCTTTTGCTGCTGCTGTTGATAACAAATGAGAGAGAGAGAGGAAAGAAGACACAAAAGTGCTGTTGCCGTAGACGATTAGTCATTGTGTGGTGCAGTGCACACTCTTTTTTGGGTGTATCTGATCAGATCACCATCTGCTTTGCTTTGCTGTCTGCTTTTCTGCTGCTGCTGCTGCTGTGTCAGAACGGCTGTGAAATCACTTACACTAAGCAATAGAAGTTCACCAACATCAAACTGTTGTACACGTCTTTTTCAAGTTTTGCCAGTTTAGACTTTACTATCAGCATCATCCTCAAAAATTCATTTTAATTGATTACTTTGTTGTGGAGAAGAGATAATTGAAACTTTTGACCTCTTTCATTCAGCACACTTCTCTTTTGCAAGACAATCAACATTTCAGCATGATCCCGGCCACCTTTGACCTGCTGTACGAGCAGCTGCTGCTGGGCAGCGGCAACCTCTTCAAGTACCCCTATGCACTGCTCATCCAGGGCCTTTTTGTGGCCGTCGCCACCTGGTACTACATTCACCGGAGGGCGGCGGCGGCGGCGGCTGAACCGGTTCGCCTAACCAAAGAGGTAATTATCACCTTATCATCGTATCATGTATCATCTACATCACTTGATCATCTTATCACATTGTCATTTGTATATTTACCAGAAGAGACCAACTATTGACGAGTGGACGCCCGAGGAGCTGACGCCCGCCGTCGACCCCTACCACCACTCGCTTCGCCCTCGACAAGTGTCCTCCATCTACGGCAAGCGGATCACCGTCAACGGCAAGTCCTGCCTCAATCTGGCCACGCACAATTACCTCGGTTTCGTCGAGAATGAGGAGTGTCTCGAGGCGGCCGTCGCCGCCGTCAAGAAGTACGGCGTCGGCAGCTGTGGACCGCGTGGCTTCTTCGGCACTGTTGGTGAGTTTTTTTTTAAATTTGCTGTTTGATTTTGTACCGTTTTTTTCACTCATTCATTTTCTATTTTTGCACACACCTTTTTTTTATTTGCCCTCCAATCAGACGTTCACCTGAAGCTGGAAGAGGAGATCGCCAAGTTCATGAACACCGAGGAGGCGATCCTCTACTCGTACGGCTACTCGGCCATCTCCAGCGCCATTCCCGCCTACGCCAAGGTGGATGACATTATCTTTGCGTAAGTGTCTGCTTGTACAACCTGGTTGTTTTAGTTAGGTTTTAATTACAATGCCCCCTTGTTTTCATTTATCTGACTGCTCTTTTTTGTGTGGTTTGTTTGCCCACCACCACCACCACCAGCGACGAGGGCTGCAACTTCTCCATTCAACAGGGGCTGATTGCCTCTCGCTCCACGGTGCACTACTTCAAGCACAACGATGTCGACGACCTGGCGCGGCTGCTGAAGGAGCAGGCAGCTAGAGATGCAAAGGTACGTACGACTGCTAGTTGCTGATTTCTGCTAATTACTCATTAGCTAACGGCTGCTGCTGAATCGGTCACAGCTAAAATCACAATTAGTTCAGCCAAAACGCAAAGCTCACCTAATCACCTTGTACTAATAAAAATGATTTTCATTCATTCATTCCTTTCTGTACTGTACAAATCCAACATACTACATAGAACCCGAAAACAGCCAAGACGCGCTCCCGTTTTGTGGTAGTCGAGGGCCTGTACATCAACTACGGCGACATCTGTCCGCTGCCGGCGATTGTAAGTGTAACTTCAGCGCAGACAACAACAAACGGAGAAAGAGAGAGAAACTTTGACTAATAATATTCCTCTCTTACTTTTTGCCCACTCATCATCATCACCTTATCAACTTATTACCACTGTTATCAGGTAAAGCTGAAGCACGCCTACAAGCTGCGTCTCTTCATCGACGACAGCTGCGCCTTTGGCGTGCTGGGCGCCGGCGGCCGTGGCGTCGTCGAGCACTACAATTTGGACCTGGCCATGGACGTCGACATGATCGCCGTCAGCCTGGAGTACGCCACCGCCGCCTACGGGGGCTTCTGCGCCGGCACCCACTACATCATCGACCACCAGCGACTGAGCGGCCTGGGCTACTGCTTCAGCGCCTCAGCTTCCGCCGCTGCAGGCGGCCGTCGGCCTTCAGTCCATCGCCATCATCCAGCGGCAACCGTCGCTGGTCGCCCAGCTGAAGGACAGCTGCCTTCGCCTGGCGGAACTCCTGAAGACGCACGGAAAGGAGGTGATGACGGCGGAGCGGTCGGTGGACGTCAGCCCGGTGAAGCACCTCTGCTTTGCGCTGCCCATCGCCGAGGCGCTCAAGGACCGGAAGGAGCCATCTGAAGAGGTGAAGGCCGCCAATGAGAGCTTCTACGCTTTCGGAGAGGACCGCCGCGGAGATGGACACCTACCGCCTGGAGAAGGTGGTGGAGTATGTGAGTGGACGCCCAGCTTTTTGTTGGAAAACATTGGTTTGAATTTTACTCATTAATAATTTGTGCTTTGTTTTGTCCCTAGGCCTACGAGCAAGGCTTCGCGCTGACGGTGGCCCGCTACCTGGAGCACATGGAGCACTGTACGCCCAGCCCAGCATCCGCCTCACCGTGTCGGTGCTGCTCACCGAGGAGGAGCTGCTGCAGTCGGCGGTGATGCTCGCCGAGGCCTTCACCACCGTCGGACGGCAGTTCAAGGAGGGGCTCATTTGAAATGCGAGAAAACACTCTCTGATGTTTGAAGCTATTCACAGTTTTTTGCACACCAGACACCGTACACACACACACACACAAAATCACGCCTCTTTTAACAAGTATTTTTCATCTATTTTTTTGTAAACAAACTATTCATGTTTTTCTATGATAGTTTAGCTATACAAAAAAGTAACAAAAATCATTTTAAAATCAATTTTGTATTATTTAATTTATTTGCTGTATTTTTTTAAAGAAGGAAGAAGTACTAGCTGACAGAATGACACACTTGCATGGCACATAAACACACACACACACAAATTTGATACTTTTTTGGATTGGTTTTTAAATTGTTTTATGCGTTTTTGGGTGATTAAGTAGTTAACACACAGGCACAACACTTTCAGTTGCTGCAAACAATTCCTTAGCCGAAGTAAATTACTCGCAGCATGGAAATCTTTCAGTTTTCACGATTACGATTGTTATCAGGAGCAGCAGGATTTCCAGGCATCAAATTGGCCAGGCGTCATTGCCAATGTTAACTGGCTGAACGGGGACGTTGTTGGGAACAGGAACGGGAGCTGGAGCAAAAGGAAAATAATGCCCAACGGGAAGAGGATTGATCGGCGGATTTTGCTGAGGAGGAAAATTGGGGGGAGCAAATGGGTGGGCCGGAGCGACCGCAGGCTGAGCTGGAACACCTATTAGGTTGACACCAATTAGAGCAACGTTTCCCCAATCAAGGCGATTGAGATCGGGAATGAGATTGGGATTAAAGTTGGGGTTTGGGTTGGGATTGAAAGGTGGATTGGGGATGGGATTGCGATTATAATCGGGAATGGGATTCACATTGAGATTGGGATTGCGGTTGGAAATCAAATTTAGATTAGGATTAAAATTAAGATTAGGGTTAAGATTAAAATTAAGATTTTGGATGAAATGTGATTGAAATTGTGATTTTGATTGGGATTGAGATTGACTTGGCGGTTGATGGCTAAATTCATTTCTTGCCCAGCATGGACATTGTTTGCAATATTATCAACGCGATTGACATCAGCATTAGCATTAGCATTAGCATTGTCAGCACCGTTTTCAGGGGCGTTCAAAACAGCGGCGGCAGCGGCAGCAGTCTCAACTTTCTTTTGAGCTGCTTTTTTAGCAAGCTAAGGTTGTTGATAGGAAAAAAAGAGGAAAAGAGAATTTGTTCAATTTAAAAGTTTTTTTTATCATCTTTTAAACTTAATTCTACTGCTCACCTTTTTCGCCTCTTTTGTGACTTCCTGCTTGAAAAAGTCGTACAAAGTGGATGACTTAAAATGGCTCTCCTCAAAACAATCTTTAATTTTTTTCCACAGTTTCTTGTTTTCCCCCCTGTCATCGTGCTTTAAGTCAAGAGAGGAGGCGGCCAGCAAATCAACGCAAGCTTTCATCACATCTTCTAGAATGAAATGGAGTGGAATGGAATCAAGGGAAATTTTCAGCACGTCGACCAGATTTTTCATGTTTAAAATTTTAATAAGAAAAGCGACGCACCACTCCTTGAGGCCGTTAATTCCTATCTGTTTTTTTGTTTTGAAAAAAAGCAAACGTTGTAAGTGGTGGACTTAATCACTGGAAATAGCAATCAATTGATATTTTAAGTTTTTTAATAATCACCTCCTCCGATGCATTTAAAAAATAATAGATGTTGTCCAGCTCAGGGGGAGTTTCAAAGTTGCCAGAGTAGATGAAACAAAGCAGCTCTTTGAGCAGCTCCTTATCACAATAATCGTCCATATTTCTGTAATTTTGCATCTTGCCGTCTTCAGCCATTGGAATTATCTGTAAATAAACGAAGGTAAATCAAAAATAAGCTTAAAACAAGCAAGCAAACAGCCAAACTGCATAAATATCATTTACCCCGCTTCTAGAGGAGATGATGGCTTTGTGCACTGGAAATCGAACTCCTTCTACCTCCAGGTGGAAGTCACCTTTAAATGCTGCAAGCTTTTTTTTCTCTTCTGCAGGGGCTTTTTCTTCGGCGATGGCGTTTTCTAACAGCTGACGGAAGTCACCGCACAGCTCTCCGCTATTGCTGCGCACCAAATCACCAGGCTTGCTGATGCGAACCTTCGCCTCACACACAAATTGTTAAGAAAACTGAAGTCCTGTGTCTCATCTTCCTCCTTCATGAGCATTGTACAGAATTTTTGGCTCAGCGCGTCTCGGGAAATTAGCAATGACTCATCTTCCCAGAGAATGGCCGAATTCACGGGAATGGAGCCCTCTGCAAAAGGTAACGAAAATTTAGCGAGCTATTTGAGATTTGAAAAATTTTTCAACTGGAAAAATAATCTATTGAACTAACCTTTGAACAGCTCCTGATCACAGTTGAAAATGTCGATTCGGTAGTGGACCGTACAGTCGATTTCCTTGGCACAGTGCACCAGACGCAGTGTGATCTTGAAAAATTGATTCACGGTGGGCTCTTGCTCATTTTGTTCCCCTTCGTTTACCCTCTCTTTGTTGTTGTTGTTGTTGTTGTTGTTGTTTTGCATTTTTGTCGGCCGCAACCGGAGCTCCTGGCACCAGGGCAGGAGCTGGCACATTGGGCAAGTTTTCCGGCACAAAAACCAGTTGAAAGATTAGGCTGTTTTTGTAGGTTTTAACAGAAAAAGGCTCTGAGAAGACGGGCTCGCCCTTGGCCAGTACGTCTTCCACCTCGGAAATGTTAAAACGGAACTTGGTTTTGCAGTCTTTGAGAGCAATTTGTTTTGGTGGTGATTGGGGAGAAGAATCATTAGGAAGAAAAGGAGAAAATTGAGAAGGAAGTGATTGAAAATTTTCATAGTTCATTTCCATGCTCTCATTCAGGGCAGACACATTCATTGCGTTGTCCACCATTTTGTGAAAAAAGTGACGTGAAAGTGTTGTAGGGGGAGTGAAGATATCTGAGCTTAAATCAACTTTTGAAATGGCTAACTCTAGCTCGTATCGCCTTGAGGTGGCAGTATTTAAGCTCAATTTTTCAGTAACAAAGCAGGTGATGTCGTGAGGCGGTGTCAAAGAGCATAAAGCAAGTAGAAGTGAAATCAATTCATATTTTATGCAAATTATCAGAACACGCCGGGCTGCTCAAACACTAGCCTGTAAGAGCATCCTTCCGCCTGAACAAACCAGATTGCGCACTCTGTTTCCTGCTAGATGAGATCACATAACAGGACAAAAAGAACCTTTGTACTCTTTTTGTTACACAACAGCAAAGTATTGTTTGCTCAACATTGTGGCAGGAAAGTAACACCGAAAGCCAATTAGAAGTGTGAACGGAGATAAGAACAAAAGGAAACCGTAGCACAAGCAAACGGTTGCGATAAAAAGCCAAAATGGCCAAAATGGATGTCGCATTGTAATGAGGCAGAGGTTTTATGGTTCTTTACCTTACCAAGGAAAAAAGTATCAAAAAGAAGAAAAAGAAAACTTTTCGATTGAGAAATCTCGATCCAAACAAGAAAGAGCATTTTTTTAAGGATGGATTAAAAAAGAAGAATTGCTGTTAACGCGCCTGGCCGGCCGGTCACTTTCATTTGGAGGTTCGCCTGCATGCCGCATAAGTCCTGACTTTGTCATTTGCCATCAGTCGTCATTTCAAGCTTTCTCTTGTTATTAAAAGTTATTATTCTGTTATTCTCACTTTACCTGTTGATTTGAAATAAACACTGCATTTGTGAAATAGTTGTGTGACTTGTGAGAAGACTGAACGAATCAGGCAAAAAGGGGACTTGGCTGACCACTCGCCATTCTCGGTAGTGCCTTACCTACACCTCAGCAAACAGGCCTAAGCTCTTTTTGACAAATTTACGATTAAAAACGATTAAAACGATTAAGACGATTAAAAATCATTTTTGAATCTATTTTGTATTATTTAATTCATTTGCTGTGTTTTTTAAGGAGGAAAAAGAACTAGCTGACAGAATGACAAACTTGCATGCACACATACACACACACATGATGCTTTTTGAATTGGTTTTTGAATTGTTTTTTGCTATTTTAATTGATTAAGTATTTAACTTGCGCACACAAGCACACCGGCACAATTAAACATGCCAATTATTGCCGATGAGTATCAGGAGTTTTCAAATTGGCTTGGGAGATTATTTTTTTAATTAATTACACATTTAAAAATGGTCGATTGGATGAAGAATAACTTTAATTTAAGTTTATTGGTTTTAGCCTAACTTGATAATAACTTTAATGTTTGGAAATTAAAGTTTCATTACACTTTTGTGCGTTTTGACAGAGAAATTGTGAAAAGTGACATGTGAGCGATGTGCCAAATGAAACATGAACAATAAAAAAAGTTATGTTCTCAAATGTAATCGAATAATTTATCATATGAGTGTGAACGAATAGAGATTATGGATGTGTATTTTGGATATTACGTGAAATGAACAATGTGATCAGTGAAAAAAGATATCATGTTTGTTTTTGGGTGCATTGCAAATCAAGGTTCGTGCTTAGACTTAGTAAGATTTTAATTGTACTTAGCAAAATGCACTTCAAGATAATTACTTCAACTAAGAAAGACTTCCCTTGTGGAATTTGCCTCAAAAAATGTGTGTGCACCTGTAAACAGCAAAACACAGTTTGAGTTAGTTGGAAAGGCCTGCCACAGAAACAATTTTTACAATCTGTTACTCACAGTGTGCGCAAAAGTGTTTTTAGTGTGTTCATCATCTCAAAAGTTGTTCTCCTCCTCCTCTTCTTCATTAAAATCTACTTCGATTTCGTCTTCCGACACTACCACTTCCATGACCTCATCCTCAACATCATCCCAGAGATTGATTCGAATGCCTTCTCTGGCCAGCACTTCAGCAGCGCCCTGCCGTAGGTCTTCTTGAAGCCTAATCCGCAGGTGCTCGTCGTTTTGGCGGTCCAGGTCGTCGAAGTTGTCCTCGTAGCCGTCGTCGTCAAGCTCGACTGCATTATCAGGCTGACCTTGCATAAGGTGCTCGACCTCAAACTCGTTTAAATTAGCGTACGGACCTAGCACAAAGTTGTGTAGATCATCAAACCCGACCCTCTCTCTCTCCATGTGCCAGCGCCGTTCCAACTCCTGTCGCGCCAAGATGTGCGGCTGATTCAGTTGGGCTCGAAATTGGGCCTCCAGTGCGGCATCTCGACGAGGCGGTCGCAGCGGCAACGGATTATGGTACGGAGCAAGTTGAGGGAGGAGGAGGGAAGTGGAGGAGAAGGAGGATTAGGAGCGGAGCAGGCGGAGAAGGAAGGAGCAGGAGCAGGAGCAGGGACAGGAGCAGGAGCAAAGACAGGAGAAGGGACAGGAGCAGGGACAGGAGCAGGAGCAAGGACAGGAGCAGGAGCAGGAGCAGGGACAGGAGCAGGAGCAAGGACAGGAGCAGGAGCAAGGACAGGAGCAGGGACAGGAGCAGGGACAGGAGCAGGAGCAAGGACAGGAGCAGGAGCAAGGAAAGGAGCAGGGACAGGAGCAGGAGCAAGGACAGGAGCAGGAGCAAGGAAAGGAGCAGGGACAGGAGCAGGAGCAAGGACAGGAGCAGGGGCAGGAGCAGGAGCAGGAGCAGGAGCAAGGACAGAGACAGAGACAGAGAAAACGACTCTCTTGCGGGCATTGTTGTGCGCCTCAGTTGCGGTGTTGGCATTGGCATTGCCATTACCATTACCATTGGCAGTGGCAGTGGCATTGACAGCACCGGCGTTTTTAAGGGCCATCAAAATGGCGGCAGCAGCCTCCTCTTCTTCAGCTGCCTGCTTTTCAGCAAGCTAAGGTTAGGTTGTTGTGGTTGTTGTGGTTGTTGTGGTTGTTGTTAAACGCATTTCAAATGGAAAGAAATGAAAGAAGAAAAGGGAGGAATTTGGTTAATTACAAGATGACATTCCTGTCATCCTTGTGTTGTCACAACCCTCTGCACAGCTCTTACCATTTTTGCTCTCTTCTCCTCGACGGCCTGCCAGAAGAGGCGAAATGGGGCGACAGACCGAAAACGTTTAAACAGACGGGAAATGTCCGCCCACAACGCCTCGCTGTACTTCGCCGGATCAGATCGAAGCAGATCGGCGCAGGCCTCGATCACCTTGTCCATCTGCCGGTTGACGGCAATCTCCAGCACGGGGACTAGCACGTCCTTGTTCAGGGCTTCAATCAGAAAGGCGGCACATCGCTCCTTGAGGCCGTTGATTTCGAGCTGTTTTTGTGGTTGTAGTTGTTGTTGTTGTTGTGCAAGAGAGAGAGAGAGAAGAGAGAGAGAGAGAGAGAAAGAGAGAGAGAGAAAAAACGAGTGTAAGAGTGGTTGACTCAGTAAGCGGAGATAATCAATCTGATTATTCAAGGGGGGGTTGTTAATTGGCGAGCTATACTAAGTACCATTTCCTCCGCCTGTAAGAGGGCGGGAATGCGCTTCAGCTCAAGAGCACCCTTAAAGTGGCCGCTGTAGATGAAGTAGAGCAGCTCTTCAAGCAGCTCCCCAGTCAGCTCAAGGTAGTCCAGCTTCAGGCAGGAGTTTTCCCAGTCCAGATTTAGATCAGTGCCCTCCTCCTTCTTCTTCTTCATGTGCATGTCAATCACATCGCCCAGACCCTGGTAAACAAAAAGTAAAGGTAGGAAGTAAAATTAATTAGGTTTGATGAACAAAAAATAAGAAAGCTGCACCTCTCTCTCCTATCTTCGCCTACCTTGATTCGGTCAGAGACGATGGCCCGGTGCACCGGATATCGCACTCCGCCCACCTCCAGGGCAAAGTCGGCCTGCTGGCCGGCGGCCACCAGCTGGCGGAAGTGCTCGCAGGAGTGCTCCCAGCTGCTGCTGCTGCTGCTGCTGCTGTCTGCCGTTTCCGGTTCCGGCGCCGTTGCTGGCCGGCGCCACCCATTTGCGCCGCCGGCTGATGCGCACCTTCGCCTTCACCGTCAGCCGCTGAAGACGGGCTCGGGTGACTACCAACGCCTCCGCCTCCGCCTCCTCCGCCTCCGCCTCCTCCGCCTCCGCCTCCTCGGCGACCATTCCGCAGAGATCGCCTAGCAGGATGGTCTGCGAAACGCTCACCGACTCGTCGGTCTTTCTCCAGAAGGACACCGAATCAAGGGGAATGGAGCCCTCTGCAAATAAAAACAGAAAGAAAAAAGGAGAAGGAGAAGAAGAAGAGCAATTAGAGGAGAGAGAGAGAGAGAGAGAGAGAGTGGAGAAAAGTGTACAAGAGTTACTAAAATTTATTAAATATATATCAGAAGAGAACTTACTTTTCGACACCTCTTCCTCCTCGTGGCAGCTCAAAGCGCTGATTTGGTAGTGCACCGTACAGTCGATCTCCTCGGCACAGTGCACCAGAGTGCGCAGGGTGATCCTGGCGAATTGATTGAGAATGCTGAAAGAGGAGGAGGAGGAGGAGGAGGAAGACTTTTGTCTCTTCTTCTTATCCTTTCGCTTGTTTACTTTTTGCCTTTTGTGGCCGTTGTTGTTGTTGTTGTTGTCTGCCAAAGGAGTTCCGGGAATTGGCACCTTGGATTTGTGTTTCTTTTTGCGCACAACGTTTGGCTCAAAGAGCAGCTGAAAGCGAAGATTGTCCTTGAAGGCGGCAACGGAGAAGTGCTCAGAGAGGACGGGCTCGCCTTTGACGAACACCTCAGTCAGATTGGGGATGACAAGGCGGAACTCGGTTTCGCAGTCTTCAAGAGTGGCTCCTTTTGGAAGAGGTGGTGATTGGGAAGCAGCAGGATCATTGGGAGGAAGTTTTGGCTTGCAGGAGTTTGCGCTGTCCTGAGCGGCACTCTCATTCTTTGCTTTTCCCTCCATTTTGTAAGGGAGAGAATAGAAGTGGAAGTAGAAGTGTCGTGGAAAGAGTGAAGATCACCGAACTTGTAAGTTGTTGTTTTTGTTTTTGCTCTAATCAACTTTGGAAGGATGGTCTGGTGAAACCCTCTAGCTCGAAGATCGTCTTGAGGAAGTAGCAGAACAATGTGTCAGAGAAAATGAAGCAACGGAAAACGTGTGTGCGTCCTTGGCAACAACAGGCAGGCTTGAGCAGTCTGGCCTGAGCCGATTCCGAACAAAGAGAAGAATTGGGCCTGCTAAGGCTGCTGCTGGCGCTAAAAAGCGGCGCTCGGTTGTAGCCGAGCGGCAGTTTCGGCGCTGGCAGCACATGTTTTGTTTTGTTTGGATTCTTGTTTTCTGCTGCTACCACTTCCACCACAGTGTCCGCAGTTTCAGTACAGGCGCTCTGCCGTTACAAGCTCGGCCAGTGAAGAAAGTAGAAGAGAGAGAGAGAGAGAGAGAGAGAGAGAGAGAGGAGGAGAGAAGAGAGAGAGAAGAGAGAGAGAGAGAGAGAGAGAGAACAGAGAGCAAAGAGCAAAGAGCAGAAAGTGCGCTGCGACTGCGTGCGCTACCTCTCCTTGCCAGTACTTCACATCCCAAACGTTTCACTTTCGTTCGCTCTTCTATGGCGGGGATCCTGAGCTGGTCCTGCACAGCTGATCCCTTTGCCAGTGCCACTACCACCACCACCACCACCACCACCACCACGACCATTACTGCAAGGGCTGCTGCAGCAGTCACCAAAAGCAGCACAGCTTCTGTGAACGGTTTTTGGCAACTTTTAAATTTTTGAATCCAAAGAGGGAAAAGTGGTTTCTGATAGTTTCTTATGCCAATCTTACTTACGGGCAATTTTTCCCACTGTTTAAAAATGTATATGGCATCGTAATCGAAATTAAGCTCACTTTTGGTTTAGTAACTAGTTAAAAAACCAATTTTAAATTAATTTGAAGTTTTGATAAGTTATAAAACAAATTATTTTAGTTGGGTAGAATAAGTTAGATTCAAAAACTGTTGTTTTTGTTGCTGTTTGAACATTGGAACTTTTTGAAAGAGTTTGAGCAAGTTTTATCAGTCTATAATGTGGTCAATTTTCCGTTCCGTCAGTGAAAATGTGCTCTCATTACAAACTGATGAAGATGCTTCTCACTTTTACTATTTGGTCGTAATTGATCATTTTAGTTTAATTTTTCTTTAGCGCAAAAACAGCATTAACAAGATTAATCCAATGGTTAAGATGCTAAAAACAATTTTAAATCAATTTTCAATGCAAAAAAGGTGCTATTTTGGCAAAAAACAAACAAAATAATAATTTAATATTGCCAAAAATTGAAGTTTTAAAACACAAACATAAAATATTAATTGCATATAATCTGAGATAAAAACAATTTACATTGGATCGAGCTAAGTCAAGTAGTTCAGTCATATTGCACAGCATTTCCAATTGAAACCAGTTTTTTATACAAACTGAACTCCAATGTTTTTTTCAAGTCAATAAGGCATGTAGACTTTTTTGTGAACACACCTGTAAATGACCTTTGTCTGTTGTTTAGCTTTGCAACTAGTAGCAGTTTGCTATCTGTTTGTCTGACTGACTGATTCTTTTGCAGGTACGACTAATGAAAAAGATCCAACAAAACATTCACATTAGTGAATTGAAGTTTGCCACTCATTAACAGCATTGGTGAACAATTTTGCAGTGCAGCATCAGTTAGTGATTAGTAATACTGAACACCTAAATGAACTGCTCAATTAAAGCAACTTTTTGCTTTATTTCATGTTTTGTTTTCAATCTAACTGTTTTCAATGCGTAAAGCGTATCAATCAGTTGAATAAATACAAATGATCATTGCTATCTAGTAATGATTAAAGTTATTATCAAGTACCAGTCCTTGTTAGTGATTTTCTAGTTTCTAGAATATTTGCTTTGACCATCTAATCATTCAAAAATGCTGAGCCCATTAAGGAGCACTGATTGATGTTAGTTCTAGTCATTTCACTGCTGCTGCCTTTGTGGCTACGCATCAGAGAAATGCTACGTTTTACTTGATCAACCGTACCTACCTGTCTTACCGTACACAGGTATTCTCACACGCTGTTGTTTTGTTTATAGATTCAATTTATTCAATTTGACTGTGATGAATCAGTGCAATGCTTTTGATCAGCTTTTTAGTGCCACACAATCGATAGTACCACACTCTAACCACCAAGTGCGACCACAGTTTTTTTGCACTGCTTTGTCAAAGTTGACTATGACAGGTGTGTGTCATTGATGAAAAAAAAGCGGACTACTAGTAAACTTTGACTTCCATGTTTTTATTTGATAAATAAAAGGTTACTAGCTTTTAAAAACTTTAAAGATAAGGGAACAGATAAAGATAGAGATAAAGATAAAGATAAAGGACATATAATAAATATAAAATGATAATCAAATGGAAAGAGCAGATGAAGAAGGGAATGTTGAAAGAGTGCTTAGCAAAACAAGAGGTTTTGACGGTTACAAAAGTGGTAAGTAGTGAAAGGCACAGACAGGTGATTAAAGATGAAAAGACATGTTACACAGTTTAGATGTGGTAAACTGTCTGCTGCTTCTTGGAGATCTCCTCCAGCTCGGCCACTCGGTGCTTCAGCTTCTGCACCTGTCCCTGGTTCATCTCGTAGAGGGCGATGATCAGCTTGAAGCCGGTGGACATCAGACTGAACTGGGCGAGCATCTCGTCCTCACTCACCAGCTCAATGGCCTTGATGACGATGCTCAGAAGAGCGAGCAGCAGGTCGACGAAGACGCGGCCCTTGATCAGCGCCTTCTGGTCCTTGGCCATCACCGTGAGGATGCGCAGCACATTGACGGTGTTGATCACCAGGGAGATGATGTTGCTGATTAGCTGTTGGGGAAAAAAGGGAAATGGTTAGTTTGAGTTTTGACTACGAGTTTTGATTTTAGTTAAAACATACCTTATTCTTGTTTTTCTGTTCCTTCTCTGCATCGTAGAAGGCGAGCTTGAAAACACTTTTGTCAGGCGTGACATTCCCGGCATTATTCAAAACCTTTCCGACAACTTCCATAAAGTCATCAGACTTGAACTGCTTGAAAATGGTGCCAAAGTTAAGGATAAAGTCCAGCTGCTGAATGATCACACTCAGTCCCTATTGAAGGTAGAAAAAACTTTGATTAGAAAAGTTTTATCTAAAAAGAGTTTCTAAAACACTTACCCGCTGAACTCGATCGTGAGAAAGAAGAACATGAAGCTCTGGGCGACGGTCATCTGGGCGATCTTGCCGACGCTGGTCAGCTGCTTCTTAGCGTCCAGTTTCTGCTGCTGCTTGGCGGTGATGATAACCATGGTGAAGGGTGGTGGTGGTGGTGGTGATAGTCAAAAAGTTCGACAAGCTCGAAAAAGTGGCAAAGTTTTTTGGGCGAGGTTTTTTTGGGTGAGGCTGCAGCTAGTTCTACTACTACTAGTTCTCTAGTGAAGAGGCTTGGCTGGCTGAATATGATCCTCTTCTGCTGAGGGAGGCGTCTTTTTATACTCGGTTGGCCGGATCCCGACCCGAAACAAAAAAAAAGTCCACCCATCGGCACCAGGCGAATCGCCAACTGTTGAGCTTCCCCTCCTAACTGTGAACAGCACTTCAGTCGGAATACCTGTACGGTACTGTACGGTACACTGTTGTACATGGTAGAGACCAGGAGAGAGAGAGAAAAAGAAAGTTCTCGAACACACCTCATACGGTACAGGGTGGTGAATAGTTCGATTCAGGCTGTCGTACAATTTTTTGTCTCCCCTTGTACAGTTTTCCCAAAAAGAGGTGACAATGTTTATATAATACCGATCAAAGACTATTGCACGTGAACAGATAGTGATCGGTGATCGCTAAAATAACAAAGCCGTTCACAATTGCATCTTCCCTACCTTGGCAGTACAAACTGTTGCCCCTTCGTTCTGTTTCATCAGTATACTAATAATAATAATAATAATAATAATAATATGCGCTAATTGGACGGATTACTGCTACACTGTGTTGACGTAAATGATGGAATTGTTTAATTAATTGATTATTATTTAATAATGATAATTGAATAATCAGTTTATTAGTTTAATCGCTTAAAAAATGAATATTTTTTATTCAGTACTTTTCAATTGCAGTTGAGCTCCAGTTTGAGCATACTGAGTAAACTTAAACACAAGTAAACAAAATCATTTTAAGAAAATGCAAACTACTGGAGAACAAAATGCTCAACAACTGTATGAAAAAAGATATCATTTATAAAGGAAAAATAAAGACTTAAGTAAAGTAAAGCAAATCAAAGAAAGAAAACACAGAATTGAAAGTGCGCGCGCTGCAGCACTGCAGCACACACTTGCACTGAGGTAGCAGCTAAGAGCTAAGACAGGCAGGCAGGCATCAGGCAGGCTAAGGCAGCGAACATCGATGGCGTCGTCCGGCGCCGTTCAGTGCGCAGTATATAGCGGGCAGCCTTTGGCAGCGCTGGCCGTGCTCGCGCCGTCCGATGGTCGATTGTTTTGCCTCATCCATCACTGGCACTGGCACTGGCACTGGCACTGGCACTGGAGGACCACTAGGCAGCCACACAAAGGAATCTCGGGCTAAGATTGCAGCCTCAAACATCACAACTTTCCGTAAGTTTCATCCGTCAACCATCTGCTTGCAGCCGCTTTAGAAGCCGCAGAAAGGTACTCGCCGCCTGTTTGTCGCTTTTTCAGTGACTAAATTGTCTTCTTTTTGGCCTGCTTTTCCTCCATCTTACCTCGTCTACAGCAGCAGCAGCAGCAGCAGCAGACATAGCACCGCAGCACACGCACAGCTGTTTGGCACTTGCACTTTGCATTTGTTCTTGTACGCTTAGATCTGCTTACCGTCAACTGAAAAGTAGTTCAAAAGGTGATTCTGTGCTAGTGGACGACAAAACTACTCAACAAAACCTAACTTTTACGTTTATTTCAACTTTTTCACCAGTTCGAAGCTTCTGCACACACCAGAAACACAGCTGTGTTGCACCTTTTGTCCATCCTTTTCGCCAAATCCAACCAAAACTTCAACTTGAAGGCAGTTTTCAGCAATCATCTACGGTAATCTACCGCTTGTTAACTGTTTTACATCTATATTCCAACATTTTTTTCCAAAGATTGCCCATTTCAGCTTTTGTCACCTAAAACAGCTCTTTGTTTTGCCAATGCACACCCAACACTTCAAGCACCACCTTTCACCAGTCACTGGACAGCAGCTTTACCACACTAGCAAACAGTAAGTTAACTTTACGATGCCTCTCTTTTTTCATTCACTAAAAACCAACTTTTTTGTTTGCAGCTTGACTACCAACAATTGTTGACTCTCTACATTCAAGACACACACACACACACAGCAAACAGCTGCCTGAATTTGCGACCACTTTTTCCACCACTGTGCAGTGTGATTCAAGCGCTTGCACAAGAGTGGAAAAAACCCTTTCTGATTTGAGTGAGCCCGTACACACACACACAACACAAACACACATACAAACATATCAAGCAAAATGGATGAAACGCGGGTTGAAGAAAAAGTGGGGAGTGACACCTCGACCGCTGCCACTACCACCACCACCACCATAGCAGCAGCCACTACCACTTCTTCATTCATCACCCCTTCTACCACCACTCCCACTCCCACCACCACCACTCCCACTCCTACCACTCCCACAACTCCCAAACCAACCAAAAGCAGTAGTACAAACAACCAGCCAAGTCCTGGTCCTGGTCCTGGTCCTGGACCACTACCACCACTACCACTACCACCGCCCAAGTACAGCGAGGGCGCCCGCATCTTCTGCACCTTCCGCGGCCTGCCCTACGAGGGCGTCATCCTCGCCGTCCTCCGCGCCGACCAGGTCCCCGACTCGCTGATCAGCCCCGAGGAGCAGGTGGAGGATGCGGCCCACTACCCCCTGCCCATCCACTACCGCTACCTGATTCACTACATTGGCTGGAAGTCCCGCTGGGACGCCCGTGTCGGCGAGTACCGCCTGCGCCCAGTGACCGAGGAGAACCGCGCCTGGGCCCGGCAGGTGAAGGAGGCTCATCGGGAGAAGATGGAACAGGAGGGCCGGTCGGTGTCCGGCAAGAGGATCAAGAAGAAGGCGAAGAAGAAGAGGAAGAGGCCACAGCCGCCGCAATCGGCGGGTAGAGGAAAGAAGGAGGAAAGTTCGAAAAAGGGTTCGCCGGCTGCTGCTGCTGCCGCTGCTGCTGAGGTTGAGCCTGAAATAGCCAAAGATGAGGAAGCTAAGGATAAAAATAAGGAAGAGGAAAAAGAAGCTAATCTAGCTGAGATGGTTGAAGGTGAAGAAAAAGAGGAAAGAGAAGTTGCAGCAGAAGCTTTCAAGGCTGCTGTTGTTGTTAAAACAGAAGAGACTGAAGCTGAGCTGGCTAATGGCACTGAAGTTAATGGTAGTGAGAAGGCTAAAAAGGCAGCTGTTAAGGAAGAAACAGGAGCAGCAACAGCAGCAGCAGCCCAAGTCAAAGATGCTCCCAAAAATGCTGCTGCTGCTGCTGCTGCTAAGCCAAATGCTACCGCCAAGCCTAAATCAGCCAAATCAAAATCAAACGTTAAAGCAGCAAAACATATATCTCTTTCTGCAGCATCTAACCATGGCAAAACCAAAGCTGTCAAGGTGGAATCTGATGTGTCTGCTGAGCCGAAGCCTAAAGCCGTGCCAACAGCCAACAACAGTTCAAAACTGCTCATTTTCCAAAAAGTCAATAACCAAACAACTGTTCCTGAAAGAGCAACCACCAGCAGCACTAAGCAGGAGGAGAAAGTACCAGTACCTGCTCAGAGAAAACCTAGCAAAATCCCTAAAGTGACCATTGTCAAAAACGAGCACACAGCAACAGCAGCAACAGCAGCAGCCACCACTGATGCAATGGTTAACAATGGTAAAAGTACATTAACGGCACCATCAGCACTAGCAGTGAGCACTGCGGCAAAGAACAAGGCAGCCGAGGTGGCTGATGCAATCGCTAAAACAACAAACACCGCCAGCGAAAAATCTGCTGCAACAGCTCTGCCATCAACAGCAAAAAAAGCAGCAACATCAACAACACCTGCACCATCATCAACTGCGAACAATGTCGCCCTCAATGAGAGCTCGCCTATGGTGACAGTGGTGACAGTGGCAGTGGAGCACCAGGCACCACTCATCAGCGAAACTGAATCTATAACGGCTGAAAACAGTCCTCCGCCTACTGTTCTACCTGCTCCCGCTCCTGCACCTGCCACACCTCTGGCGGCTGAAGAGCCAATCGCTTCGGCAGAAGTGGGCGCCACTGCTCCCAGCACCTCCTCATCAGCCCCAGCTATTACAGCTAATTTGACCACCACCATCACAACTACGATGACCAATCCAGCAGCACCGCCACCAGCTGCGCCACTCCCCCCGCCGGCCCTTCCGCCTCCTCCTCCTCCTCCTCCTCAACCCGAGTTTCACGATCTGTACGACATGAGTAAGTGAAGAAGCCTTTCTTGGCTAGCTTTTCTTAAACCTAAGTGCCTAATTTTTTCTTTTTCTTTTGCTGCTTTCTTGCAGTCAAATGCCGCGCCAAGCGCTCCATGTCGAGCAGCAGTCAGGAGCAGCAGAAGGCGCTGCTCTCGCCGCCCATCAAGAAGGCAAAGACGAAGAAGAAGAAGGTGGTGGTGGTGGCGGCGGCCAAAAAGAAGAAGGCAGTTCCGGTTTCAGCCCCAACCACTCCTCCAGCTGTCGGCGGGCAGTCAAACGTACAAATTGGCAGCCTCTTTGGCATTCCCGTTGCCATGCCTGCAAACACCTCTGGTACGCCCAAAAAGCGAAGCTACGTTCGAAAGACTCCACTGGTTAACAAGAAGAGTCCCGGGCCGGGAAAGGGAAAGGGAAAGTCTAAGACGACTAATGCCAAAGCACCAAAGACTACGCCGCTCAAGTCGCCGGCAAAGCCAACAAAAGGAAAGGGCAAAAAGGCTTTAAATTTTGATCTTTCAGAACAGCTAGAAGCTGTTTCTGCTGCTGACGTCTCTGAGAGCTTTGCAATTTCTCCCGCAAACGGCAGCAACAAGCGAGGTCGGAAGAAAGGCGTCAAAAATAAACCCAAGGATCTACAAGTGAGCCCTCGGCCTTTGCCAAAAAGTAAGATTTTTAGCAATTTCAATAACAAGTTTTTAAAACTAAACTAATCTTTTTATATTTTATTAGAAAAATCGCCCAAAAAGATGTCCAAAGCTGAGCGGCAGCGGCTGGAGTACCAGAACAACACCTACAACCAACAAAATTTGATGTCATCTTTTTCATTTGGCAGGAGCAGCCACTTGAACCAAAGTAGTCCCAATTTTGGTGCTCACTTTGGACACCCACCACCACCACCAAATGAACACAGTCCTCAGCGGGCATTCTCCAAAAGCACATACGCCCAGCGCCGATATCAAAAGAGGACGGAAATAGAGGCAGCCAAACGAATGCAAAGACTGCGCATGCAACTGGAACACCACGATGATGAGGATGATGATGATAATGATAAGAATAACAATAAGGCAATGATGGATGACGGCTTTGATGATGACGATGACGACGATGACGACGATGATGACAACTTTAGCAGCAGCGGAAGCAGCAGCAGCAGCAGCAATTCGAGGCTATTTAATGAGCCAGCAACCGCCGGTCATCAGTATCACCAGCCGCCAGCTCGAACGAAACGCTCCAACGGCCGGCACAGCAACACCGACAGCGAAAGTGACGAACCGGAGGAGAATGTTGAGGAAAATCGTCATATTCAGAGAAGGCGACTTGGTAATGACGATGATGATGACATCTTTTTTAGAAACGAGGCCGACGACGACGACTCTGAGACCACTAGTCTGCCGGACAGCGCCATCGAGCTGGAGCGACTGCGAATTGAGGAGGCAGAGAGGGAGTGGCAGCTGACGCACGGCAGAGCTCGAGGACTGGAGGCGACTGCAACAGCATCAGCTCAGGCAATTGACCTTCGTCGACCTCAGTTGACCTCAGCGCAGTTCTCACCTTCAACTGTTGTTGTTCCCTCTGCCACCGTTGTTGCCCACACGCCAACGCCAACGCCCTGCAACTATGACTCGTCGGCCTTCTCCGCCCTGCAGGCGGTGGCCGCAGTGGCGGCTCAGCAGCAGAAGTTGCAGCTTCCGCCGCCGCCGCCGCCTCAACTTCCAGCACCTCCACAACTCCCAGCACCTCAACCGCAGTTTCAATCACCTCCACCGCCACAGTTGCATCAAAAACCCCAGCAGCAGCAGATTCAGCAGCAGCAACAGCAACAACAACCTCAGCTGCAGCAGCAGCCCCAACTGTTTCAACAACCACCACAACAACAGCAGCCGCCTCCTCAAACACATCAGCAGATCAGCTTCACACCACTAACCATCATCCCGAAGACGTACTCTCGAATGCTGTCGACCACCACTGCGACGGCCACCAGCAGCAGTCCTCAAAGCAGCACTTTGACCTCGACGTCTTTTGGCAGCGGCAGCACCACCACCACTACCACCAAATACGTGATCGATACATCATCTTCTTTTTCTTCCTCCACTTCTTCCACGACGCCCACTCCCGGGTACTACCAGTACCGGACGACGGTGAACAGCGCCACCGGCCAGCCGGAGCAGCAGCTGATCTACCTGGGCGGCAACACCAGCCTCAACAATCTGAACATTGTCAGCCAGCGGGCGATAGTCCTGCCCGGTCCTGCACCGTCGTCGACGTCGTCGTCGTCGTCCACTTCATCTTCTGCTGTGCCCTTATCATTAACATCTTCTTCTTCTTCATCTTTTTCTTCTTCTTCGCTGATGGTTCCGGGCAACTCGAGCCTGATGAGCACCAGTCTAAGCAAGCAGCAGCAGCAGCAGCCAGAACGTCGCTATAAACTTAAGTAAACCTCAGAGCCGAATACAAATCGCAGGAAGTGGTAGCAACAGCAAAACTATCAGCATCCTCAGCAGCAGCAGCACCACCAGCAATACCACCAAAAAGATCGTCCCCACGCTGACCGCCGGCAAGTTCAAGGTGGTGAACATGAGCATGACCAATGGCAATGAAAATGGCGGCAAAGGGAACAGTGGTGGGAGTGGCAGCAACGTAAACGGTGGCAAAGAGGGCGGCAGCATTCTGGTGCCCACTCAGGCGGCGGGCGGCGGCGCGCCCCCAGTGTCCGCCACATGATCGACCTGAAGAGCGGCAACATCATCAACGTGCAGATACGGACGGCTGTTCCCTCAGCGGCTGCTGCTGGCGGCGGTGGCACTTCGGTTATTCAGCCCAATCCTCAGCAGCAGCAGCAGCAGCAGCATCAAAGCATTCAGCTGTACTCTCGCATTCAACCGCAGCTGCTCAGCAGCCCAACAGCTGCTGCTGCTGCTGCTCCTCCTTTAGCTCACCAGCGATCAACTTCCGCCTCAGCAACTGCAACCACAACTGCAGCACTGGCTGCAATTGCACCTCGCCCACCACCACCACCTCAGCAGCAGCAGCAGCAGCAAACCTTTCCGCTTCCGCTTCGACATCCGGTGCAGCATCTCATCGGCCAGCAGCGACTGCTTCAGCGGCCCATTGGACAGCAGCAGCAGCAGCAGCAGCTATCATCATCATCATCATCAGCCACTACCATTGTCGTTCGTGGAGCAGCTCAATCGCCGCAGCCACTACCACCACGACATCAGCAACAGTTTTCGCTGATTCACCCTCGACCACTGCAGACTTCTACTTCCACTTCCACTCCCACTCCGGCTCAGCATTTGGTTCAGCAGCAGCCGCAACAGCAGATCATCAGGACAGGGCAACCTCAAATTCAGCATTACTCGCAGCATCAGCCGTCAATGTCAACAATGCTGTCAACAACTGAGCTCGCCAACAATTCACCCTACACACTGCAGCCACAGCACACAACCAACAGAGCACGACGTTCATTCAACAGCAATCACCTCAGGCATCGACAGCAGCAGCAGCAACAGCGACGCCGATGATCATTCATCACGGCCAACCATTTAATCTTCCTCCTAATTCTGCCACATTACCACCATTACCACCACCACCACCACCACCACCACCGCAAATCATCTTCCGCCGGCGACTGAACCTCAGCCTGCCCACCACCCTGGCGACCATCCTCGCCGAGGACCGGAAGTTCGTTCAGCAGCAGTACATGACCGCCCGAGTGCCGCCCCCAACTCTGACCATCGACCAGCTGCTAGCAAAGCTGGAGCAGAACCGATTCATGGAGCTGGGCGGCCGACGTGGCTGGCGATGTGGGGAGCGCTTCCTGCGAACCTACTTTAATAGTCCTGGTTGAAGCTTCAACGTGGAGCACTCGATGAACTCCATCGCCGAGATGCCTCCTCTTCAGCAGCCCCGAGCGGTGGCCCACGACAGCGGTTGACGCAGGAGCTCGATGTGAGGTTGGTCCTCGGCCTGCTCGTAGCACCTGCGCCGTAGCGCCTGGAGCGGCCGACCGAGCGAACCACTCGACTACACCCCCACTCGCCCGGTCCATCTGCTCCGTTTCTTCGCCTCCTCAGTCGGCTGCTCGCCGAGCGAAGTTGGTGTGAGCTGTCGGACTTTGCCCCGGCGAGATGGTCGCCTACTTCGCCGACGCCTCGCCTACCTGAAGAACACGGAACCGAGCTGTTCGGTCCGGCATACGAGAGCTCGGTACAGCCCCTGGTGGGAAGGAAATCCAGCGGGCACTGGCCGGTTCGGGGATCACGGAGTAGCACACCAGATTACCGACTTTTACACTTTTATTGAGCGTCCAATTTTCCCCTCTCTGACCAATTTTTCACTTTACTTCGGATCTCACCCAATGGAATCTCTGCAATTTATTCACATTTATTCCTATCCTACTACCTACCTTTTATTATTTTAACGCAGTTTATTCGGAAAAATTTCTCTCTCTCCTCTCTACTCTCCTCTCTCTCCTCTCTCTCTCTCTCTCTCTCTCTCTCTCTCTCTATCCAACGATGATGTGTACATTTTACATCAAACGCGGCAACTGTACATAATCTGCATTTCACCTCAATAATCTCAAACTAATTTTCTTGTTTCAAAAGCCAATTTAACCAATTAACCGGTGGCTCAATTGATTTCTCTTTCTCTCTTTTTTACGCATTCTTTATTCTTGATTATCACTTTCTCATTTTCATCCTCTTCAATCATTTAATGGCATTTGGCAATGTTCTAAACTTTGTTTTTACTCATCATCACCACCATTACCACCACCCTTCTTTTTATTGTATTTAAAAGTGCTTATTTTGCTTCCTTCTTTTCCTTTCTTTTGCTTTCTTTTGTGTTCACTTCATTTTGTTAATTTTTTTGTTTTCAGGTGTTTCTCAACATCACTTTCTCCCTCTCTTTCTTATCGCACTTGTTCTATCCCTGCAATCTATGTCTATATTGTCTCCGCATTTATTCAACACTTATTAGTGTTGACCCGTGTTTGTTATTCACATAAAACCTAGTTTATAGTGAAATAAAAATCAAAACATTGCAATGTAAAATGTAAAATAAAGTATTGCTTATAACCAATGAAAAAAATGAATGTGTTTTAATTTTAGTTTTGAAAAACATAATTAACCTTTAGGCAGAGTTTACTGACAATGATGAGGTAATTAAAAACAACAATTGAAAAATGTATCAGACTTGTAAGCAGATTTTTTTTTGCGCGACAACAATTGACCAACATTGTCAAGCAGGTATGCAGGTCCTCAGGCCAACTTTCGCCGTTTTTCCAAAAAAATGTGATTAACATTTGCCATTCAGTGGTGTGTGCTTGTGTGTGATCAATCAAACAAAAAGGACCTTTCCTTTTGTATGTCCACCACCAGCTCACACTAAAGCACAAAACACAAACACACACACACAGATGAACTAAATTTTCAGTTCCGCATCCGTGTTTGCCTTTTTTCCTGGCGAATATGTGTGTCGGTTTGTGTGAACGTGTAATGGGAATCCAATAAATCGATTATTCTAATGCGACTTGATCTATTTTTAATGTTGCCCAGTTCTCGTCGTCCTCGCTGTCGTCATCGTCCTCGTCGTCTTCGTCGCTGTCCAGCACTACTCAGCAGCTAATATTGAATTGAAAAACTTGGCCGAAAACACATCAAATACAAAAAAGTAAAACAGCTTAGTGCAGGAGTGCTTGAGCGGAGTGAAAAGTGGACCAGAGAGGGTCGAGGTAATGCCTGTGTAGAAGAGAAAACAGAGTGAAAAAAAGTTCAGAAACAGACACCGGACAGGACAGAGCAGGGCAGGAGCTTCAGGAACGGATCGGGCAGCAATTTATGCACGCCAGGTCACGTATGTTTGCATCGTAAACAGGCTAAATTCGTTTCCGTTCCTCTTTTTTCTTTTGGTGTTGTCGCATTTTCTTTTTATCCCTCCCCTCCCCCTTCCTTTTCCCACTTTTTCAAGCATCCCATCATCCTGGCAAACAGACAAACAAGCGGACTGGCAAACACACTCACTCACGCACTCACAAACTCACTCACAAACTCATTTCACTGCATTATGTTACACTTTCGAGCTTCTTTTGGGCAGCAGCAGCAGCAGCAGCTGGAAACTAATACTCAATTTCAGGTCTGGTCTGGTCAGCTGAATTTCTCAATTTAGCCATTTGTTTTCCGCCTTTTTTGCTCTCTGAGCAATGGCACCGGCGGAGTTATTTTTTTTTGAGACGCCAGAGAAGCAAGGGCACAATAATTACGTCGCCACTGACAGAGACAGAGAATTCTAAAAGTGGAAGAAGAAAAACAGCAAATAATGATGATGATGATGATGATGATGATGAAAGGAATGCGGAAAGAAGAAAGGAGGAAAGAAAAAGAGGAAAAATAAGAGGATTCTGGTTTGGGTAAAGAAAAAAGATGGAAAAGAAAAATGAACAGAAGAAAAATGACAATCTAAATGCCGCACCAGTCTTTCTGGGGGCCACCAACAAATGCATTCTTTCACACACACACACCACACAAACATACTTTTCTCTCAAACTTATCAAAACAGCATCAACTACCAAATTACAGACAAAAAAGTAAAAGTATTCGGTATTCTGAAACAGGCACACACAAAACAGCAAAAAACAGGAAAAAATTACACTTCTTTTCACTCTTTTTTTCTCACACACACAAACAAGCACGTCAATCGGCGGCGGCGATGACTTGAGCAAAATGGCACTCAAGTGTGTCATTTAGTCCTTCTCTCTCTTTCTTCTTCTTCTTTTTCTTCTTCTTCGTCTTTTCAGTACTTCAGTTGCCTCTTTTTATTTTCATCAGTTCTGGTGCTGGTCAGACCAGGCCACTGACCAATGGCCAATGTTGATAGCCAATTTAGCCGCCGATAAGCAATTTGCTCTCTCCTTTTTTCTTTCTATATTTGCTCCTTTTCCTCCTCCTTCTTTTTATTCCTATCTTTACTCTTTTCTACTTTTTTCTCCTCCAAACGAGCCATTTTCTAGGGTTGGGAATAAAGTTTTAGTTTTGTTTGCTGTTTGCTGCTTTTTCACAGCTTTCTTAAAAAACTGAAAAAAGAGCGAACCCGGAGATAAAAAGTACCAGCAAAAAAGCTTTGTGACAGGCTCTAGTTCTACCATGAAACCTCCACTTTTCTCACACTCACTCATTGGCTCACTTACACTGCCACTAACTTGGTTTTTCACTTCTTTTTGCTTGTTCAACTCAGTTGATCAAAAAAGCAGAAAAATGGGTTGGTGGTTTTATTTCTCAATTTAAAACTTTATTTTATAAAAGTATAGCGGCGATTGCAGCATTGGCGGCGGCATCGGCAAGTGCAATAAATTTAAAATTGCTCCAAACGAGCTCTCTCATAAAAAGGCTTCTACTCCCGCAATTACCACCATACTATTTTTTAGCAGTGACTGCCGATCAGACTGTCTGTTTGTTTAGTGTTTGGTGCAGGGTTAGTGCACAAACACGCACACAAATAAACTCACACACAAACTCTGAAAAACGAGGTTTATCCCAAAAAATTGTAATCAAAGTAGAGGCGCCCTAGTTTTCGTCTAGTCCTGGCCTGGTTTTCCTTGCTGGCGGATGTTTAGCCAAAGAAGGATGAGGAAATGGAATAATGAAACACTATGGTAAGTGATTCAGTTTAACGTTGTTACCGTGAGCTTGCATTTTTATATTAGCTAATAGCTGGCGATCTTTTGGAACACCCAAAAACAAACGGGTTGAAATTGAGAAGTTTTTGTTTGTAGTTGTTGCCAGAAAAAGTGGGAAATCGCAAAATGTTTTTATTAACTCCATAAAAAAGTGTCACTTAAGCCAATTAGCTAAATGAAAAAAAAGACAAAAAAATTAACAGCTAATTTAAAAATTGCCAGTGGAAAAAAAATGCACCGACTAAAGTTAATAATAAGAGCAAAATGTATCGTTTAACTTTGTCTCAGTGAGCAAAACTTGTTAAACTTTACTCAATTTAAATTTTAAATTGATTAGATGCGTTCAATTATGCAGCATTACTTGCTACTACACGTTGCATTAATATTTTATTACAAAGAAAAAATGGTCTTAAATCGGTTAGAAATAATAATGTTTTCCAAAATTGCAAACTCTAGTCATTTGAGTTCGATTTAGTTTTCTATTTAAATTTTAAATTGAATTTTCAATTTTAAGCATGAAATTAAGCAGTTAGTTGTAATTCTATTTTAAATTAACTAAACACAAGGTAAAAAACTTTGTTTTACTGTTCAGTTAATCTATTTGATTTTAAAACAAAATTTTAGATTTAAAAATGATAATGTTAAAACAATTTTATAAAAAGTTTTGCCTGGTTGCTTTAATACAACTTTTTTATATTTTAACTTTTGATGTTTTATTGAACCTCTAGTTTTGCATTATTGCTCCAATTTATTTAAAATATAAATTATAAACATTAAGTATCTTGTTTTAAAACTACATAACTGTTTTTAACAAAATAAAATTACAACATTATAAAATTTTGAAAACTTTAATTTTTATTGCTCAATTTAAATTTTAAATTTGTTTTAATTAAAAAATTGTAGTTTTTGTATGTACTTTACACTTGATTTTAGAGCACAAAACAATTAACGATAATTAATTTGGTTGACAAAAAACAGCAATTTTAGCAGACAATTACTTTTGAGGGGTGCATAAAGCACACACAATTTCATTTTGTAAATTAAATATTTTAAAAAGTACGCCTAATTAGTTTTGCAATTGAAAAACAAACATTGTACAAGGCAAAATTCACTATACGCACATTTTCCACTATTTGCAATGTAACTGTTTTGTTTGTTTTTTAAAATTTTTAAAAGTTTTGTTAAAAATTTTTAAACAAAATTTAAAACTATACGATTGCAAAAATCATATTTTGAAACACTTTACTTCTCTATTTTTTACATTGGAGTGTCTTTATTAGCAGCCATACGTTCACTTGAATAAACACGCACGCATTTTGTTTTTGCTATCTTTCTTTTGCAAAATCGCAGCCGCCTAGTTGCAGTGAAGCGTGCAGAAAAAACTTTTTCAACTAAAACGCCGACAAAATAAATGATAAAAACTGTAAGTTTTTGTGTTTTTTTATTTTTGTCAAAATTTTTACATGTAAACTTTAAAGGCGACCGCAATCAAAATCTCAATTTAATTTTTTTATTTTCAAATTTACAAAATATTTTGATTTTTACTATTTACGCTTAATTATGCACAAAATGGTAAACAAAGTCTGATGACACTTTACCGTTTAAGTGAATGCAAAAAATTCAATGCAGTTCAAACATTAATAAATTGAAAGTTAAATAATTTTAAAAAGGCCATTTGCAGTAGTTTGATTTGTAACTTTTTTAAATGTTTTAACTAATGCTAGCAATATAAAATAAGCAAAAATAAATTAAAAATTTAAAAACATTAAATTCTAGTGATAACTCAAATGCTTTAAATATACATTTGTAATTATTTAACTTTTTCAAACTTTTAAACGCAATACTGATTGTAAATAATTTACAGTAAAAAACGTTAACCTTGAGCACTTATCAGTCGCATGCTTTTGCTACTTTTGCATCTGTTATCAATTAACTCGTTCACACACACACACACCAGACACAAACCTTAAATCAGACACGGAACACATCATCAGCCGTTTCCGTTTCTATCCGGCATCCAAAAGAAAAAGCAGCAGCGCACGTTTTTGCATTAATTTACACTTTGATTATTATTAGCTTGAGTTTCACTGCCGAGAGTACTCTGCACAGATGCACACGGTAGAAGACAGTGGCGATATAAAGCGCACACGAGTTTACAATACTAGCTATCATAATAATAACAATAATAACAATAATAATTGTAACGATAATCGTGCTCAGGCTGCCGTTGATGTTGCTCTCCTCCACGCAATGCTATTTAAGGCATATCTTTTTTCTCCAACTTTTGCAACATTTTGACAATAGAAATGAGTGAATGAGGCTAATATAACACATACGGCTATGAATTTAAATGTAAATGAATTTGAATGCTGGCAATGAGGCAGCCCAGCGCTGATGACAGTGGTCTGCGTTCAAACAAACAAACAAAAAAGACTGCAAAATTCAAATCACACACACACACACACACTCACACACAAACACGCAATTCCTTGCCTATTGTTGTGTGCCTGAGAGTTGTACACATCTGCAGGCAATCACACGTACTATGCCATATGGAAAGCATTATGCACAATGCAGGCAATGTTTTAAATTTAATTTTAATCTATTTCAGCAGCAGTCGTTTGCTGCTGCTGCTGCTGCTGCTTAAACTTTAAAACTGACATTTTTTAAACTGTTTCCTATGTTGTGAGCCTGCAACTGCGTTACTTTATTAACTGTTTTTTAATATTAAGATTTATTAAAACGGTTATTTATTTCAATTTATAAAATTGTAATATTAAAAAATTTTTGTTTTTTGTTTAATTTTTTTCTAGCAATTGTTAAATAATTATAACCTGGTAAAAAATGTCAGCATTGCCATACTGGTTATGAAAAAAAGAAAAAAAAGTTAACGACAAATAAATGGGGAAGCCAAATTAGCACAAATACAAAACAAACAAATTGAAAAAGTTTGCAAAAAGTTGCTTTTTGTTAGCCAAAAAAACTGTATCGTTAAAAAGCTGCCGGCAACTGGAGCAGCAGCAGCAGCAGCAGCAGCAACAGCAACAACAACAACAACAGTAGCAGCCTTAAAGCAATCAATTTAATTTTTAATGAATTTCTAGTAATACGAGACGACAAAGAAGAAGAGAGAAGAAAACAGGAGAAAAGGGGAAAACAGTGAAAAGTTTTGACAAAGCGTTTTCTTTCCTTTCCTCAGAAGTGTCTTAAACAGAGAAAACAATCATCATGTCAAACGAAAGAGGAAGTGATCTGTCTAGAAAGCCGCCGAATGAAAGTTTTGTACAGTAGAAAACAAACTGAAAACGAAGTCTTTCTTGTCAAGGCGCAGATGAAAAATTGAAAAACCCGGTAAAAGACGCCAAAAAGGCAACTTTTCTTTGAGGCAAGGACAAAACAGTAAGAAAGTGGTCGATTTTAGTAGAAGTCAGGTTTCAGATATTATCCGAGCAGTTCAGCAGGTTACAAGGCGAGTAAACACGCACAAAAAATGAAATGCAGGCCTAAAGTATTGACAAAATCGACTTGTTTTGTTGTTTCTTAACAATTCAACTTTTTTGTTCCATTTGTTAGGGAAGTTTAGTACATTTTGTTCATTAGTGAAACTTTCGATTTTTGCTGTTGTTGCTGTTGATGATGATCAGTAACAGTCTTGAGTTCTTAACAATTGTACTTATTAGACACGTTGAGTGAAATCGCCTCAACAGAAAGGAAAAGTAACTTCAAAGTAAAAAATAATTCAAAGTGTTAAACCCTAGCATTGAAAATTAAGCATTTAAATCGATCAACGCTGATCAGCACCACTGATCAAACTAGGCACAGCTAAAAAGCTTTGAACTTGTATAAAATACAAAAAAATATCAATTGACAGCTTTGAAAAAAAGAGCAAAAACTGGATAAAACTAAAAATAAGAAAAAAGAATAGAAAGGATATTTGCTCTAACGCGTTTGTCTCAAGCCTCTGTTTTTTGACACTGTCGTCTGCTGCTAAGATGCCTGTGTTGTGTGTTAGGCTTTTGTGTGTGTGTGTGTGTGTGTGCACTTAGACAGTCTTTCAGTCTCAGTTCGTCTGTTTTTTCTGCTGTAGTCGTAGTCATTTTCCTGCTGACAGACCCGGCTGACAAAGTTAACGACAACGTCGAGAACAACAACAATAACAATGTCTGCTTGAACACCACTGACGACTGACCACTTTGGACGACAGTCCTTTTGCTGTCCAAAAGACAAAAACACTGCTGTTGCTGCTGCTGCCATTGCCATTGCCATTGCAATGCAAGTTTTTTTGCACAAGCAGCAGCAGCAGCAGCCGGCAATTGTCACTTGCACTTCCGAAAGGAGACATTCACACCATTCAACCAGACAGCTTTTTATATTTTTTTCCAGTTACCCTTCTTCTTTAAGACGCAAGTTGAGAGAGAGAGGAAGAAAGAGAGTCTCAAAATAAAAATAAAACAAAAGCAAGCGAGAAAAACAGACGGCTAAACTGAAACTGCAAAAAGAGAAATTGAAAGGGAGAAAACGGCAAAACTCGGTCAAACTCGTCGTCTTGCCAGTATATCCTCTTCTGCTTCTTTTTCTTCTTTTTCTTCTTCTTTTTCTTGCCTTGAATCTGGCGTGCCTTGATTGAGTGCAAAAAAGAAAGTGAAGAAACTGTGACTGCGCCATGTGTGTGTGTGTGTGTTAGACTGTAAAATAAAAAACTGAGCCGTTTGCCCAATGCCTCTGCCTTTTTCTCCTTTTTCTCGCTTTTCCAGCACACAAATGGCTGTTTTTATGCTTTTTTCGGGTTTTAATAGCAAATAAAAATTGTATTGAAAAAAAGTTAAAGTGCAAGGGTAAAACACCCTGGGACAACACTAGTAGTGGCACTGGTAAGAAAGAGAAAGAGAGAGAGAAAGAGAAAGAGAGAGAGAGAAAAACAAAGTTGCTATTTTGAAAAAAAGCGACAGGAAAACGAGAACGGAAAATGGAAAAAAGGCCAAGGGACAAATGGCAGCGGGAGCAGCTGCTGCTGCACAGTCAGCCAAAGTGTCTGACTGTGGTGGTGGTGGTGGTGACCCAGTGCAAAGGTTTTGCCTTCCTTCTTTTCACACAGACCCACACGCAAGAACGCCAGCAAAAACTGCTGAACCCGAACCTGAATCCGAAGAACATGCACCGAGCTGTATTTCACCTCGTTTTCTCCTAGTTTTTTCGTCGTCGTCGTCGGCTGAAGCTTCCTCTCTCACACTTCCTCTCTTTCTCTCTCTCTCTCTTGTAGGAATGAGAGTGAAATGAGAATGCAAGGCAGGGAAGCACCGACCGAACGACCGACTACTTTTGCCGCACACTAAGACCTAAAAAGTAAGAGAGAAAGTCCGCTCAACGAGAGAGAGAGAGAGAGAGAGAGAGAGAGAGAGAGAGAGAGTTTGGGAACAGCAGAGGACAGGCTGCTAAAGCTGACAGTGTGCGTGTGTGTGGTGTTTGGTAGTAGTGGTCTGCTCTTCTCTTCTGTTCCTGGAGCACTTCCAAAGAGAAGAGGAGAGAAGTTGAGGCAGTGGCAGTGGCAGCAGCAGCAGCAGCAGCAGCAGCATTTCAACGTTCATTCTCTTAACCAGCAGCAGCAACGACGACGACGACGACGACGACCACATTGCTCAATGACCACAGAACGAGAAAAAGAGTGAAAGAGAGAGAGGAGAGAGAGGAGAGAGAGGAAAAGAGGGAAAAACTGAGGGAAAAAGTTGGCGAGGTGCTGCTGCAGACACACACACACACACACACACAAACAGAACCAGAACCAGAGCGAGAAAAACAGAGCGAGAAAGACAGACACTTTCATTTGACACTGCCATTACTCGTAGGCAGACACTTCAGCCAAGTGTGTGTGTGTGTGTGTGCGCCAATGTGGTCTGTTTTGGTGTTTCTATGTCTGTCAGATTCGGTTTTCTGTTTTCAGTTTTTCCCTCTGAAGCACCACATTAACTGATGATTAATTTTAATTGAAAACTTAAGGGGTTTTTTGCCTCGTTTTACCCACTCTGGGCCAAAGTTACCAGCAGCAGCAACAGCAACAACAACGACTTTTGCAACATTTTTCTGCTTTTGTTTTGTTTTGTTTTGCCACTCATCAGCTCCTCATCGTCGTTCCCGGAGATTATTACTGATACAACTGATCAGCTAAGTACTCAGCCCAAAAAGGGAGCAATGTGTGATGAAGACGACCAGATAAATTAGGTTTTTCTGTAGGTAGAGTGCAACTTTTGTGTCGTTTATTTCTTTTTGCAACGGCTTAATCAACCCCTTTTTGTTCTCAAAAAAGTTGTGATAAAGTTTAAAAGTTTTAATTAGAGAACAGCAGCAACATCAACTGCAACAATTGTTTGTTTCAAACTTTTGTAATCAGTGTTAGCCGACCAACACACTTAATCAACTTCAAAACTTTGAAACGACTTTTAACCACTGCCTGGTCAGTTTTTCGTGTTTTACTTTCATTTTCAAGTGTTTAACTTTTCAATTGACCCTAAGCACTTTACAGCCCACTTCCCTCTTAACTCCATTGTTGTCTCTGCTGCTGTTTTTCTTCTTCATTTTGCTCATTCATTTCACCACTTTCAACCCCTCTCCCGTCCATTGCCGCAAATGCCCAAATGCCACCACCATCATAATCATCACCATCACTAGCAAGACACACAGCTTAATCGCAAAGCCAAGTCACTTTCACTTTCACTTTCACCACCACAACTATAACCTTAAATCAACTTGAGTAAGTGCCGCTTTTTTCTGTTGATTTTCTGTTGGTTTATTTTTCTCTTAACCCTTTCTTTTTCTTCCTTTTCATCCTATTTGCATTGATTTAATTTGCAGCACAGCAAGCAATTGAGCTCTAAATCAAATTGCCTCTCTGTGTTTGACGTAAATTGACAGTGAAGTGCTGCCAAAGGAAATGAAAAATTGAAATGAAAAAGAAGAAGAAAGGCTTAAAAATGAGTACACCAAAGTTTAAAAAAGAGAGAGAAAAGAAATATTCAATTTAGGTTTTAAGTTAATATTTAATATTACTCAGCTAAAAGGGCAAGTGTTTGTTAGCATAAACCGTACAATAAAATAAATTTTACTTTTAATTTTGTTGTTTAAACAATTTTTGTACAAACACAGGCAGGAAAGTAAGCAAAAAACCGATTTTTGACTTTTTTCTTTGCAGCAGACAAAAATAAAATAATAGTAAAACATAAACAAAGCACAAAAAGACGCACACTTTTGCATAAATCAGCTTTACTCTAATTGCACTCCAATTGTCGCCACTTTACTGTTATTATGCGCGGTTTTTTAGGTTATGCTCGTTTTTTATGCCAACACTCTTTCAGCGATGACAGTTTTAGCACGGCTTGTTGTCACTTGATTTTTTGCCTATTTGATTAGCGGCTTTAATATACACTTTTTGTTTTAGTTTTCTTATTTAGTATTAAGCAAAATTGCCAGCAAGTTTTTATATCCAGAAACGTAATGAAAAAAACCTTTTAATGTTGCTGCAACTGAATTTTTTTTGTTCACAAATTAGCAACTGCGTTTTACTTTTACCCTGTCATGTCAAAAGTTGAACACAAAAACTAAAAAAATAATAAGAAACTAAAAAATAGAAAACTTGTGTTGTAAGTTAAAGTGACAAACTGAAAAGTTAAAAACGGCAAAAAAGTGAAAAGTTAATTAGAGAGTGTAGAATTTTTTTATTGTTTCATTTTGCTGTACGTTTTAGTATGCAGACTGTTTTACAATGTAATTTTGAGTTACAAATATTAAAGTGCAAACAGGATACACGGTTTTATATTAAAAAAAGTATCAAATTAAAAACAAAATTTTTAATACAATCATCATTTATAAAAAAATATAAAAAAGGAAAATACAATGTAACTTTTATAATTGGCAATCTTTTTGCCTTTTTTTGCCTCTTTTACTGCAACTATTGTTTTAGCTGTTAGTTGGTCACTACTTTTTACTCTTTTTCATCTTTTCTCTATCTTTTAATCGGATTAAAAATATAACATTACGACTAAAAAGAGACGAAAGGGAAAAATGATGAGAATGATCGGAAAAAACGCAATAAAAGGACAACAGTGTGCCAAAAAGATCAGCACAGATCTAGTACAGTAAAGAAGATTAGTGAATGGGTCCAAATCACCATCATCACTATCATTGTAAACATTATCAAAAAAGGATTTGTTTTAGGCAACACACAAACATTTACTACAAACACAAACTACAATTTCTATGATGTTAGTGATATTGAAGGTATTGAAAAACAGTTATCTTTTTTAAATAGTTTACCTGCTTGCAAATCAGCTTACTATTGAGCGTTACCTTGCTTTGCTATATTACTTTTTACAAAATAATATTTTTTGTCAAGCAATTATTATTCAACTTACATTATAAAAAAGATATGCAAATAATGAAATTCTAATCAAGTCGACTATTTACTTCACCTCGATTAAACCCATTTTATCCCGCCCTTATTTTAATCAAAGACTCTTTTGTGTTTTTCTACTTAAGCAAAAAAACGTTTGGAGATAGTTTGGAAATAACCGAAAAAATTGGCATGACAAAAATGGAGCACTTCTTTTGGCAGAACAAAAAAAGAACAATAGAGATCGCTTGCAGGGGTTAGAGCGAAATTGATGGTCTCATTAAGGTTGCCAGTTGCCACTTCAGATTTAGCCTCTCAATTGGCATTTTTGGCGTGTAATAAAAATCATCTCTTTATAAGGCAATTTTCAGCAAAAGAAAAGCTCAAAAAGCAAAAAAGAGGCAAATCCAGAAACGTTTTGCTTCAGTGAGCACGTTTTCTTAGCAACAACAGCAGCAGTAGCAGCTATCACATTATCATTTGGCAATATGAAAAAGAATAATTTAACCGGTCATCATTTAGCATTTAATAACATTTTTTTCTTATTAGTTTTCCTCCACAAAAAAACCCATTATTTCATTTAGGTAATGAGGCAGAGCAGTGCTAGTTTTTTTTGAGTCAAAAAAAGGAGAAAGAACTGACATTAACATAAGCAAATCAACAGCAACAACAACATTAGAGGTAACTGACACTTCAGCAGCCTAACTGACCAAATCTGCTCTACCTTTTTTGCTGAAAAATTAACAAACAAAAAAAGTTGAACAAAAAGCTGTCTAGTCATAAATTGCAAAAACGAAAGAAAAAAGTTTGCACATTAAAAAAACATTTTGTCCACTGTTTCTTTTTCCGCCGTCTTCCCATTAGTGTCAATTCTCTGTGTGTGTGTGTGTTTGCTGTTGTACAAAAAGCTGTACACATGACAGCTAAACAATCAGGCACAAAGAGACTACTGTGATGGTCAACAACAGGCAAAAAACATACTAATGCAAAAAAATTTATATTTTTAAATTAAAATTTTTGTTGTTGTTGTTGTTTTAGCCCATCTGATGAGTTTTACCAGTTACCACTACTTTTCATCGCCTGTCAACCAGACAACTGTCTAGTAGTGGCGACTGGTTCCTAGATTAAACTGCCAACAAACTGTTGGTGATGGCTCTATTTTCCAATTTGCATAATGTGTATGTTTGTGTGTTAGTTTAAACGTCAACTCCGGAGAAGAAAATCCCTTCTACTGTCCATTGGTTAGAATTTGTTTTCTGTTTTTTGTTGATTTTTGCTTCAACACACATTTCACTGTGCATCAGAAGTTTTTCTTTCTCTCTGATTATTCGTGTGATCAGTTTGTCAGCCTGAATTAACATTACGATGAAATTAAAAACGTCAAAAACACGTTGTGTTTGATTAAATTTAATTTTGCTTTTCAACACAAATCAAGAAACTAAACTGAAAAATTTTCTTTATTTTTAAAAACTTTTTAGCATTTTAAAACATGTTTGCAAATCTACTGCTTTTTTAGTTAGCTAATGCCTATTTTTATACTTAATGCTTGCGATATTTTTATTTCAGAGTACACTTTTATTTCCATAGCTGTTTTATGTTGGAAAAAAATGGTAGTCGTGTACTCTGCTTTCACTTGCTTGCTTTCATTTCAAAACACTCAATGACACAATTTCAGGGCTCTAGTTGAAAAAGGAGGACACTGTAAGTAGAAGAAAAAAGGCAATAAAAGTATTTCTCAGTTGACAGTTGGCAATTTGAAACGGGACAAAATGGAAAACAAATCTCTTCTACAGTGTCTGTGCGTGCGTCAGAGTAAAGATGAGAACCCACCCCCAAACACGCAACAAATAAATCATCTTTCTTACCCTTTTTTATTTTTCGTATTTTTGTTTCTTACTGTACAGCCAAACGCAGTGGACAAACGTTTTTTCCTCGCTGACTGCCTCATTCACTCACTCACTCATAAAAAAGCTCCAGTTCATCGTCAGAATGTGTTGAGAATAAAAATTGGCCCAAAATCATCAGTTGATTAATCTGTAGGAAAAAAGTCAGGCAGTCCAACAGACAACTCAAAAATTTAAATCTCAACTCAATTCGCTGTTTCCACTGTTTGTCATCCTAACCACCAACATCATCATCATTATCATCACTATCATCGGTGACAGTGACTAGGACAATCACCACTTTTCACCCCCTCCCCCCCTTTGCTCTCATCTTCCATCACATCCTCAGAGCACATTCTGTTTTATTCGCAAATCATCTCCTCTCTTCTTTTCTTTTCGTCCACTTTTCTTTTTCTCCCCCTTTTTCGGTGACCTCCTCTCCGGCCGACGACCTCTCCTGCCCCCGAGAAGTAATATGTACAGTGGGCAGCAGGCAGCAGGCAGCAGTACCCTTTACAGCAGCAGCAGCAGCAGAGAGTACAATCAACCTCAGCAGCAGCAACAGCAACAGACACAGCATACTACTAACTTTCAGCCACAGTCAGCCACAGCCACTTCTACAGCAGCAATACCTAATTACAGTCAGCAAACAGGAGCAACAGCAGCAGCAGCAAATCCAATTCGAAGTGCAGTTCGCAGTTCTAGAAACTACTCTTCAGCAGCGGCAGCAGCAGCAGCAGCAGCAGCAGCAGCAACTTCTCAGGGAGCTTCTTTTCAGCAAGGTGGAGGAGTTCAGGCAAACCGTGGTAACAATTATCGGTCAGCATCGGCCGACTACTACCGATACCCGTCCTCCTATCGAGGTGCAGGTGCTAGTGGTGGTGGTGGTGGTGGCATTCTCAGAGGAGGATACCTGTCAGGAAAAACCGCCGGAACCGGAACTGGAATTTCTCAAGACGTGTACTACGGCGGCCATCGAGATCGCTCAGCCAGGCAGCCGCGTCAGCCGTTTCCGTCGGCCACCAGCAGTCGGCCACATCCGTTCACCGAGTACCACGACGACTACTACCAACAGCAGAGCTACAATCGCTATCCCCAGCAACAGCATCAACAGCAACTTTCTCAAAGTCATCTTCAGCTAAGTTATCAACAGCAGCAGCAGCCGTACAGTTCTGTACAGCAGCAGCAGCAGCAGCAGCGGTACTCGTACGACTACCCGCTAGATCGGTACTCCTCTCGAGACTACTACAACGGCCGAACAGCAGCAGCAGCAGCAGCTGGCACCAGAAATACCGACTACAATCGAGAGTACTACGCCCACTCGAACCGGAACAGCGCCTACTATGGACAGCAGCAGCAGCAGCAATCCGACTACGACTACCTGCCGGCGGATTTGACTCTGGACAACAGTAGCAGATACCGACAAAGAGAGCTGTACAATCACGATAACGATTACTACACTAGAGGATATTCACGATACAATCAGCCCTCTTCAGCAGCAGCAGCTAACCTAAGATATCGAAGTAGCAGCAGAGGACGAGGAGGAGGAGGAGGAGGAGGTTATGACGAGGATGTGTACCCGAGGTCTACCAGGGGTGATCCTTACTACACAAGAGGAGGAAACTATGGAAACACGGTCACTGGAACTGCAACCGGCTACACCTCAGCCAGCTATCCGCAGCTGAACGAGCGCTACCACTCGCCGAGCTACTACCAGGAGTACAATCCGGTGGACTACTACCGAGAGTGCGAGAGTACGTCCTGGGCTTCGACTGACTACGGCACCGATACGACAAAGAGACTGTACTACGAGAACGATATACATAGAGGATATCAGCATGAGCGTCTCACGAACGAGAGTCAACTGTATCAAAGCAGTGGTGGTGGTGGTGCAGGAGGAAGTGGTATGTAGGTGTGTACCCGGACTTTCAACCAGCGGATCCTTACTATCACAACGTGGATGACTTGAAACACGTCGACTGCAACCGTCTACCTAGCCACTATCGCAGCTGAACGAGCGCTACCACTCGCCGAGCTACAGCAGTACATCCGGTACACTACGAAGTCGAGTATCGGCAGCTGGCTACCGCTACTACGCACCGTACACTCGATCGAACTACCGAGCCAAGGAGCAGAGGACCTAGCCCTGAGCGCGCCGATGACAAGAATCAACGCTTATCAAGCAGGGTGGTGGTCAGAGAGTGTATGTCGATACCTCGCACCTTCGAGAGCGTCTGGCTCCTTCTACCTACAAATCGGTGGATCGCTCTAGCACCAGCATCGTAACCTTCCTATCAGCAGCAACACACAGCCAGTTATCCTCTTATCAACCGAATCGAACTCGGCAGCAGCACCGTCCTGCAGCACTTGATACCACCAACGGACGAGCTCTTCCCGCCGTACTCACACGCCACTGAGGGTTCGGGGATTGCTCGTCATCGCACTATCTCGACAGACCGGTACTTGGCCTACTACGCTACAAACGGCGGCGACCTGACACCAGTCGACCGCCTACATATTACATCATACCATCCTCAATCTCTTCTTATCAACCGACGCCCCTCCGCCGTACCAGCGGCGGCCTGCATATCACGGACGATGGTGGTCGGCTCGCGTTGCCCACACAGCGTACGTGTGGGTCGGTGTCATCCACTTCCACTCGACCGCGTACGCAGCAGCACAGCACAGAGCACTACTACGCAGCCATCAGCCCGTACAACAGTACAGCAGTCGATCCCCTATCCCCTTATCACAACACCACCACCTACCTACAGGCCATATTAGGGCGTGGGTCGCTCTGAACAATCACATAGCAGCATTTGGTGGTGTTCAGGAGTCGGCCCTCGCTGTACGAGTACCGACACAGCCGGACACACAGCAGCACAGAGTACTACGTCCCTTCATACCCTTCACAGCCTATGAACAACAACACGCTACTCGTCTGGTGCAGAAGGTAGGGGCATGCTCACAACGAAAGTCATATGGTTCGAGCATTGGAGGCGGTGGTTATCCAAGGCAGGGGGTCCTATGTTCAAAACCGTACGTCCAGTCTTGGACACAGCATAGCAGATACCCCTCTCGACGTACAGCCGGAAACTACCATCCGGTGATCGGGCTGGAATCGAGGATCAGGGCAAATGCTCAGAGCAGTGGAGCCTATGGTCAAGGAAGCGGATATGGACAAGGAACCGGATATGGCCAAGGCAGCGGTGGTTATGGCGGTCAAACGAGTTCCAGTGCTTATGATCGAGGTGGATATAGCGGAAACACTGCCGGAACTGTTGCAGCGACCACCACTGCACAACATAATCATCCGCCGTACTATGGAGGCGGTGGTCATGGATCATATGATCATTATGGGGGTGATACTGGTGCTGGTGGTGGATACCAACATCAAAATGGATATCTTGGGGGCTCCTCTCAACTTCACCATCAGCAGCAGCAGCAGCAGCAACACATATCATCTTCCAGCGGATATCACAGCGGTGCGACACATCAGGTAAAAACATTAAAATGACATTTTTCATTGTTGATTAGTAAAGTAAAAAAGTTTAAAATGTTTGATAACCCCTTTTTGCAATCTTTTTTATCAACAACTTTCCGTCAGGTCGACCCGCACTACCACACTACCACACCTTATCAGCAGCAGCAGCAACAGCAAACACAACAACAGCAACAGCAGCAACCTTACGCCTCAACCTCCTCCTCTTCGTACCCTTATCAACAGCAGCAGCAGCAGCAACCGCAATCGAGTACCAGCCAGTACCAGCAATCGAGTGGAATGGGCTCCTCAACATATCAATCGTCCACCTATGGGCAATCACAACAATCACAACAGCAGCAGCAGCAGCAGACAGGAATGGGCGGCAAACAGGCGGCCATGGGCGCCATACCGTACAACGCCAACAACGCCGCACTGGCCGCCGCCTCCTCGACAATGGGCGGAGGCGGCGGCAGCGGAGGCTCTTCAATGCCACCGCCGCCCAGCAGTCTGGCGCTAAAGTCAATTGGAGGCGCTGGTGGTCTCGGTGGACCACTTCCGCCGGCGAAGAACCCTTTCGGCATCGGCGGGCCCTACGGCCTGGACGCCTCCAACCTCGACTACTACCGAAAGCTGTACTATCCTTACGACCCGATTACCGGGGAGTACATGAAGGATGCGACGCCGCCGACGGAGGGAGCCGGAGGTCTTCGACCAGGAGACATCGCCGCCATGACCGAGCAGCAGAGGATGCTCTACCTGAGAACGCAGGGAGCGGCTGGAGGAGGAGGAGGAGCTGGAGCAGGAATGGGAGGAGCAGGAGGAGGAGGAATGTTCGGAGGCGCCCACTCTCACTTGGGAGGAGGCGGCGCCTACGGAGCAATGGGCGTCGGCGGTGGCTCCTCCTACGTCGACAGCGCCGGAAACCCCCTGCCCATGACCTCCATGGTCACCTCCACCTACGGCTACGGACCGGATGGGACGCCGGCGGAGCAGGAGTCCCTCCTCCTCTGCTGCGACTTCCTCCTGCCCAAACCGTCGATGACCTGCCTCATCATCACCCTCTTCGTCACCCTCGTCCTCATCATCATCTTCACCGTGGTGAAGTTCACCATCATCTACCCGGCGGACACGAGCAGCGCCGAGACGCTCGCCTTCGTCGACCAGATCGTCGTCCTCCTCCTCGCCGGCGCCCTCATCTGGCTCATCTGGATCTTCGGCGTCTACTTCACCTCCCGACGGACGCGGGCGCAGATCAGACACCTGCTGAGCTGCTCCTCCGGCTTCTCCCGCAGTGGTCAACACCACCACCACCACCAGGGCCACCACCTGGACCACACGCTGGTGCAGGACTACGATGGCTACGTCTACGCCAACACCGGAACCACTGGAACCACAGGAACCGGGGGCGTTCACAACCACAATCACACGCATCCGACGACGACAACTGGAGGAGGAGGAGGAGGAATTGGCGGCCGCCTTGGGGGAATCCTCAGTGGAAGGTCAACGGGAACTTCTGCAAGTTACGGCACCACCTATGGAAGAAGTGGCGTCGGCGCGGGAGGCTATGCGAGCAACTTTGTTTAAAAAGGCTGTTAAACTTCACCAACGTCAAAAACTTTCAACGACATTTCAACGACATTTTTTTGTTGTTGTTTTACCGGCCATTACTTCTTCATCCTTGTTTCTACACCTCCCATTCACCTCCTTTTTCGTCTTTATCTTTCCGTTTTTCAACTTTCCTCTCCTCATCTCAACTTCTCAACTTCCTCAACTGCCCTTTACTGCTTTGTCCGTTTTCTCCTTTCTCTTTTTGTTATTTTGGCAAGCATTCTCACTGTCTCCTTTTTCAACCATTAAAAGTAAGTTTATGCAAATGATTTTGTTTTTTGTGCATGATACAAATGAAGTGAAATGGAGAAGTTAAAGTGGCTAGGCAAGGATAAGAGAAAAGAGGGAATCTCTCTGCCCTGTCTCGTTAGTTGGCCGTTGGCGACGTGCTCCTCAGTTTTGCTTTCATTTCATTTCATTTCCGCGCTTCTCATTAAGCTCTGATCACCCTGGCGGTAATTAGCTTACTAGTATTAGGGAAAAAATAGCCAAAAAAGAGAGTATCTCAACTCAATTCAATTAGCGCTAATGAATGGCAATGTGGCGCTGTTGCCTTTTGGCTACCTCATTTTCTCTCTTTCTCTCTGCCTCATCTTACTACCTCGCTGAGGGTGTCATTAGGTTTCGTTTTACATTTCCACTTTATACTCCATCTTTTACTGCTGCTTATTTAAGACCCCTCTCTTTATTAGCATCACATAAGCATCTTATATAAGGCTCTTCCATTCCAAACAAAAATGTAGAATATTGTTTTCAGGCACGGGCTTTTGATTCTGGCAACATTTTACCTCCCAAATCCGGAAGTGGGCGTTGCCTTTTTCAACTTTTGATTTCCGGTTTCAAAAAATTTAAAAATTTTTAACAATAACTAGCACCTAAGAAAATGACATTCCGCTTTTTATTTATCAAAATCGGTCAAGAGATGTTTGAAAAATGCTAAGTCAAAATCGGCATTTTAACTCAATTTAGAAAAATTAAACATTTTTAAAAATTATTTTTTAGTAGTTTTGCTAACAAAACCTGTATTATACCGTTTTAAAAGGCGGAGAGTTCATTTACATTTTTTAAAATGCAAATTTGTAACCGGAAGTAGGAGTTTTAAAAAAGAAGTTGTACTTCCGGTATAAAATTAAATTTTAAAATTAGATTTTTTTTTGCTTAAAAAAAATTTAAAAAGTTTTTAAACGTTTTTTTTAATAAAATTTTTAAAAGTTTTTTTTAAAATTTTTAAAGTTAAAAATTTGACCCAATTTTTAAACACCCTTTAAACCATAAAATAAAAACCCGAAATTTTTCTTAGGTGCCTTTAATTGGTTAAAAATTTTAAAATTTTTTGAACAAATCAAAATTTTTGGAAACCCAACGCCACCTTCCGGTTTTTTGGGAGGTGAAAAGTTCCGGGAATCAAAAACCCCCGAAAACTATTCACATTTTTGTTAATAATTTAACCCCAAAATCGGTCTCAATCTTTATTTCCCAATTTTCCCCCAGTGGGAAAAACCCCCGAACTTTGGACTTTATGGGTGGACTGGGGGTTGTTTTTTCATTGCCTTGGAAACCCTCCTCAGAAATAACACGCTTTGTTTTTGAACCGGTTAATTTATTTTGAAATTTTCGAATGTTCGAACATTTTGCCGCGGAAACCACCAGTTTAAAGGGCCACAAACGATATAAGCATCAGTACTTTATTTAGCTTTTTTGGTATTTTTATTATTTCATCTTTTACCATCTTGAGTAACTTTTAATTTAGTTTTAATGTTCTCTTTTTCAACTTTTCGATTTTTAAATGAGAGAGCACTTTTTGACAGTACACGATATTCATTTTGATAAGGACTTGACAGGAAACACACACACTCGCGTGTTTGTTGCAGTCTGTTTTCAAGTTTGGTGCCTCATTGATGAAAACTTAATTTAGTTTTGCTCTACCGCCTATGAAGTAATGAGATTGGTGCTTATTACCATTAAATTTTGCAAATGTAAAAAATTCAATAACTAAAGATTCGGTTACACACAGCATATCACACACACACACACACTAAAAAGGCAGTCAGCGTATATCTCAATATTTCAAGCCCAGATAAAATAAAAAAGCTCAAACTTTTTTGCGGCCAGCGAGCCGCAAAAGTAGATCTGAAACGGACCTAAAAAACTTCACAAAATACTAGCAATGCGCATTCATTTGAAAAAAAAGAAAAAAATGGACAAATTGAAAAGAATAAGACAAGAAACACATTTGTGGTAGTGCGATTCTGTTTTTTTGCAGATTCTCTCTCCTCTTCAGCTTACAGACAGTTTTTATGCCGCTGACTAACTGACTGACTGACTGACTATTAGCACACTGGTGATGCCAGTGCTTACGACCGCAGCTCCTAATATGCTGTCAATTTAATTAATTGCGACCACAGCAGACCACAACAGACCACAACCGATGAATGCAACTCATTCTGGTCCATTCTTGAGTGAATGAATGAATGAGTAGAGTAGTTGTAGTCTGAGAATAGTAATCACAAAACTGGACACTAATTAAGTTTGCCAGCCAGCTATTGAGAAAGAGAAAGAGAGATAGAAAGAGAGAAAAGTTGGCCTAGAAGATGAGGATAAGGAAAAAGAAGAGAAAGAGTGAAGTGCATTTGCCATGATAAAATGGCAGAGAGAAAGGAAGAGAGGAAAAAGATCTGCTCATTTCTTCAGAACTGAGGTCTGACTGAGATTCCTTGTGAAGTGTGTGTGTTCTGTTCCAGCTTCTGCTTTTATCTAGATAGACTCAGCTGTGTCTTGCCTACTTCAATTACTAAGGGAGTCTTTTTCTTCTGCTTTCTTCTGCTTTCTTCTTCTCCTTTAGTTCTTCCAGTTCTTCTCGGATAAAAATCCTGTTCTAATATATTGGAGAAAAAGTGCAAAGCTCCAATCAGTTAGAAACTTGATTCCTAATATATTGGAGACATGCAGTTTTGAATGGCCAATATAACTGAAATTTTTAGAAAAAAGTTCCTAATACTTTTGAAACAATTTTCAATTTTGTTAGGAAAAAACTTCTAATTACTCCAGTCATATTTCAATAATAATTCATTTGATTTCAAATGCGTTTGAAAAACACTTCAAGTTTATTTGTAATAACTTTGTTAACAATAAGAGAAACAACTTTAAAAAATAGAAGTGAAACAGCACAAAATAATTAGATAAGTGAGAACATGTAAACAAGCCGAGCGCTTTGACAAGAATCAGCGGGTGCTTTACTTGTTGTAAAATGAAAGTGGCTCTCGCTAAGGAAAGTTCTGGTGATGGTGGCTTGTGACTTGTTCCAGGATTCTTCAGTTGACGATTTTGATCTTTTGTTCTTGGCTGATTACTTCTACGATGAACTGAAAATAAAACCAATTAGTTTACAGTTAAAGTAATACAATGCATAAAGTTACGGCCCTTAATGGTAGTCGCCAATGATGATAAACTTGAAAAAGATTCTACAAAAATAGCAAATTCAGTTTTGAGTTGGAGATAAAGTTCTGTTTACCACTGAAAATTAAGCTTGAAGATGATGAGGCTTTTTGCTGTCGTCGACTTTCTTTTAAAAATTTGAACTTCAGAAATTGGTGATAACACAGTTGAAAGATGATGATGGCAAAGTTGGCGTTGATGAGCTTGGATGTGAAGTGTTTGCAGATAACAAAACAAAATATCAAAACTCAAAGAAAACCAAATATCAAAATCTTGAGTGAAATGAAAACACGCCAGCACGCTGTTTGCTTCAGAGGGCTAGTCGTAAAGTACGTTATTTTATGTTTTTCGCAGGAGAAAATGCCTTCATTTTAGAAAGGCGCGTTTGAAAGTCTAATTTGCTGAACAAGGTCTTTTTTGCATACGGAAAGCCTAGTTAGAGTATAACACACCTAAAGCCAATGTGATTACAAATACCAAAATCTAAAGTTTTGTTCTAATATATTTGAACGCTCAAATATATTAGAGATTTTTGTTCCTAACTGATTGGAGACTTTGTAAAACTCTAACTTATTAGAACGTTCAAATATATTTGAATAAAATTTCTAATATCATTTTACAGCTAAACTTTAATTTTGCATTATTTCTAATATATTTGAACGTTCTAAAGTATTTGAAAATTGTCTCCATTGTATTTGAATGTCCAAATACATTAGAACAGGATTTTTATCCGAGTTCAGTCAATTGTTTGCGTAATTGCGCAAAAGGAAAAAAGGTTCGCAATGGCAATAGCTTAAAACGACCAAGAGAAAAAGAGAGCAAAGAATGTTTGAGTTTAGTTCTTGTTTTCATTTTAATTTGCTCTGTTTTGAGTAATTGAGTTTAAGCAGGAATTTGTGTAATATGAATTTTTTTCAGTTTAAAATGCTTGAAGCTTGAGATTAGTTGATTAAAAGTGTTTGTGTGTAAAAACTGAATAAAAAATAATTTTGTTTTTGAATTTAAATTGAAAAAACATTTGCCTAAATAAATTGTTATGCAAAATAGAATTTTCAAACAACTACTGCTTGATTTTGTTTTTGCAAAATTAAAACACAAAAAAATAATGCAATGTAAACTTATCTTAATTGTTACTTAATCTTTTACAAAAAAGTTAACGTGATGCTCCTGTTGTTGGAGAATTACTTTAAAGCTTGTTAAAAGATTTTTTGCAACGGTTTTTGTTGCAACTAATTTGCTGATAACAAATAACAACAACAAACTTTATTGTACCAATAATTTATTTTGTGTTGTAAATTCTCATTTATTTTTTCTTTTCAGCAAAAAAACAATTTTTTTTCAATTGGCAACAAATTAGCCTAGTTTTATTTGTTTTTTGCAAGTTTCTATTTATTTTATATTTTGCAATGATTCTATTGTTTTTTCTATTGAAAAAACAAAAAAATCACAATTATTTTTGTAACTGAGCATTTGTGTTTTAGTAAAGTTTGTTTTTATTTTGTGTAATGTTTTTAAGCAAAAACAAACAAATTAAAAAAACTAAACTATTTAAAACTTCATTAGATTACTACAGAAAATTTTCTCTGTTTGTTTGGCTTAAAAAATAACAACATTTTAAATTTTTTTAAAACTGCATCGAATTTTTTCAAAGCGATGTGAGCGTGTGTTAGCCAGCTACTTATGGGACAGCAAAAAACTTCAGATCAAGACTTTTCAAGTCCACTTTTGTAGAAAAAAAACAGTGACCAAATGCATTCAAGTGAGGGCACAAGGAGTACACACACACCTGTTCTACTGGACAAAAACATTAAAATCAAAGTGCAAAGTAGTTGAGCAAACACAGAGAGCTACTTTTGGCCGTGCATTCACAGTTAGTCAGTCAGTCAGTCCGTCAAACAGCAGCTGTAGTCCACTTCAAAACTGTAAAACCCTGCCAACATTTCAACTCTGCTTTTGTTTTGCCATTTAGCTTTAATTCCTCCTCCTCTTCTTCTTCTTTTAGCAGCAAAGCTGACTTTGACTGTTTAGAGAGAGAGAGAGAGAGAAGGGTTTTTAAAAGGTGACTGTTGTGAATAGAAGAAGCCAACCAGTGACAGTAAAAGATAAAAGAAAGATACTGTCCAGACTGTCTCTCTTTTTCTCTTTCTTTCTCTTCATGTTGACACATTCACTCTGGTTTGCTTTAGTTTTTTTCTCTCTCTCTCTCTCTCTCTCTTCTCTCGTTCTCTCTAATCAAAAAAGCAAATAGTCAGTCGGATAACGGAAAGTGATACACTTTCGAGAAAACTAACCCGAATAAACTCAAACTGAATTCAACAGAAAACAAGGACGAAATTGAAAAGCAGCAGCAGTTTTTTTGCTGGTAGCAGTTTGTCTGTCACCGAGCAACTCATCCAGTCAGTCAGTCAAAGTTTGTCGTTGACTTTTTTTGTGTTTGTTTAGTTAGTTTTTGAATCTGTCTGTCTGTCTGTCTGTACAGTCCGATCTTGTCTCATCAGCTCATCAGTACCCAACAACAACAAGAAAGGGGCAGTCACTCAAACAGAATTTGTTTCAGCAGTAGCAGTAGTTTTGTTAATAGTGGTGGTCGGTGCAAGCACTGTATTGGTTAGTTCTTTGGAAAAACATCGAGTTTTTTATTTTACCAGAAAAACAACCTTTTTTTAGTTGAAAAACAGTTTGCCAGACAGCAAACACTGTAGCAACAGCTTTGTCTGACAGAAAAACATTATTATGTTTGTGACTTTACTGGAATATTGTTTTTTGTTTTAATTTAAAACAAAAACGTATGTTTGCATTGTTTTTAATAAAATTTTGAAAAATTTTATTTTTGGTTATGTTGTTGTCAAAACAGCAATTTCGCACTTTACAAAATTTAAATTTTTTACTGAATGAATATTCAGAAACCAAAAATGCCAAAATGTGTAAAAATGTTTCAGTTATCGTTTACGACGCTTATTAGCAGATTTTTTGCGTTTATTTTCGTATTTTTGTTTTTACTTAACTTATCAAATATTTATGAAAACAACAGCGGCGTCAGCAGACACAACAAACACGCACGAATTCTTCATTTTTCATTTACAACGTAGTAACAACTTTTTTTTATATACGGGCAATACGGTGAACAAACAAACAAATAAAAAAGAAAAGTGAGAACACTTTCTAAGCACTGGGAGCACGTGCCAAGTGCATGTCATTGCACTTTGCCAAAAACAGTTCACATTTAAAAAATACTTTTTACGTTTTTTGTGTTTTTAAATGAAAAAAACAAACAAGTCCTTAACAGAAAACTGCTTTACTGAAAGAAAACAAAAAATAAATGGATGGAAAAGAAGAAGAAGAAGAGAGCTGAATCGTTTTGCACTCGAGTGCATCACTAATCACTTAGTCCTTGTGCGTGTGAGTGTTTATTAGCAGCAACGGCTGATGTGACATTTGTTCTGCACTGATGTTTGGCCCTGGCCATTCCGAGCATTTGGCCATCACAAACACACACACACACACAGGCGATGTGTTCCTTCAGTCTTGATTTCTCATTCCTCTCCTCTTCCTCCTCTTATCAACGACACAGACAGAACAGACAGAACAGAACACACACACACACACACCCACTCAACTTCAACTTCAACTTCAGCCTCAGTAAATCTCATTAGTCGGTGTACGTTGTCGTAATTATTATTATCGAATTTTGCTGGTCCCCCTCCTGACCACTTTGAACAGGCAGGCACACTCGTTTTTCGTTGCCAGTGTTTTTCTTCTCTGGTTCCCGTTTGCTCTATCTTTTTTTGGCAGTTCAAATGCCGGTGTCATTACCTACGTTTCTCTCCTCCTCCTCTTCACAATTACCACTTTTTTTCGGGCACTTTTAACCGAACCAGCCAGTGTTGCCATTACCGCCATACACACCACACAAACACACACACACTGTGAACTGTCTCTGACAGCAGCAGTGTAGTGAAAAAACTCAAAAACAACAAAACACATCCAAGTTAATGCTTTTTGTACAGTGAAAAAAGTGCAAATAAAAATATACGATGAACAGAACAGACTAAAACCTTTTGCCGATTGGGATACTGAGCTGTTGTTTTTAGTGATCCCAAAACATTGCTAAGCTTAGTTTCAGTTGATCATGCATTATTAGACGCGATTTGGTTTAAATGAACTCTGCATTTTGTTTCACTTCTTTTTGTTTTGCTGACTGTCGACTAGTCTTTCATTTTCATTAAAACATTTTTTGAGACGGGTTTATTTGAACCGTTTTGTTAAGTTTTTCTATGTACGATTTGATGCGAACGTAAATCAAATCGGCTAGCACAAAGTGGCTACAACAGAAAGAGAAGGAAGAGAAAGAGAAAGAGAGAAAAGAGAAAGAGAGAGAGAGAGAGAGAAAGAGAAAGAGAAAGCACAATTGTACAACCTACCTGCCTGACCGGTAAACTAATTGCCAGCCTGCAAAAAACAAGCTACCACTGTCGCCTAACTAAATGACTTAGGAGGAGGAGGAAGAGGAGAAAGAAAAAAAAGAAAGGGGAAAAGGAAAAGGCGAAAGAAGAAGATCATTGTCGTACAATACAGACACACACGTACATTTATTCACTCACAAATGATAGATTACTCTGGTCAGGTCGCAGGGACGGCAAACAGAGAAGAGGAGAGACAAAGTCAAGTGGGCGTGTGACAGCAGTTTTTTGTCTGCCGTACAACGTTGACCACACACGCACACACACACACTTTATACACACGCTTTACTCCTCACATTTTTTTTGCCGTTTAAGGTCCTCTTTTACCAAAAATGCTCCTCTTTTAGCTGCATGTTAATGCATTAGATGAGAGAGCAAGAGAGACCGAGTCAAGGAAGAGGAGCATTAGGTCAACCTTTGTCAGGGGGGGGGCTGAAGTGATCTAACTGTGAGTGTCTGTGTCTGTGCATGTGTGTCTGCTCATGTACGGCAATCATTAGCGATCAATCAAATTAACGATTTGCCCATTACACCGTGGCTACACCACCACCATAGCTGTAGTCCCTTCTCTCTGAAGCATTTTTTTCCCTTCAGTTTGGAACGCAGTTTCCCTTTTTCCAGTTCTTCTCTTTTGCTGCTCAATTGACTGTTTAATGCGATTATTGGCTATTAAAAAATGAAAAATAGACAAAATTAAAAAAAATTTTCTTTTTTTTAACAATCGAATGGCTGAAACTTGCGCCAATTGTTTTTTGTTGACCACTAGTATGACAAACTCGATTTGAGAACCCAACGTTCGAGTCGATACTTTTAAAGTTTATATTATTATGCCAATAACACTGCTGCTAATTTTCTGTCCACATATGATATTGATTACTGTCCAGAAACAAGTAAAAGTACAAAAGAAAGTAAAAGTGAGCTTTTATGCCGGTCAAAAAATTATTCTTTGTTTTTGTTTTGTTTTTTCAGCAAGTCATCAATTTCAGTTGGCTCGTTAGTTAACGTTAGTAAGTTGGATGGTTAGTTTGTGTGTGTGTGTGTGTGTTTTCGGTGCAGTGTATTATTGTTGTCTAGAACTGAACACTTGTGCAAAACAATGTTTGACAAATTTTTTATAGTTTTTATAATCTCAAACTGTACAACACACTTGACCATGTTTTGTTGTTAAAAAATGTAAAAATGTAAAATTGATATTATTTACAACAAAACATTAAAATAATTTTTAATAGCATAAAAGTATTATGCAAATGCATTTTGTAGTTATTTTGTTTTTAAATTTTTAAAAATATAATTAAAAAATGTCAAGAAGAGTAATAAACTGTCAATCAAACTGTTGTTAAATTCAAAAATGTTTACAATTTTTTTAATAAGGTCAGTTAAAACAAATATTTATTTTTAAAACAAATATTTATTTTTGTTAATTTAAAATAAAAAATGCTGTTTTTTTGCAAAACAAAGTAATAAAAAATTTTATTTTAATTTTACAGGAATTTACTCTTCAAGTGATTTGCATCAAATCAACTTATTCAAAAAACCCTTCCACCTCTAAATCAACAATGTCATTTGTGCTTTTTTGTTTATTTTTTATGTTTTTGTTTATTTTAAAAACAAATTATAATGCTTGCAATCGTTGTTCAAGTGACAAAAACAAACAAGTACCAATAATACTCACATTACATTTAATTTTTGTTGTTTAAAATGTTGGGCAAAGGATAAAGCAATTAAAAACAGACAATTTGATTGTCATTTTAAATTGGGATATGTGAAAAAATACAAATGATGATTAACAGCAGAAAATAAATTAAAAATAAAACATAAGTTGAACCAAATTAATTTTGTATAAAACACAACACTTAATTTTAACACGCAAAAACACTTAAAATTTTCATTTAATTTTTTAAGTTTATTTTACAATTTTATTACCATTTTAAAATTTTACTTTTTATTTTTAATTTTCATTATAATAATATTTTTATTTTGATGATATCGTAATATTGCTGGTAAACAACAACAATCAAAAAAAACATTTTACATCATTTTCTTTATTTTTTCTTTATCAATTGTTATCAAACAATTTTTTCTCATGTTTCTTTTATTCTGACAGGATTCGTTGTTTTTGTTGTCACTTGTCTATTTTTCCTAATTTCCAGTATTATTTTTAAACTAGTACTTTAACATTTTAAAACGATTAACACACAAAAATTAATATACAAACACACTTGCAATTTAAATTTTTAATGTTAAAACAAATTATAAGTTTAATTAATTGTTTAAAAAATAAAAACATCACTAAAACCCCTTTATCTTATTAATTTTTTCACAATAAATGACAATGACAAGCATATAATTCAAATTATTAAAACAATCACGCCCACTAAAACACACCAACAATCCTAACTATTATTATTTCTGCTATACACATTTTGTTGTAACATTTTTTGTACAAAGTTCCGTTGTCAAATATCTTCCTTTTTTGTTTACTAACAATTTACTGCTGTTTTTATTTTTTATCATGAAACATTTTTCTTTTATCAACTGTTACACAACTTTTCACACAAACACACATCAGAGCTACACTATCTCAAACTCAGAATTATATAAATAAAAACTAAACACATACAAAAACATTGACATTGACACAAACACACATTACGCTCTTTTCTTCTAATAATAAAAAATCACACACACGCATACACTTTAAATGAACTGTAATTACCAAAAGGTGACCCATATTTCTTAAATAATAAAAATAAAACAATTAAAAATAAATTATTTTCTAACTGTTTTTTCAAACTGAAGTAATTTTGCTGTTGTTGTTGTGGATCAGTTAATTGGATAATTTTAAAAAGCAAAAAAAAAAAATAAAAACACAAAACAAAAAAACAGCAAAAAATATAAAAAAGAAGACTCACTAAAGCTAAAATAGAAAAGGGTAACTAGAATACCTTGGGGAATGCATGACGACAGTTCAAATGAGCAGTTCAATTTATCTTTTTTTCTAATTGTGTCCATTACCGATGACCCACTTTTTGTCATTTATTTGCAATTACTTTTTTTTTAAAAAATTTAATTAAAAATAGTTTTATTCAGTCAAACATTAGAAGTTTCATTTAAAAAAACTTTAAATTAAAATTTTAAAATTATTTTTTAAGTGAATTAAAATGATCAAATAAACTAAAATGTTTAAAGTGTTTTAAACAAAATTAAAACTTGTAAAAAAAGTTCAATTTTATAAAAATCAAATGTCTAAATAGCAAATAAAATAAATAACAAAACCAAAAATTTTTATGTTATAAAAACCTTAATTTTTTTAAAATGACAAATGTTATTAAAACGCAATTAAAATTTTAAATCGTTTTTTGAAAAACAACAAAACATCATTTGCAAATAGTTAAAATTCATTTTATTTTTAAAGTCAACCAAACAAAATAAAAAATTTTTTAGCGTTTTAACCAGCCTAAACTTGAACTTTAAACTAAACTTGGCTGGCACAAACACAAAATAAAAAATACAAAAACAAAAAAGATAAATATATGAGAAAGAAAAAGTGTGAAAAGAAGAGTGAGTGTGAGAGAACGAAAGATCGCACCAGCAAATGAGGAAATCGGATATCCGATCACACACTTTTTTTTGCAATCAGAGTAAAGTAGAAGCAACAACAGCGCTGATGTTAACTGTTAGTTTACTGACGTGATACTTCTGACCACAAATAAATGGACGACTGCTGCTGTTGCTGATGGTACCGAAAAAAACTCTTCTCCTTTCAGTCAATCATTGGTTTTAGCATTTTGAATGGAATCTACAAAGGCTTTTTAAACAATTGAAATGATCAAGTACGTAACTGAAAGCTGAAAACAAAGCTGAAGAACTGGAAAAAGCAAAAATAATGCAAAAACAAAGCCACTAACAACGGCCAGCGGAAATCAAGCGCAGCTGAAACGGCAGCAGAAGCAGCAACCAGAGCAGCAGCAGCAGCGCTTGTTTGGTAGGATATGATGATGATGATTTACACCAGCAGATACCATGCAAACATTTTGCTCATTTTGCTGCTCATTGCTGCTGTTGTTAACAGCTAAAATGTGAAAAAAAACTGCAGATGCATTCTTCTGCCGTTAAGAAGCTCACCACTACCATCACCACCACTACCACCACCAGCTTGATTGATGATGAAGGTAGATTCAGCTGTTCAGCTTTTCACTGTTGTCTTTTACAATTTCATTGTGCAGTGTCCGTTCTGACCATTTCCTTTGGTTTGTTTTATCTTTTTCCTCTCTTTTTTGCAAATGTGTGTGTGTGTGCGTGTGGTCTTCCCTGCTTCCTGCTGTGAATTCTTCGTTTTTTGTTTTGTTTTGTAGTGAATCACTTTAACGGACGTTTTTCTGCAAATCGATGAAGCAAAAAATCACCTTTTTATATTGAAAAATAGTTTTTGTTTTAAAAAACCTTTTTGGAGCATTCTAAATCGTTAAATCATTGCAGTTTAAACTTATTCTACTCTTTTTTATGTTTTCATCAATATTTCACTTACAACTCTTTTCCCACAACAATTTTGCAGCCATTTTTTGCATTTTTTACTGTTCCTCCCCCCTTGTTCACCCACTAATAAGAACATCAACTGTCAAAACTGTCAATTTTTTCACAAAGTGTCAAACTGAGGGTGAGCACCCACACCGACACACACACGCGCCACCAACACATCACTTAACAACATCGTTTCAAGTAAAAAAGAGGGTTCATGAACCAAAATTGCGTTTAGAGTGAAAAGTATTGAAAAGTATAGAATAATCTTATGAAGCAGCCGCAGCTACATCTACAGCAAGTTTTGCCAGTGGTCACGGTGTGTGTGTGTGTGGCAGAGTTTGTGCTAGGGCTTGGCAAGTAATCAATTTTTTTCTCCTTTGAAAGATAGGAACACCGGCAAAGGAAACTACCCACCAGCAGCCATAACCGTTAGCCCATCAACTTTTTTGCCAGTTTTTTTTATTCACCAAAGTTGGCCTCCGTTTCACTTGGTTTGGCACTCCTGTTTCACTCCTTGCAGGTTTGTTTAAAAGCCGCCACCACTTTGTTTACGTTTTTTTATTTAATATCAAAGTCGTACTGTTGTACACAGCACCGGTCTTCACCAAAATGCTTTTAGTTTATCACTAGTCTAGTTAAGTTTAGTAATATTTACCCCAACAGTAGTAATCGCTTTTTAACTTTTTATTGTTATTTTAAACGATAGGCATTTTGATCATTTCAACCACTTGTCCACCAGCACCAACAGCACTTCCAATCAGCTAAATTATTTATTGCTGCCCACTATCAACTTGAAATCAACTGCAGGGCCTGTGATTTTTCTCTTTCTCTTTTTTCCCTCATTTACCGCCGCGCAAATTTTTATTGTTGAACTTAATGACCACTTCTCCACTTTGGCATGTGTTTGGGAATGTTTGAAAAAGAAAAAGAAGAAAACGGGAAAAAGAGGAAGAAACTCAATTGAGGAGATGCTTTCGGGTTCAGAAATACTTTAGAAAGGGGCAAAAATGCTAGAAAATGCGAGCAGTTAGTAAATGTTTTTCAGGGTAGCACTCGACTAAATGCCAATGAAGGCCGATTACCAAATAGCGATAAGCAAAAAGAAAAAGAGAAAGAAAGAGAGAGAGAGAGAGAGAATGATAGGCCATTTAGGGTGCCAGTTTCGGCAGTTTGCCTCTCTCTTTTTTTGCTTTCTTGATTGAAAATTTATGGTAATTGGTGCCGAACTTTCTCTCTCGCTCTCTCTCTCTCTTTCTCTCTCTCTCTCTCTCACTCTCCAGCAACACTTGCTTCTTGCTGTGAAGTTCAGTGAAGGAACTGGGTGAATTGGTATAAGTCCACCATTGTTGTTACTGTACAGTACTGCTGATTCGGCAACGCTGTCGTACAGAAAAAGAAATTTGGCAATTAATTTCTGTTGTTTGTCCTCTCTTTGCTGGCTGAGAGAGTGGTCGATTTTCTGGCTGGTCCAGCTTCACTTTATAATTCATCCCTTTTCCTTCCTTCACTTTTCCTCCTTTTATTGCTTTCATTTAGTACTTTTAGTTTACCATTAGCTTGCAGTTAAGCGTTAAATGCGGAGTTTTGGTTTTTGGTACTTTGAGGCTAGTGGTTAGGGAAAAGCGATTTAAAGGCGATTGGAAGTAATTGACGGCGGCAGGAAAGGAAAATAAATAGTTTTAGGTAAATTAAAAATGAAGTTAATAGTTTTGCTTTGTGGACCTAATTTTTGTGTTCCAAAATCAGCTTAATTTGTTGAAAATTAAGCTAAAAATATTTTAAAACTCAAGCTAAAATGTAATTTTAAAAAAACGTTGTTTTTATTTTTAGCATTTTCTGGCAAAACACTTGCAATTTAATAAGGCAAATCTCATTCAACTGCTTACAAATAAAAAACCAACTAAATCAAACCAAAATCAAAATGACCAGCGGTTATAGCGGTGGGATTAACTTTAAGGACTTTGAAATGAGGAATTTCATCACCACCACGACTAGCACCACCACCACAGCAGCAAGTACTATCTGGCAAAGTACCTCTCCGACTTTACTAGATCAAACTTTAGCCTTAAATCAAAGTGCTTCAGTGAGCGGCAAAAACGTCCTCCTCATTCCCGACACTGCCGCCTACCTCGCCTTCGTCTGCGCGCTGCTGATCAGCCTGGTGGGCGTGGCGGGCAATTCGATCACCATCGCCGCGTTGGTCAAATTCGCCGCCCGACTGAACTCCCACGCGACCACTCGCTTTGTGATCAACCTCGCCGTGGCGGACCTGCTCTTCTGCCTGCTGGTGCTGCCCCTCAACGCCGGCCGGTACCTGATGAGGGCGTGGCCCTTTGGTCAACTGGCCTGTCGCCTCTACCCGGTGCTGTACTACGGCTCGGTGGCCACCTCGCTGATGCTCATCACCGTGATCACCTTGAACCGGTAAATTTGAGTTAAATCCCGTTGATAATAAAGCCTTATCATATCCTATTTTGTTCCGTTCCAGCGTAGTGCTGATCGCCTTCAACGACCACTACCGGGTAATCTACACCAAGGCGAAGGTCAATGCGATGCTCGCCTTCTGCTACCTCTTCAGCTACGGGATTCTCGCCGTGCCCCTCCTGGGCCTGTACGGCCGGACCGGCCTCCAGGCGGAGACCTTCAGCTGTACCATCCTGCGAGACGCCGGCGGAAGGTCGCCGAAGAAGTTCCTCTTCATGGTCGGCTTCCTCCTGCCAATGGTCACCATTGTGGTCAGCTACAGTATCATCTTTGTGCACGTCCGCCGACAGTCGAGAGGTAGTAAGCAGAAGCGGATGTTGGAGGTGGTGGTGGTGGAGGTGGTGGTGGTGGAGTTGGTGGAGGTGGAGTTGGTGGTGACAAGAGAACCTCGAAGACCTCGAAGCGCGATCTCCGCCTGACGGTGCTCATCAGCGTCGTCTTCTTCACCTTTGTCGGCTGTTTTCTGCCCCTCTTCGTGGGCAATGTGCTGATAGCGGATGACCGGTGAGTGAGAGATGTAAAATGCAGAAATGCGGACTTTAATTTATTAAACTGCCTTTCTTTTTCATCAGGTATCCGTACTTTCATGTACTGTCCTCGATTTGCGCCTGGCTGAACGCCTGCATCAACCCCTTCATCTACTTTGCGCTCAATCCCCGGTACCGAAATGCCTTTAAGAAGCTCTTTCGAATTCGATCCTCCTACAATATCAATGGCGGTGGTGGTGGTGGTGGTGGCAGTGTTGGTGGTGGCGGTGGCGGTGGTCAAAACGCCATCGGCGCCGAGCTGTCGACGCTGTCCAATGAAAACTCCCGTTCGGTGAAGTGGACGTCAAGTAAGCGGGCAAGTTCCAGTAACCACATTTCGGGTTACAACAGCAGCAACAACAACAACGGCAATAACAGCTAGTTAGCCATTTTAGATTGTTGCTATTATTTGTCTGATCTCCTCAATTGCAAAGTAAATGTGAAATGTTTGTACGCGATATAAGTGCCGTTATTGCAGTAAAATCATCATTTTTTACATTTTTAACAACAAAATGAAACGTTTAATTTTTGTTCAAGAAATGTACTAAACATGCTTCAATTTTGAATAAATAATTGATTGTTGTATATTAAAAAAAGAAAATTGCATTAATTTGACTGCAAATAACAGCAGCAGCAATTTAAAAAAGAATCACAAAATTTACTTTGCGCAAAGTTGTTTGCACAACTGGTAGCGTTTTTTACTGGTTCAAAAGTTGCAAAGTGAAAACTGGAGAAAACTGCTTGTCCCAAGACACACGCCGACAAGTAATGGCAATGATGATGATGATAATAACAAAAAATTACAAATGAAATCAAACAGTCGCACTGCTAAAGTTAGGCGAGTTGGCAATGCAAACTAATTAGATGCAAAGTAAATGCAGACAATATTGACATTGACTTTTTTGTTGTTTGCCAGACAGACCTAATAGTTTGATTTTTACTTTTTAAAGTTTTCACTAAGCACTTTATGCACAATTTATGCACATTTTTAATATTTGACATTAAAAAGTAAACTGCTCAACCAGTATAAGTAATTTACTAGTAAAGCAGCAAAAAGATGCTCAATGCAGAAAACCAACAGAAAAAGTTTGATGATGGCAGACATTGACATTTTTTATTGCTGTCTAAAAATTTTTTTTGATTTTTAAAAATTGAAACAAACTAAATGATAAAATTGTAAAATTGCAAAAAATGCTCTAAAAATAAAAAACAATAAACAATAAAACTAAACGCCATATTCTATGCTAACAAAAGATGCCAAACTGAAACTGTTCAAGGAGAGCAATCGATTTGTACTGTTTTATTCTAAACGTTCATTGCCGTCTTTTTCTCAATCGATTGCAAGGCCGTTGCTGCTGTTGCTTTAGGCAGCAAAAAAGCAGCAAAATCGTTGTAGCAGCATGTAAATAGCCAAAAAGAATCAGCACGGAACGCAAAAAATAGGAGAACAGTTCAATTCACTGCCTCTGTTTTATTATGCTGAATTAGGTTCAAGACAGTACAACAGTGGAAAAGAAAGTGTAAGAAGCTGACGGCAAAAGGGAGCGGGATTGGAACAAGAAGGGTACAATAATGGAAAAGTCAATTGTAAGTGATCGACAGGCATGCATAGGCCTGTAAGGTCTTAAAGGCTTATTTGCAAATGTTGCCCAGTCTCGGTGTGTGCTAGATGCAAAAATTAGGAATATTTTGCTGTCACAGTTTTTTTGCTTTTACTACAATTTACTTACTCACTTTTATATTGACAAAAGAAGTTGACGTTCTAATTTGATGTAACTGTAATAAATGGCAAAAAGGTGAAATAATGCAAAAATTGATCAAAGGAAAAAACGCTTTCATTTTGGAATTTTGATAAACACCACAAAACGCATGTCCTAGCAGCAAGCAAAATGTTCAGTAGTAAAATTAGTAAAAGTAGTAAATAAATGTTTTTTACCTGGTAAACATTTTTAAATCATTTTTTGTTTTTTGTTTCTAATAAACTAAATTCGCAAACAAACCTTAAAATTATTTTAAAAAAGTGTGCAAATGCTCATTTGCTTTTTATAACTAAACCCAAAAGCACACTTATATTTAGTAGAAAGAAAAATAGTAGTAGTTACTGCAGTTTTTACGCACAAAATCTATTAAACACTGCTAATAAAAATGAAAATAAAAAACTGACACAGCAGTAAATTGAGAAAGGTAAATCTTTATGTGTGTGTGTGTGTGAGAGAGAATGTACAGCTTATGTCATTTGTGTTTGTCGTAGTCGTAATCGTCATTTGTCGTACCGAAGTTAGACTGCCCAACCTTTGAAGTATCAATAAAAGTCACTGAATGAACGTATGTGTGGTATTATTTTCATTGTTGTGCAGTGTACGGTGCAGGACTGCAGTATTTATTACACTGGTTATATTCGTAATTGACAGGAGATAATCGGGTAATCGGGTAATTGCCTTCTTTAGCTTTCATTTTGTTTTTTCGTTCACTATGTTCTGAAGATTTTCAGGGCACCCTGGAAGACAGACTGGTAGAGTCTGGTAATTAATTGGCCTCCATTTGTACGTAAACGATAAGATGATTAGCAGCACTGCAACTTGAGACAGAGGAATGGAAGCTGAGAAAGAAAAAGAAGGGGAAAACACATAAAGAAGAATACATGTGAAGTATGTGTGTGTGTGTGATAATTAAATTAGAGAAAATAGTAGATAGAAAAAGATAGGATAGGAAATAGTACAAAAATGGAAGACAATAGGAAGTTAAAAGAGAAAAAAGTATGAAATTCTGTTTTCTCAATACAAAAAGGAAGCACCAGACAGTCGATCAAGTGAGAGTGAAATGGCCTGTGTGTTGGTATCAATTGGTAAGACGCCAATGCCAATAAATCTGATTTGCTGCTTGGCAAAAAAAATATGTGTGAGAGAGACAGAGAACTCTCAAAAATATGAAATTCGTTTATCGTAATTGAGTTGCAGTAGAAAAGATAAGGAGGCAAAATTCAATTGCAAAAATGAGTGAGAGAGGGAGTGTGTAGTGTATGGAAAAAAATAGTAGTGTGCACCCAGTAGTGTTTCGTAATGTAAGTTAAAAAAGCAACAAATAGAAAAAACGGTAAAAAAGAAAATATCAGTTGCATTGCAGTTAAAAAAGAGGAAAAAGAGGTGTTTTCTGTTGTACGAAAAGTGCCATGTTATAATCAAGATATTTTGTAAAAATTCTCAATTTTTTCGGCGTAGAGTGACAGCTCTAAAAATGAAGAATGAAAGTACTAATTAGAGTTTGCAATTAACAAAAGAAACCAATGATTACTCTTTTTTTAATTTCGAAACTACAGGAGCATCGTCTCCTCCTCATCAGGCGCATCCAGGTAGTGGTCGTACACCTCCCGTTCACAGCTGCTGCCATCCGCCGAGAAGACGTACTTGTGGTAGCTGCCGTCCACGCAGACGGCGTACACTGAACGACGACAGGGGAACCCGGACCGGAAGTACCCAAAGAGCCGGCAGTACCAAAGGTGGCCACGCAGGCGCACTCGGCGGGCAGGGTGAACCTGGCCAGGGAGTAGGCGGCGGCGCCGGTGACGCCGGCCAGCGCGGTCAGGTGCTGGCTGAAGCAGGGGCCGACGACGTTGTACAGCGAGGAGCGCCGATTGAGACGGCCCTCCTTGAGGGCAAAGATGTGCACGGTGCCCTTGTCGCTGGAGGCGAGCAGGAAGGCGTCATCGGCGGAGAAGGCGATGCAGTACACCGTGGCGACGTCCAGGCCGCGGCGAAGCTCGGTCAGCAGCGTTGGGGCCAGGGGAGCAGTGTACGGCGAAGATGAAGCAGAATTAGTTTCTGAAGAGGAAGAAGTAGAGTGAACACCTTCTGAAGATGAAGATGAGGTAGTAGAGGTTCGAAAGACGCGAATCAGTGTGCCCTTTTGGAGGCGGTCGCCAGGAGAGTGCCTCGCCGATTGAGTGCTAGACAGGCCACTTCGGTTTGGTGGGCGGAGAGGGTCGTCGGCGAGAAGGACACTGAGGCGGATTTGGAGGTGATGTTGGCGTCAGTGATGGGAGAAAGTGGAAATTGATGGTGGTGATGATTTTTCAAGTTTTCAGCGTCACCAGCAGTGTCTTCATCCAGTTTTTCACCGCTTTCATCACAATCGATATCTTCTTCTTCTTCTTCTTCTGAAACTTCTAAAGAATCACTTTCCCAAAAATTAGTTTGCCTATCGTTTTTATTTTCACCGTCGTCGCTGTCAAACAAAAAGTCTTTTTGGTTTGCTCCATTTTTGTTTTCACCATTTGTACTTGAAGAATTTGTACTGTAATCAGTTTTGCATGCCAATTTCGGCTCATCGCCTGCAATCACTTTGTTTACCGTAGAAGTGGTGCCGTTTTTGGTGCCGAACTGGCTAGAGGGAAAGAAGCTGGTGCAGTGGATGATGATAAGCAGTTTGCTCCTGCTGTAGTTGTTGATAAGCAGTTCCCTATCATTGACCGGTGGTTCACCAGCTGCACTGAGCCGCACTTGTGGCCGGGAAAGACGAGCAGGTGCAGGGCGGCGGCGGCGGCCGCCGTCACGGGCGTCACCTCGCACAGCCCCCGCCCATTGTCTCGGGTCTCCACGGTGAAGAGGCGACGGACGGGACCCGGGTGGCCCAGATGGCCCGGGAAGGTGAAGGCGGTAATCTGCGCCCGCTCCACCACGAACAGCCGCTCGCGGGTGGTGCGCAGGGCCAGGACCGGCGAGGCGAAGGTGAACTCCAGCACAAAGCGGCGGAGGGCGTCGTCCCAGACGAGCACCCGTCTATCCGACCACTTTGAGCAGCAGCCCTCCTCGTCGACGATGTTTGAGCTTTGATCGGGATCACCTCCGTTTCCGTTTCCGCTTCCGCCCACCAGGGCGATGAGGTTGGTGCGGTGGAGGAGGGCGCAGAGGCGGACGCTGCCGCCGCCGAGGACGGTCCGGTCAAGGACTCGCTTCACCACCAGCGGCTCCATGTTGAGGACGCGAAGGCCGGTGGAGAGGGCGGCGGCGAAGAGGCTGCCCTCGGTGTTCACCGAAACGCTGTTCACCAGGGTGGCTGGCATTTTTTGCTGGAGTTTAAAATAGGTAATGAAAGCCAAGAAGTTATTCTAAGGATGATGAGCAATGCGCTTGAGTTTAGATAGATCAATTGGGAAAAAATGTTTTGAAGAAACTTGATGATATGTGAGGCTCAGTGAGGCTCAGAAAAAAAATATTTCGTAATCTGTGTGTCGTAATGTTTGTTGTAGAGTTTTCTCTTTGAAATGTTGTTGTAGTTGAAGAAGTGTTGTGTTGAAGTGTGTTGGTTTTTACTTTTGTATTTCATCAGCAGTGTCGATCTGCGGAAAGCGAATTGTTAATTATTAAGATTGGTAATTTTTATGTTTACTAGTGAAATTCTTTGAAAAAGCATCAAAAAGCAGTTGTTAAAGTGAAATTGAATAATGTTAAAATACTTTATTGATCAGAACAAGTGTTTTTGCAAACTACTAAAAAGAGAAGCCCCCTATCCGATGACCCTGATACTGACTGAATATGCCGACTAACCGTCTAACACTGATTAAACACTGCAAACTCATGTTTTTCTTTCTCATTATTGCAAATGTTTGCATTTTTAGATTTAGAAATAAAGTTTCAAAACTTTATTTCAGCCAAACACTTACAAGACTTGCTGAACAAAAGCTGCAGCAGCAGCAGCAGCGCCTAAACATAAAAGTATGTAAAAGAAGGAAAACGCGTAATGGCTGTGTGAATAATCACTGACTGGCTGACTGACTGAGTCATCGACACTGCTGGAAAGTGCAGAACGTGTACATTCAAACGATTACCCTGCGACTGCAAAAAAAACTGCGACTACAATGGCCACGAATGGCCACTGATGAGGACTGGTTAGATGAGGCTGCTGCTGATGCTGTTGCTGCTGCTGCTGCCTGAAAACTAACTAAACGTTGATCTTAAAAGAAAAACACTTTTGCAAAATCACTATTTTAAATTTTCCCCTTTGTCTTTTTTGTCAGCAGTGTAATGCAGCTGTTTAATGGATTACCTAAAAGTGGCTAAGTATTTGCTGCTCAGCTCCAGATGTGAACCTGAACCTGATGCAGTGGTGAGAGTAGTAATGAAAGTAGAATGGCCTTTAGCGTTTCCTGCTAATCCTGAAAAACTGTTTGCTCAGAAGAAGAAGAAAAACTAGTGTTGCACTTGCCGTCAAAAACTGCTAAGCTGCTCAATTGCGTTTGCACTTACTTACTTACTTACTTACTTACTTACTTACTTACTTACTTACTTATACTTACTCATTAACGTCAGCTTCTCTTCCTTTGGCTGTACATGTACACCGTCTTTTCATCACCACGACTGTCTCGTACCCATACAGTGTACACTTCAGCAGCAGCAACAGTCTTCATCACCTCGCCACCCTCATCGAAATCATCACCAGCAGCAGCAGCAGCAGCGGCGGCGGCGGCGGCGGCAGCATGTTACGACGCCGACTTTGGCTTTCCTTTTTGCAATTTTAGCCATTTTAGTTGATATGTAATAATAAAGCTTAGAATGATAAAAATAAACAAGTTTTGATTTTTATAAAAGGCAAAAAGGTTGAGTTTAAAAACATTTTAAAAAAAAGTAGTGTGTGTGTGTGTGTTTAAAAAACCACAAAAACCAAGGAAGCCACTTGACTTTTGTTTTTAGGTTGTTGACACTGCTAGCTCTTTCTTTTTCTTTTCACTTGAGAGAGTACTTGAGAAAAAAGATGAGGTCGATGAGGTGGTGATTGCAGTGTGTGTGGAAAAACAAGCAGATAAATACACACACACAGTCAGTCAGTCAATCAGACAGACAGTCAATTTGCTTGAATGAAAGAGGAAAGAAAGAGAAAATTATCAGCTAAATGTTGTTGACATGTCTATCACTGAAAGCAGTAGTAGGGTAAAGGCTGTTTTAAAAACTGAGAAAAAATATCACACGGTAATCAGTGGTTTGTTGATGATGATAGTGATGATGTCGTTGTCGTTGTTGTTGTTGTCGTTGTTGTTTTCGTTGTTGTCATTTCAGTGCATCAAAGTTCAAGTCAGTTCTAAGTTGTAAAACAAGGCTGTCATTGAATTCTAACAATGACAATTAGGCTAACCTAATGCTGGCAACAACAGCAAAAGCAACAATTTAATTCACTTTTACTATTAAATTTTATTAAAAAAAGAAATCAGGCGCCCAGAGTTCACTCTTGGGCACACTGCTATGCTTTGGGCAGCCCTTACGCCGTTGATCGCGCTAAATGCGCACACATCAGTGTCCGTTGCACTTGCAGCACACAGCAGGCAAACAAAACAAAACAAAAAGTGGAGAAATGCTCAGCTGGCGCCCACCTGGTGGCCGGTGTTTAAACTGGCTGACTGCAGTGATTTGCAGTAGAGCCACTCATTTTTTCCTTCTTTTAGTTTTTAGCAATTTGAGGCCATTTTTAAAACCAGCTGATTAACTGTACAGCTAGGAACAAACTCAGTTCATTAGCCAAAAGAAATTAGTAAAGAAATTCGGAGAAATCCAAGAAGAAAGCCACTTCTTTTGCGCTTGTTCATTTCGCGAGCTCGACATTTTCGATTACGCAATGTCAGCCAGTGACACCAAATGGTGACACAAGGTGGTAACGCAAAGCGTTTCCACCAGGCCAGTGGCGCATTGTCAGCCAACGACGCCAGGCTGACGATGACATGTTAAGGAAGAAGGTGATGATCACGTACCTTTGGTTGAGAAAGAAGTCTTTGGTGGTTTTGCTGATGATTATGTCCAAAAATGCTGGAAGTTGAAAGTTGAAGAAGTGTTGCTGCTGATAGAGACAATGATCACAGAGTGTTGAGAATGAACATTTTGTCGATGTGAGATGTCGGAGACGAGTTGAGAACATTGTTGTGAAAGAAAAAAAACACAAAACAAAAATGTCAGCGATGATGTGAGGACAAGTGCCACAGAGCGACTGAGAAAGTTCTAGGTCACGAGGCAGCTGCCGCCGATGATCTGATAAATCAACGGCAGTGACGGGTCGTCCTCATCAGTGGCTGATAGTGATAGTTAAAAAGATCTCGCTGTTTCAAAACCATTTTCATGATTTTGTTTTCTGTGGTCAACTGTGGTCGATTGGGAGTGTAATGTAAATGTGCGCCATTTGTAAAAAACATAAATTTTACCAATTTTAAGTTTTTTCTTTTACTATGCTTTTGCTGTAAGTTTTAATAAATTTAATAAACAGATTTTTGTTAGTTTGACAACGCGATTATGCACGTTGATACAGTAAAAACGCCTTTTTAGTGCATCTATTGTTTTTTGTTAAATTGGGTGGGAAAAAATTGCAACTTTTTTTAAATAACAAATTCAAAGTTAAAACTTTATTTTGCTAATAAAACTTTTTTGTTTTAAATTTGTTAATCTTTTTAAAAAAACAGTCAAAATGGAAAAGAAAACCAAACTTGAAAACGTCCAGCATTGTCACGATTTATGGTCAGTTCACAGTAAAACGTTTCATCAAGTTTATATGTACTCTTCCTTTGAAATATGCGAAAATTCTTATTTTTATGAAATTGAAATGGTGAATGGTGGAAGTATAGAAATTGGATGGGCTACTAGATTGGCGGTTCTTGATCGAAAAAATGGTTTTGCAGATAATGGACAGTCAGTTGTGTTAAAAAGTAATTTTTCAACACCTGGAGACACAATCGGCAGTTTTGTTAATGTTGAAAAAAAATTAATCATATTCTACTACAATGGTAAAGTAGCTGATGTGCCAATTGACAACGATTTTTTCGAATTTGTGCCCATTTTTGCAACTGCATCTTTACCGCCTAATAAACAAATAATAGTCAATTTCGGACACAAACCGTTCAAATATCCACCTTCTAGTAAACATATCTATAGAACATTTCATTTTGAGACATTAGCTAATCATCAGTATTTTCAGTTAAAACAATTTTCAAATTTAATAAAATGGCATTGTGTAAACAAAAAATTTCATTTGTTTAAATACTCTCAAGATACAATTTTTGAACCAATATTTTTAATGATTTAAAACAAAATGAATTTGACAAAATGGCTTTAAAAATTCAATCGATGATTTTAGAAAAGAAAAACATTACAGTTATCTTAAACTATTTTAATTCAATGTTTGACAAATCTGAAACTAAAATAAATATTGCCGGTTTATTCAATCTACAATTGAAATTATTGGCAACAACATCGAAAATTTTAATAATGAGTTTGCATGTTGTTTAAGTACAATTTACTGCAAATTTATTAATAAAATAGCATTTCACAATTTTCATGCTATAATATTGTTTTACATTGAAAATTTACAATTAGACTCTAACAATGATATAACAAAAATACGCAATTTAGTAATTATTTTAGCACATTACCGCTTTTTTCACGTTTTAGGATTATGTTGTAGCTACATCATTGAAAAAAGTGCAGAATTTTTAATAAACGTTATAAACAGAAATACAGATCTTTGGACTAAACTTTTTTCACTTATTGCTTTAATAAAAATTCATTATTTAAAATCTAAAACTAAAAAATATGAAATACGTCATTTAAAGCATTTAGAATGTGCATCTGACATAACAAACACACTGAATAACTTTATCCTTCATTGGAAAAACAAGTTTGATGTAAACAATGAGTTAAAAAATATTCAAAATGTTAGCGATTTGTCAATTCAACTACAAATCTATCTTTGTGCTAACACATATCACAAATTAACAACAATTAACGATCAATCGTTAGTTTCACAAAACGATGCCATTTCAAATTTTAATGAATCGTTGATTGAAATGAATCCTTTAGACAAAAGCAATTTTCTACAAGTATCTCCATCTAATTTAATGATAAGAAACGATGAAATTGGGTTTAAAAAAATTCGGTCAAAATTTTACATTAACTTTGGAACATTTTATTTTGAAGTAATAATTCTAACTGCTGGGACATGAGGATAGGATTAGCAGCCAAACAAATAAGCATTCAAGACTGTTACATTGGAGATGACAAACTTTCAATTGGCATTGATGGCTATAGCCAATTTGTAAAAATGAACAAAAAAGAGTACACCTTCAAAGACTCTTCTCTGCCACGATGGAAGGTCGGTGACGTGATTGGCATTTACATTGACTTTTACAAGCAAAACGTCCTTTTTGGTATCAACAATCAAATCATTGAATTAAATGGAAATCCATTTGAAGAGGAGTTCATTTTCTCTTCCCTTCCATGTCATGTTGCCGCCAATTTAGGCACATTTCAGCAGTGCTACTTTAATTTTAGTGTTAAAAGTGTTCCCCCAGTTTATCTATCCAACTCAAGCCAACTAGGCGAAGTAGTCAACATAAGCAATTCAATGTTTCTCTATCACTCGACAAATCGAATGCAAGATTTTTCAGGTAGTGAACACACACTAGACTAGTAAAGAAGACAGAACACTAACAACTTTTATAAAAATTTTTTATTTAGTTCAAGAAACCACCAATCAATTATCAGTCTGCAAACATAGCATCCGCTGCGATGGCTGCAGCCGTCAAACGCACACTCTGCGAACATGTGCTCAGTGCAGTCGTCAACACACTTTCTGTGTGAAGTGTGCAAAGAGTCCACTACATTGCACTGAGCCGACCTGTGACACACTGCTGTAGCATTTTAGATTTTATTTAAAACTTTTATATGTGTTACAAAAAAGAAGAAAAATAAGTCACTATTATTCATGCAGCCAGCAAACGTTCCACCTTCTCCGCAAACAGCTCATGTAGGTCGGTGGTCTGAATTCGCCAGGCTGCCGCCTTCAGCCGTGCCGTCAGCTTCTCATCGCCCAGCAGCCGATCGACGGCAGAGGTCAGCTCACCGGCGGTAAAGTGGTACGGATCTAGCTTCACGGCGTAGCCCGTCTCGTGCAGGCGTTGGGCGTTGTCGAATCTAGAAGAAAAAGATATTAAACTTGTAAAGAAAAAAATGAGAAAAAAACTTCAACTTGATTTACTGGTCAGCAAAGAGCGGCACCACGATGCAGGGCTTCCCTTGGGCGAAAATTTCCGTTACGGAGTTGTTGCCGCCGTGCGTGATCACCAGATCCACCTGCGGCAGAATGTCCAGCTGCGGGAGAAAGCGGTCGCCCCACTGATTACGTCCCGCCACCTGGTACTGATCATGCAGCGGGCCCTTGGAGACGATGTACTTGTGCGGAGAATCCTTTAAGGCGGACAACAGCCGCCGCATCAGCTCCAGGTCAATGGAGCCCATCGAGCCGAGGGAGACGTAAATGTACTTGCCGCTAAACTTTCCATCGAGATGCTCGCTGAGGAAGGACTGCGGGAGAACCGCCTCCAACGGGGTCACCCTTTTTTTCGGCGTCTTCTTGTTGAACACCTCCAGGTTGAACCAGTCAGCCTTTGCCCGCAGCGGCGGGTAGTTCCACTCCTCCGGACAGGCGTACACCGTCAGGGCCGCCGTCCGCGGCGTCTTGATGTCACTCGGGTAGCGAGGATAGCCGAGCCCCTGGATGAAATCATTGAACACTTTCGAGTAGATGTACTCCCCTCGCACCTCATTAAAGTCCGCCCAGCCGGAGCGGTCGTGAAGCGGTAGGCCAGAGCCACCGGGCGGCAGGTCCTCCTCCAGCTCAAAGAAGAGCGGATTAGTGGAGATGTGGCGAATCCAGGGCAAGCCGGAGTAGTGGATCGCCGGCATCAGCCCGTTCTCATCAGTCAGTATCACATCCGGCCGGTACTGGTCAATGGCCGCCTTGATGGCCGCATCGTAGTACGTCCACTCCTCGCGCAGGTGGTCACTGTCGAAGAACTTCAGCAGGTTGACCGCCTTCTGCCTGGCGGTGAAGGGGCCGATCAGGCCAATGTCGAGGAAGATGGTGGCCAGCATGTCCGCCGTCTGCTTGCCCGCCTGCAGCGGGGCGCTGTACAGGTGCTCGGTGACGCCGTGCTGTTGTTGGCCGTTGGGCGTCATCAGCTTGCCCGCCCAGGCCGCCTCCACCACAAAAATTACTTGATGACCTCGGCGGAGCAGCCCGGAAACGGTGCCCAAGCAGGCGTTCACGTGGCCCACGGCGTTGATTGGACAGACGAGCACTGTGAGGAACTTCATTGCTGTGTGTACTGATTTTGAAAAGAGAGAGTTTTTCACTTTTGTCAATGTGCTGTGCTGATACAGTTTTGTTCAACAAGTTTTCCTTTCAACTATTTAGCCCAGTATTTATACTTCCCTTTTTCCCCCTAAAATGTGCCAACCAATGTTCTGATAACAGCAAAAGACGGTGTTGCAGTGTGTGGCAGTTCACGAACAACTGTACCAACTGTCCGTTGAGGGTAAGAGAGCTGTCATTTTGTCACTAGAGTACATTTTCTTCTCTCTCTCTCTCTCTCTCTCTCTCTCTCTCCTTTCTCAGTTTCACTCATTTCCTGGCTATCAATAAGCTGTTTGAATTTAGACCATTACATAATTGCCGGCAAGTGCAAAGATGAGATTGTGGCTAAAATAGTTATATTTTTGCTATTTTAGATAGCTGTCACGGTGTTATCATGTCAAGCACAACAGCTAAACTTTGCATATATTTCTCAACACTTTTTGATTAGGCACTTTGCTCACAGGGCAATTTGTACACACCGTCTGCACTGCGTTTTTGATACGTTCACAGTCTTATTTTTTAGATAAAGCTGTCTGTATGATGAGCGATTTGTTTAAAAGTTTTTTAGTGAAGTGTTTTTATTTTAGTTGGTATAAAAATGAATTGTATTTTAGTTGGTAATGTACAGCATTTTAGCAGTTTGAAATGAATGTTCAGAGGTGTTTCAGTTAACAACAAGTCACATTACTTTTTCAACAAATTTTTT
>JAMZRA010000005.1:14464142-14495079 GCA_024499935.1 Tyrophagus putrescentiae
TTTAACGCCAGTTCGAACAAGAGCCATAGCACCAATACCGTAGCAACCCTCGAGGTCGCGTTGGCGGGTGCAGTACTCGGCTTGATTACATCCCAATCCTCAAACTGCACACAGTTGTTTCTACTACTGTTTTTGAGCCGGTTATAATAAGCACTGGGGGGGAGCGGGCCAGCACCAGTACACTACTTTTCAGCTTGCATCAAGCACCACAAAACAGTCTAAAACATACAGCCAAAGTCTACACCATGCCACATCCTGCGCACCAACGCGGGGCAGGGACAGGGGCCGCCCCGTCGGCCCCTCCATTCTCACTGCGCTTTGGTGAACATCAAGGCGGAGGTGGCCGCCGGGGCCGCCGGCTTCGACTTTTTCCCCTGACGTCAGGGACGGCCAACTTTGGTGGATGGCTCACCTGTGGGCCCTTCTTTGTCCGGTCCCACAACAGCCCTCATTACCTACCTGGCCGTTCCGTGAGTTGATGTTTGTAACTCTGTTTGTCGTACTTGATTGGCTAAACTTCCTTTTCCTTTCCTTCCGTAGAGACACCCAATTTGAGGTGCACAAGGAATTGGACGCGGGCCGATGCAGCTGACGGGCCAATGCCGTCGCCGGCGTCCACCGCTCAAATCTTCCCCTAACGAGGTGACAAAGGAGCGCCCAAAATGATCCTCGTTTTTTTCTGGGGTGAATTTTCCGGAAGCAGCTCGTCGCGGCCATTCGCACTGCCGATGGAGCCCTCGCTGTCGCTGAACCCGGCCACCCCGGTCACCGCCATTTTGCCCCCTTCTCCACCTGTGCCCGCTGTCCTGGTGATGACCGTCGTGCCCGTTCTAGGATGGCCAGCGCCGTCAATGCGGAGATGAGGACAAGGTTACGGCTAAATCCTGTCCCGCCACCACCCGCCATGACCCATTGAACTGACGGGGCGTCGGTCGAAGGTGATTGAGCTGTGGTGGGCTGTCTGGCGGCAATCGGGTGTTGGTCGGCACGGCGTTGATTCCTCCACTACTAAAACATGAGGACGTGGTGGCCATGCCGAACGGCACTCTTTCCAGTGAGCAATTAAAATTGAAGCTGCTAAAGTCTGTGTGGCACTAATCACTACGGTTGTTTACCATTTTGTGTTGCATTTCTAATTAATTGTGATTTTGCTTGTTTAATTTTTTTGTTTTTAATATTTGTAAATTTAAAAATACTTTCATTGTATTTATTGGCTAACTTCTTTTTTGTAACAAGTTTGTTTTCCATAAAAACCAATGTACTCCTTTTACCCCGCTTGTTTGCTGCTGCTTGCTGTCCCCCCCCCCCCCCCCCCCCCCCCCCCCCCCCCCCCCCCGCTTTGCAGTATCACGCTACAAAACGCTGACATCACGGAAAGTCATTTGACAATGCAGAGTCAAGTTATGTGATAAGTTATCACCACTTGAATCACACTTTCAGTCGTTAGTGGTAAAGTCGACTACATCTGTCTGCTGATGCAGAGACAGTTTGCCTTGTTTCTTTTTTTTTGTACACAGCAAGACAAATAAATCAAGTGGGCTAAATCAATGCTGCCCCTAGCAGCTATCACCTCAAACCAAGGAACGCCACATAGACACACCACTTTTCACTGAGACGATTTTCCGCTTTTATTCACAATGTGTGTATGTTTTGTGATTCTGGCTATGACGGGTGCTTCTTTCTCTCTGGTCCGCTGTTGCATCCTGTTCATCCATTGTTCCAATTCAAATTAAGTAGCAGCAAAAGTTATATCTCAAAGTGGTTTAACTGTGCTGCGGCCGGCCTGTTTAACCTAAGTACAGCAAATCTCTTAGTTTGTACAACTACAGCAGCCGCAGCACATCCGGAAAGTTCCCTGGCCAAAGTCAACTGCAGCTGAAAGCTCATTACTTTCATGCTACTTCCTCATTTGACTGTATGCGAAGCTTTGGGCATTTTTGTTGCCATGGGGGGGGTAAACATTCACAGTTTTTTTTTTTGCTTGCTTCATTTGTTTTCAGTTTAAAGTATTAAGTGAGCAGTAAAAATTAAAATTGATCAGCCAATATTATAACGCGCACTAACAATTGTCAAATTGAGTTTATAGCAAATGCATGAAACTAAATTAGTTAGTAAAACACATTTTTTAATAAACAGATTTTCAGGAAACAAAAAGGTCACTTCCTGAACACACGGCGTATCGGTCTAGCAAACTATGCGTAACGTTATCACAACCTGATTTTGTTTTGCTTTTCCAGTGGATTAAACATAACCTGACCACTTTTACTATTGAGGGGATACAGTTTAAGCTGCTTGCATTGAGACCATTTTGTCCGGATAAAGTTTTGATGATCTCCTCCTGGTCCAAGCTATTCCTACTTCTGACGGCCGGAGTTCACTTGACACTGGGGAAAAAGCGGCAAAACGCTGCGACCAACGTGTGTGCAGTGGCCATTAAGCTAACAATTTAAGCGTTGGGAGTGGAGAAAATGGGTACTATATTCATGAAAACGGACGAAAGGCAATCCAGCTGAACGCGTCACCGTGATGATCGATCACAGCCAGTTCACGTTCTCTTTCTCTTCCTGGCCTGCCCGTGGTCCTGGCGTCAGCAGCACACGAGCAGCAGCACACCGCAGCAGAGCCGGCCACTCACGCCGGCAAAAGACCTTACCCCTTGATGTCTGTTGTAGTGCCGTGGCCTTGTGCCTGCTTTTTTCTACCGTGCCGAGTGCGTGGACGATCTGCTGCTGCTGCCGCCACCACTGCACCGCAGGCATTGAGCCTCGCCGGTGATCTTCGCTGCCCCCCGTGCACACGTGCACTTTACACGCCGGCACTGCATGACGCTCACACACACAACACACAACCAATAAGGACCAACATCACTTTCACTTTACACTTTCACACTCCACACCATCGCCAGGTTTTCTCGGTCTTCTTCAGCATCAACATCAAACACAGGATCCGCTGTCCTCTTTTCTTCCTCTAGACCCGTGTCCACTGCCCACTGCAAACATCAGTGTCATCATTATCATCACTGTCACCAACCACCACCACCACCACCACCCACAGTGGTCTTTTTTCAATCAACTTTTTCTTCAAGTGAAGTAAATTAAACCCCATTTCCAAGCCAACATGACCCTCACTACACCACTACCCCTACATGGCACCAAACGCTCGCCTCAAGCTCAACAAATGATCCTGGAAACCAGCATACGAAGTCCCTCGCGGCCTGGCGCGCCTACGATCACTCACGATGAACGCCATCTTCCTCGTCCGCCGGCGCCGGCAAGGCCACCCATGCGCAGAACGTCAAGGCGGAGTTCGCGGCTTCAGCTGGCCACCGGCGCCTGCGGCTGGCGCAGAGATCGCCACGGCAGCGAGCTGGGCGCCACGGTCCGGTCGTCTCGGGCCGCGGGCAGCCTCGTGGACTACCGTCTGGTTCATCGATCTGATTCGCATGCAACTCGATAGGCCCGCCTGTTCTCGCGGCTTCCCCTCCTTGACGTTTTCCCCCCCCGAACGTGGTTCGGGCGCAGAAGATTTAGTTAGAAAATTCTTTTTTGCAAAGGTTTGACAAATAATCAATACTTGGTTTCTTTTTGTTTCTTTTAATTAGCTGGGACGACCCTCTTGAGACCGCAAGTCACAGCTGACGCCGTGATTGAGTTCAAAAATCGCGACATCTGCTGATTCTCCGCCGTCCACCGTCCACTGCTGCACGAGGCCAGCGGCCGAACCTACCACGCTGAGTTCAGGCCCGCCCAAGGTCCCCATGACCGGATGATGTAAGTGTTTGTAGAAATTGTAAACCATTGATTAATTTTCCACTTTTTTTGTTTGTTAGTTTAGATCACCGGGGGAGCCGCTAAAACGACGTTCTGAACGACACGGCCGAATCGCTGAAGGACCCGTCTGGCCGCTTATCCCAGCAACCTTTCTCCTCTGTCCACCTTCTCCAAGCGCCAGAACGGCTACAAACCATCCGGTGGACGCCGCCCAAAAGGCAACAAGTGTACGCCAGCCATTCCGCAAAGCCTGCTGCGACTCCAAAGAGCCCAAGATTTTGTCAAGTTTGTTAAGTAGCTTGTTTAGACGTTGCTTGTTGCTGTTCTGATGATGAAAAGGTGAAGAAGAAGATGATGATAAAGTTTTTTTATTGTGTTTACAGTGAAAATTTTTACATGTCCAGGTTTGCCCTCTTTCTCTGTTGTACAATCTTATGATGTAGTTCAAACCACTATTTCAATCACTATACGTCCACAACCACAAACCATGCCTGCATTTATTCTTTTTCATAATCATGATTTTTATATGTATTTAGTTTTTAAATTTTGGCTTTTTTGTGTTTTCCGTACGATACATTTTTGCTAGCTATTTTTAATTATTATGTTTTTCTTGTACTTGTTTTCAACGATGAATGCATTTTTTTTATTTTTTGTTATTGTTAATTCATAAAATATTACAAATTGATTTAAATACCGTGCTTCATATCAATTCTGTTTTAAAATTTACAAAAAATCTAGTTTTTTATTAAATAAAAAATTTGCAAAAAGTAAAAATTAAAATGTTATTGCCCCCATTTCACCATAGTTTTTGTGTGCCAAATTATCACTAAACTGAGGAAGTTTAATAAGGTGCGCTATGTTGGCAAATAAATGGTACCGCAATAACACCCTTGCAACACCATTTGCAAGTGGGACAACAAAATTTATTTAGTGGTTCCTCTACTGTATTAAAATAATAGTGCCAAAAAGCGGTCCCCTATATCCTATATTACAAAAATTGATGACAGTAAATTTGATTTATAGCAGAGGTGACATTGTGGGGGCGGGACTATTTTTTCTAGTTTTTTCTCATTTATGTTATCATTAAGAACAAGAAGAACATGTGTAAGTGAGCACAATGTGTGAACCTCGAACCCCAAATGGTATGAGGATGAAAGATATTTTAGTGGGTTTTTACAAATGTGATTAGATTATTACAGGAAACATACCATAGTCACCACTCAACACACTGCTATGATTATGTGGCAACAAAATGTTACTACCCAAAGTAATAAAAAAACCCTTTAGAAAATTATTCAAATAGTATTCTAAATGATTTAAACTAATTCAGGGTTTAAAAAAAAATTTAATAAAAATTTTTTAATAAAAATGGACAATAAATCCTTCAAACCCAAACCAATGCATTCAATGAACGATTTTTATTCATTAATCAGGTTTTTTCAAAATAAAACGTTGCCCCCAAAAATTTCTGCCCCATCTCCTTTCGCAGCAGTGCAACAAATAGCCAATGCCCCACCAGAAACAGCGCCCCGAAACGTTTTGCCAATTCAAGGCTTTTGTTGTTTGTTATTGAGGGGTGAGCTTGCCCTGCTGGGTGATTGCTGAGTAGAAGTCCGGCACTTGCATCGCATGGCAACACACAGACAGACAAAAAATCCGTCAAGACATTTTTGGGTGAGTAACTTGAGTCCGTTCCTTTGCAAACAAAACTCATCAACTCGTTTGCCCTTTTACCTCTAATATGTGCTGCTGTTGTGGTTCTGTACAATTTTAGACCAAAGAAACGACGACATGGATCGTACGGTAATCTGCAGGAATGTCGCGTCATTGAGCACACTGCCCGGGGACCCATCCTGCCTTTCAGTAAGTGTCAAATGCTTGCCCGTAAAAACAGCATTACTTTTATGTCCCGTAAAATTCCCAAAATTTTAAAACTCTTCTTTTGTACCATTTTCTCCAGATCTAATCCCATAAAGCTGTACAGGACAGGTCCTTTTTAGGCGAGGGGCGCGAGTGCCGCGCGCGGTTTTCAAAATCCGGCGCATTGACCGGGCTTTCGCCAGTCCCGCAAACTTTTACCGACAATTTGAGAGAAGAGAAAGCTTTTTCTTCCTTATAAATTGAGTTTATTTGTAACTTTTTAATCCCTCAACTTTTTTGTTCATTTTTTTACTGTCCCTTGGGGATTACGTGAGGCCACTATGCAATGGGCCCGGCGCGTGCGGTCTCCGCTTTGCGAAAGATTCCCCGTGCAACGACATCGACTTCACCATTACCCACCCGAAGCGTGGGAATCATTCGCAAGCGCCCGTTTCGAGCTGCTCATCGCCCCCTTAGGGTCGTCGAGCGCGTTTTCTCCCCTACTCCGGAAAGTACTCTTTGCTTTTTTCTTTATTTTATTTTTATTATTAATAATTTTCTCTTTCACATTTACCATTCTTTCCTCTCCTCTCTCTCTCCTCTCTCCTCTTCTCTCTCCCCTTTCTCTGTTTCTTCCCTCTTTTTTTCCTTTTCCCCCAAATTTTCATCTCAGCACAGCAGCACCAATTCGAGCTTTCACACTACCACACTTCAATTCACTTCCAGTTTTTCACTTTTCTTTCTTTTTTTTATTCTGTCTCGTCCCTCTCCTCCCTTCATTTTCCTCTTCTACTTCTTCTTTAATTATTGCCATTCCTGTTGGTTTCTGTTCGTTTCCCCTTTCTCCGCGTTTTCCCCGTTCTGTGGTGCGATCCTAATGCTTCGATGCCGCAGATCTTTTTTCCTGGTTTCGCGGCTTTTGGGGGTTTGGGTTCTCTTCTCTCTCTCTCTACCCCTCTCTCTCTCTCTTCTCTTTCCCCCCATTCTTTTTCCAATCCATCATTGACTCTATCCACTTATCCATGTTCACTCTTTTTTTGTTCTTCTCTCATCTTTTTCTTATTCCTGTAGACACGAAAAGACAAGAACAACCCCAACAGAATTCCAGGCAATACAGCAAACCCACTCTACAAAATTGACACTCCTGAGGGGAATCGAAACACTTTGTTGGGGGGACTGTCGTCAGTTTGTACTCAATTGTAGTGATGTATTGGTAGTAGTATGTGGTTGGTGGTAGTACAAAAAAATTTCCCGGCTCACTGCTTTGATTTTAATTCCCAGCACATTTTCCTGCAATTTCAGGTCCAGTTTTACTTCAAAATAAAATTGCCTTTTTTCTTTTTCCCCTTTTTGGCCGTCATTTTAATTGCTTTTTTTTAAAAACTTAGTGCACTTTTTGTCTTATTTTACGATTTATCGTTTTTTTCAACTAAGTATTGCAAAAAAAAAAAAAATCGCACTGACACAATAAACCGTTTTCAATGAAAAGGAACTGCAATCCCCTATTTCTTTTTTCTGCTTGCACTTTCACTTCTTTAGTGTGTGTTTAAATTCAAATTTTTATTTTTTACTTTTTTTGTTTGTTACTATTTTACATTTGCAACTTTTTTTTCTATTTAAATTTTTCACTTTTTATCTATTTGTTTATTATTATTTTTTTTTATCTAAACTTTGGCTAACATTTTTTCTAAAAAATTTTTTTTTCGTCCAGCTCTCGCCCTTTCACTTAAAAATTCTTTTCAAAGCCTTTCCAGCAGGCTATAAAAAGACTTGGACTATTAATTTCACAGCTAAAGTAGTCGGTCCTCGCATCTTCTCGCTTTATAATACAACTTTTCAGTTTTTCTGAGGAAGGAAAACCCTCTCAGTCATGGAATACTGCTGCTGGCCAGCGAAAGGGTTTTATGAGCCCGGGCCGGACAAACTCCTTTTTTTATTCTGTCTTTTTTTTGTTTTTTCTCAAAACCAGCTAAGAAGGTCATGCAACTGCAGCAGCAGCAGCAGCAGGCAGCAACGGCAACTAAAACGGGAATGCCCACTCCCCTCATCATCATCAGCATACTTACTTGAAAAAACAGAGTGCGCAGCAAAATCCAAAAAAAACGTAACAACGACAGCTCAGTACCCGGGAAAAAAGTACAAAAACGGGGCGTACAAGCGGTGGGGAAATGTGTGCGTGGTGGGGGCAGTAAAAAGGAAAAAGCTGGGGCTTAATTTTCCTTTTACAAAAATGGCTCACGGCATCTTTTTTTGCCGTTTTTCTGTCGTGCTTTTTTCATTGTAAAAAATTTTTCCTACTGTTGAGTGTGCTTTGCCATTTTTTTCATCAAAACCCCTTTAGCAGCCTGGGGAAAAAAAGCTGAAAAATTTGGTTTATAATAATGCCCCCGGTACTTGGCTTTCTTTTATTCCCTTTTTTCCCATTATTTTTAAAAACTCATTTTTCCAGCAAAACTTCTTTGCTGCAATTTTGGGGTGCCCAAAATTTCTGTTGTTGTGATGTTAAAAAACGAGATAGAAAAGAGCAGAATAAAAAAACCGAAACCAAAAGAACAGGAAAGTAAATGAGAGTTTGAGGGTTGTTACTGCTGTGTTTTCACCACAGACCATACCATCACTTTTCAGAGTCCCTGACCCTCATCTCATCTCTTGTCTCTGTCACTGGCACTGCACGCGAGAATGAAAAAATTTAGAGAGGAGCAATGGCAATACGCAAAAAGAAGTATTTTTGGTAGAATCCTTGCCTTGCATTGATACACCGGACACCCGAAAACACTGGGGGAAAAATAGAGTAAAACAGGCAAGTGGCAGCAGTCAGGCCGAACTACTGCAAACACACCACCACACTACTATATACTATACTACTAAAACTACTACTAGAGATGAAAAAATACTAAACATACCAATATCCCCCCCCCTTTCCCTTTCCCTCCCCCCACCTCTCACTTCACTTCACATGTCATTCTTTTCCTTCCCCCTTTCTCTTTTTGCTGTCTAATGGGCTACTGACCTGGAGAGAAGAGAGAGGAGAGAGGAGGAGAGGAGAGAGAGGAGAGAGATGGAGAGAGAGAGAGAGAGAGAGAGAGAGCGAGGGGGGTTTAAAAAGTGAAAGATAAGCAGCATCGCGACGGGCAGCAAACAACCGCATTGCTGGCTTGTTTGCTTGCTTGCTCTCGCCATTTCTTCGATCTCCATCTAAACCTTATTCTTTTTTTTCTCATTTTAAAATTCAACATTTGCCCCCTCTCTCTCTCTCTTTCTTGTCTCTCTAATCGACCTCTGCTCTTTTATGCCCCTGCTCCTTTTGGTGGGGTTTTGCTCTAGCATGTTCCCTGTTTGGGCCCTTTTTACTGCACCTGCACCCTCTCCCCAAAAATGAGGGCCAAAAACTCAACTGAAGATTGGGCAGCGCTAGCTCAAGCGCTTTTATGTTAAAAATTGCATCAACTCAAAACAATTTGAGCGCTGAAAGTATTTTCGGTGAAAAATAAACAAACTACATTACATTACAGCGTTTTGCCGCTAAAGCATTTAGTGCCCGGCTAAGTGCTGAGGTGAAGTGAGGTGAGGTGAGGTGAGCGTTCGAAAAAAGCATAAGAACACTACTAGAAGAGCAGGAAAATCAAATAATGGCGGTCAATCAGTCCAAAAGCTCTAAGTGCTAGGGTTCAATAAGTTTTTTCGGCAGTCTCGGCTGAGAAAAGGCGCACAGTTCCACCACCACCACCACCACCACCAGAGAGTGTTTGTTTTGTGACCAATTCTAAGACACTTCCGTTGTACACTTTAGTTTTTGGTCTTTTTGTCAAACTTTTTATACAGTTAGTTCTCGGCTCGGATAGGTTTGGTTTAGCAAAGTGGCACTGCACTGGTAGCATCGGCATCAGCAGCAGCAGCATCTGCATCAGCACTAGCGCTATATAACCTTGGTAATACTTTGTCAAAATTGGTCTTCTATTCTGTTTCATTTGGAAAGAGGGCTCACATGCAGCGAGAGGAAAAAAGAAAAATAGAGAGAAAGACAATTCAGTGTAAAGGATAAGGGTGCCAAAGGTGCTAGGACCGGCAGGCTCGTTTTTTTCCAGCACCGGAGCTTTGTACAATGTATTTCTTTCTCTCATTCTCTCTCCCTCTCTTTCTTTAATGTGGCAATTCTTTTTCAGTGCAGTACACAGTGGGCTTACACACACACTATTAAACGGGGGCTTTTCTGGCTGCCATCGACGGGGCTCACACTGGCGTGTGATGGAACAATGGTACAGTTGAGGATGCTGCCGCCGTCGCTGATGCTGTCGATGGTGATTCGCACAAATAGGCTTTCTCCTCTTCTTTTCTCCCCCCTCTTTTTGCTCGCTAATACAGTGCACTACAAAACAGAACAGAGTTGTCGGTGAGGGGGAAAAAAAGAAAGAAAAAAATTGACAAGGGTTGACACACAGACGAGCAGGTGAGAGAACACGGCACGGCGGCGTTGGCAGATTGTGGGCGCTCTTGCTGGCTAAAACAAACACACACATCGGATGAGCGAAATAAAATAATGTGCCATTGTGTTCGGGAAAATACAACGAGAATTTAGCCTGTAAACGCCGCTTTCACGGCGACATTTTAACAACTAAAGCACACACACACACAAAGAGAGGCACAAAGCATGACAAGCTTCGTACAAACCCACGCCGTCTTCCCTTTCCACCATCATTGTCGTCGTCGATAAATCTATTATCCCTCTTTTTGAGCTCTACACATTTTACCCGTTTAATTCTCCTTTGTACCTTCTCCTGGTACCTTCATCTGTTTACCTCATCTTCGGTGTAATTGTTTTGCAGCGTTGTTGTTCTTATTTTTTCTTGTCCTCTTTGTCCTTTTTGTCGTTGTCAACAAGCGCCGCCATTGCCTCTGTTCTGATGCTGCACCAAATTCAGTTTATTTGCAGCAAGCTAATTACCTGCCTGTTTTCTTGCACTCACCACTGCTGTTGCTTTTGTCCGGCTGTCTGGTAAAACAACAACAACAAGGGCAGCAGCAGCAGCGGCAAACTGAATTTGGTTGCTACACAATTCACTCGCTAACTCACTCACTTCAATTTACTGGTAATTGGCCCCTTGAAAGCAGTGCTTTACTTCTTTGCACTGTATTTTTGAGCTTTGCAAAAAAACGACAAAAAGTGGAATGTGGGCTTAATCACATCGTCTTTGCTGTTCTTGTTGTTGTCGTCGTCGTCGTCGTCGTCGTCGTGGCGCAACCTTGGTACAAATGAAGAATAGATGAAAAAACAGAAAAACAGAGAAAATAAATTAAATGAAATGACCAAGACCAGTGCCCGCATGAGAACAAAGTTTAAGAACTGTCCCCTGACGACCATTTTATTTGGGAAAAACAAGGGGGGCAATGGACTGAAAGCATTTTCATTTATTTAATTTTAAACGACAGTGACAACAAAGTTAGCCAAGTTGGGCTAATGAGAAAATGGTAATTAACGGCAATTTACTAGGTAAATCGATTTGCAAACACATTCTGTATCTATTTTCATTTTTTTTGCAAAACAGATTGTTTTTTAGCTGGAACACTTTACTTCTTGTTGTTATTACATTGCTTTACCATTACTTTAAGTTTCTATTAATGCTAAAGGGTTTTTATGCTTTTTTGGTACACATTGACACAGTGCCCCACTAAGCAAAAAACCCGTTTTAAAAAATGGCAAACGTCAAAAATAGTTTCTGCTAGTATGTGCAAACACAGACACAACAAAAACAACATAACTTTTGCTCAATTTATTTGTAAAACTGATAGGAGAAAGGGACTTGATAAAAAAACCAAAGAAAAGGGGGTATTTGCTTTTCTCCCCCGATTAATAACAAAACAGGGGGGTAAGTCTGGCAAGCCAGGACTACAGCGAGCCTTTTTTGCGTGCACTTCTAGGACTTTGCGGATTTTAATTGTGCATCGATAGGAACTTGCTATTACTGTCAAGGGAAATTGACAAGGGTCAAGTCACATCAAACCTAGCCAGGTTTAGCCGTGCAACGCTAGGACTTAAAAACTACTTTATCGCGAATCTCTGATGTGACTTGACCACTGTCAACTTCCGCCGCCTCGGGCCCTGCTCGCTTCGCTCGCAGGACCCTCGTCGACGGAAGTTGACAGTGGTCAAGTCACATCAGACCTCGCGAAGTGTAGGCGTGCACCGCTAACAAACATTGATCTTTTTACCAGCGGCTCACCCGACATCGCTTGTACACTTTAAACTTCCGCCGCCTCGGGCCCCGCTCGCTTCGCTCGCGGGACCCGAGGCAGCGGAAGTTTAAAGTGTACAAGTGGTGCCAGACCTCGCCGCCTTGTGCTGTGCACCGCTAGGTTTTCTAAAATACTCTACTGTCGACGGAAATTGACAGGGGTCAAGTCACATCAAACCTAGCCAGGTTTAGCCGTGCAACGCTAGGACTTAAAAACTACTTTATCGCGAATCTCTGATGTGACTTGACCACTGTTAACTTCCGTCTCCTCGGGCCCCGCTCGCTTCGCTCGCGGGACCCTCGTCGACGGAAGTTAACAGTGGTCAAGTCACATCAGACCTCGCGAATTTGAGGCGTGCTGAAAAAACACATTAGTTGTAAACAAAAGGAAAAACTTCGTCCCTCCTAGTGAAGGGAATGTTAGCGCTCCCCGCAGAAGGGACCGCAAACTGTTTACATTTGGTAGCAGCAGCAGGCGCTCACACGTTGGCTGCAACGTCTCTCTCTCTCTCTCTCTCTCACTCAGCCTGCTCACTGCTCACACAGCCTGAGTCATGCTTTCCTGCACCATGCAGGCTGCACGCCACGATTGCTACTGTCCGCCATTCTCCTCTCTCTGTACCTTTCACAATGCTTTTATTTTGGTTTTTTCGGGTCCCTGTATCTCGGGACCCGTTGGTCGTACGACTCTAATTCTTTCGCCTGAATTTTTGTTTGAATTAATGTGATTTTTGTGCCAAGTTTGAGCAAAATCGGTGACTGGGAAGTATTTGTTTGACACACACGTCCAGACAGACGGACAGACAGACAGACAGACAGACACAGAGCGAGATTAAAAGCGAGATTTTTTTAAATCCTAAAGCGGCAACCGCTGCCGCCGCCGTACCATTTTTGATATTTTTTCTCCTTTTGCTGTACAATCTTTTCGTTTCAATGTGTGTGTGTATATAGAGTGAATGGCCCCTACCAATTTGACGACGAAACGTGTGTCCTTTTTTTCTGTTCCACTACCACAGCTTCTTCTTCTTCTTCTTTTTCTTTCATTTCTCTTTCTGTTGTGTTCTCTCTTTTTGGTTGGTAAAAGTGGTACTACCACCAACAGCAGCACACTAACAACAGCAGCAGCAGCAGAAGAAGAAACGGCAACGACTGATCCAGTGACTGATTCAGTGTGATGCTCGCCGTCGTCGAGCTTAAACGTCGTCTCTTCATTACTGATTTCAACTAAAACCTCATTGTTTTCTATTGTTTTTTGTCAGATTTTATCTTCATAAAAACGACATCAACAAAAAGGCTAATTTTTGCAATTTTTTTGACGTTCTGTTTATGAAAAAAAATTATTGTTTTGATGTCATTTGACTGGCGGGATTGAATTGCAAAAAAAACTTTAAAACAGATTTAATATGGAAAATTTTATTTACGTTTTGAGCTGTTTTGTTTTGCCAATTTAACCAAAGTAAACGACTGCGTTTCCAAGAAACACATCTTGCTGATTACGCTGATTAAAATTGGCGCTGAAAATACTACCACCACCACCACCACTACTACTGCTGTTGTTGATACATTAAACCAGCAGTGATTGAAAAAGATAATAATAAAACTTTGCTTGTTAATAACATAACCATTGAAAACGTCATTTAAAAAGCAATAATGTCTACTTTTAAATGAAAGAAAGAGACAAAAAAAGAGATCAAAAGCAATCAAACAAAAACTAAATAGTAATCTACCAAAAGATGCCCTTTGCTGCTGCCGCCAGCAGTACTTCACGTGGTGTTCGCAATGCACCACCAGCAAGGATCAATGCATCTTCATCGCCTGCTCGCAACACCACTCTCAAATCAGGTGTCCGGTGAGTGGCCCGGTGATGTGAAGTTGTCTAATTTTTTTATTCTTTGACATTTGTACAAAACCACAAACAAGCTGACCACTGGCTCACCACCGCTCTTTTCACCCTGGTGATGCACTGCATTTAATAAGCACTTTTGATTTAATTTTGTTTTTCCTTTTTTTCTATTTTAATTTCATTTAAAAATAAAGCACCAACAAATGCAAATGAGCTGTAATTGTAAACTTTTGGCTAATGGAAAAGTTACCCTAGCAAGCGACCTACACCTTGACTTCTGCAGTGATACCTACCGTTTTAATTAATTAAAAAGATTTATTTTTGTTTTGGTTGCTTCTCTGATTTGATGCGCCCGTGTGTGTGTGTGTGTGTGTGCGTGTGCCTTTGCAGACTATCAATTAAATTGCATGTCTATTTTTTTCTGTTGCGTCCAACACTAACCAAAGTCAACATACAAGCACTTTCACTTTCCTTTCTTTCCTTCACTTACCCACTCACTTTTTTCTTTCTGCTACAATTTTATTTCTATCTTTTCTTCTTACAATTTTTTTCTGCACACATCACTTTCTCCCTTTTACTTTCTCCTTCTCCTTTCTTTTACTTTTTTTTCACTTACCTGTTTATTTCACGTTACCTCTCTTTTCTCTGTGCTGCCGCACAACTGTGTTTGCCTGCCTGTTTCTTTTTTGGTTGCACACTTGCAAACGTGATCACTGTGTGTACTGTTGCCGTTGTTGCCACCACCACCACCACCACTCTTTAATACCCTCACTGTTGTCATCAAAAGTTTGTCTGTGTACGCAAACGTTAGCAGCAGCCAGAGCACGTTAATGTCAGTTATCAGCAGCACCACGACCACCACCACGACCACTGCTGCTGCCACTACTACCACCGCCGCCCAAACTACTACTGAAAGAGCAACAGCACGCAGCATCAGCAGCAGCAGGCTTATAAATCTTCGTTTGTTCCTTCTTTGCCTCCTTCTCACTTTCTTCTTCTTCTTCTTTCTTTTCTAATCTCTCTCTTTCCACTGCCTGTAATCACTGCAACAGCACTGATCAACTAAAGTCATCGGTCAACACGGCGGACATTATCAGCGAGCTTCGACGCCTTTCAGTGACCAACACCAACAACATTGCCACTGGCAACAGCATCAACATCAATGAGACAGGCTATGCTGATGCCTATGAAATGAGCAGCGGTGCTGGCAGTGGCTATGCACCAGTGCCTGTTGGTCGAATCAACAACAGCAGCAGCAGCAGCCACTACAATAGCAATAGAAACAGCAATATCAGCAACAACAACAACAAAAGCAGCAACACTAGCCACAGCTCCATTTACCCGAACCTAAGTGGAAGTGGAGGCGCCACCTACGGCGCCACCGGAGAGACGCCCATTTCCGTGGCAGTGACGCCCAGTGCTCCGGTCATTTCTCCAGTGGCACCACCATTGAACTCCTCTTCCTATCACCATCACCAGCACCACTACCCTCTAAGCCAGGCGACCATGCAGCAGTCATCACCCTCACCATCACCCCAACCACCACCTCAGAGCTCAGGAAACCCCGATCACCATGGAGCTTCTTCAGAGGGAGCTTCCTCCACTGCCTCTGCCTCTGCCTCTGCCTCCGGCGGCGGCAACTCAATGGGCGGCAAGGCGATCATGCCCACCTCCCAGATTGAGATGACCATCAGCTGTCGGTCGCTGTGCAACAAGGACATCCTCTCCAAATCGGACCCCTACTGCCTCATCCTCATGAAGGACAGCTGGCAGGAGAAGTTCTACGAACTGGGTCGCACGGAGACGATCCGCGACAGCCTCAGCCCCGAGTGGGTCAAGAAGTTCATCCTCGACTACAACTTTGAGATGGTGCAGCGGGTCCGCTTTGAAATCTGGGACCTCGACCCTAATGGAAGGACTTCTGGCTACCACGAAACGTCGCTGGCGGAGATCGTCTCTTCGCCTCGCGCCAGTACGTCCGACCGCTGTCCGGCGGGCCGGACAAGCGGAACAGCGGCGAGATAGTCATAGTCACCGAGGAGCTGTCCAGCTGCAAACAGATTGTCCAGCTGCAGTTCGCCGCCGAGGGCCTTCCCCGGGCGGTCTGCGGCCTCTTCCGCCCTGATCCCTTTCTGGTCATCAGCCGATCGAACGAGGACGGCACCTTCTCCGTGGTGATCAAGAGTGAGCCGGTGCGCAGCAACAAGGCGCCCGTCTGGCTGCCAATCAACATGAGGGTGAGGACGCTCTGTAATGGCGACTACGAGCGGACCATCAAGATCGATTGCTATGACTCGCGGCAGAATGGGAAGCACGTCCTCCTGGGCAGTGTCTTCACCTCGCTGCGAGAGCTGATTGCCAACTCAGGTGGTGGGGAAGGTGGTGGTGGTGGTGGTGGTCTTCAAGCAAGTGGCCCTCAGGGACTCTCATTCTCGAGCTGTGCGACGACAAAGAAGTTTCCCTTGCAACCGCCGCCTACAAAAGATCATCACCATCACTCTTCACCCTCAAGCAAATCACGACGACACTCTCGGAACAGTCAAATGGATAATCTGGTAGGAGGAGCAGGAAATGCAGGAGTTGCTGGTGGTCCTCGTGCCCACAAAACAAAAACGGAAACACCGGCGCCCACGCTAGGAAACCTCCTCCTCCGTGAGATTACCGTCACCGAGGAGATCACCTTCATTGACTACATCAAGTCGGGCACGCAGATGCACTTCGCCGTGGCCATCGACTTCACCGCCTCCAATGGGCCGCCGCGGGACCCGCACTCGCTCCACTTCCTGGACACCTTCGGCGGAAAGCCCAATCCCTACGAGATCGCCCTGCGAGCCGTCGGCGAGATCATCCAGCAGTACGACTCGGCGGGCATGTTCCCCGCTTTCGGCTTTGGCGCCAAACTGCCGCCCAATGGCGACGTCTCCCACCAGTTCAGCCTGAACGGGAATCCCTCCCATCCGTACTGCAGCAGCATCAGCGAGATCGTCACCCACTACCGGAACTGCCTGGCCACGGTCACCCTCTACGGGCCGACCAACTTCTCGCTGGTCATTCACAACACGGCGCAGATTGCCAGCAAGTTTCAGGACGGGAAGCACTACTTCATACTGCTGATCATCACCGACGGCATCATCAGCGACATTCACCAGACGAAGAACGCCATCATTGATGCCTCAGGTTTGATGCAGAAGTTCTTTTTATTTACTTATTCGGTGCTCTCTTTTTGAATACTAACGAGGTTTTCTTTTTTTCTTCTTTTTCCTTCCGGTTCCCCCATATCGGCACACAGGACTGCCCATATCGATCATCATCGTGGGGGTCGGCAGCGCCGACTTTGCCGCTATGGACGAGCTTGATTCGGATGACATTAAACTGGGAATAAGTAACGAGAGTGCGAAAGAAAAAGCAAAACAGCAGCAGCAGCGACAGACAGACTTTTTTCCTCTTTTTATTCTAAAACCTTTGCTATCTTTTATTATTTTTATTATTTTTAATTTTTTTGTGTGTGTTTTATTTTTGCCCAGCCACCACTTTTGCCGCTTTTAAATAGTTGAAAACTAAACACTGTTTTTTCTATTTTTTTTGTTTTAGATGGACGTTACGCTGAACGGGACATTGTGCAGTTTGTGCCGTTGAACAAGTTTCTCGCCCGAACTGGCCCCTACATTCGCTCCCAGGCGGAGCTTGCCCGCGAGGTGCTGGCGGAGATTCCCGACCAGATGACAGGTATATTCATTAAACACCTTAAAAATACTCAATATCAATAAAAAAACCTGCTTTTTAATTTTTGGTCGTTACTTTCCGTTTTTGAAAACAAACAAACAAAATTGGACCACTGGATACTTAGGCTACATGAAATCAAAGGGGTTCATTCCGTCGCCAATGTCGCAGCAGAATAAATAATGAAAAGCGAGGGTTTTTTGCTGATGTTGAAGCTGTTCACTGGCAGATGTGTAACTTTGTTTTGCGCAAAACTGAATCACTGAATCATTACGGTCATCACTACACACTCGGTCATCACACAAGTTTACAAAAATAAAAGCGGTTAAAAATAAAACCTACATCACAAAGTACATCAAACACAACACACCACAATCACACTCACATTCACAATTTTTTTGTACACATTTTAAAAGCAATTTGTTTGCTTTACCTGTTTCAAAGCCAGATTTGTTTTGTACATAACAACACACAAGCACATCCTTTTTGTTGATAATTTTGTTTCTAAATGCTTTGTAGTTTGCAGTCTCACACAAACTCACACACGTTGGTTTTTGTGTTTTTTACTTTATTCACCCTCTCCTTTGTACTGCTGTGTTGTACATTCTCAAAGCTTTTTTGACGCCCAATCTTTTACACACCTCTATCACAGCAAAACCAGCACGCCCACATTCAGCCTGATCCGGCCATTCACCACTTTACACACACCTTTGTTCATCACATTTGCTTGCTTTACTTCACGTTCATCATTGTTTTCAACCTCAATCACACCTCTTTCTGAAGCATTCCCTTAATTTCACTGATGGCTGTCACCCCTTTTATTCACCTCCTCTCCTTCCTCTTCACTTCCCTCCAGTGTGCAATGCACTCATTTTCTTTCTTTCTGTTTTCTAATTTGCAATTATTGTTTTATTTTTCCTCCTCCTCATCTTTTTGTAAGATTTGTAGCTTTCCCAATCCTTGACCATTCCCACTCAACTTCATTTCCACTTTCCTTTACCAGCTGATGAACCCCGTTCAGAACTGATATCTGTGCCAACTGTGTGTGTGTGTATTTAATCAACTGTGCTTTGGGTGTTCAGTTCAAATCACCAACAAAAACCGATGTGTGAACGTGTAATCTTTTCCTTTGTCACTTTTACCTTTATTTTCCCCCTTTTCCCTTTCCGTTTGCGTGTTTCCCGTTTACCTTATTCACATTCACCTATTTTCAAAACAATGTTTTTTTGTTGAGTCAGTGGGCGTTCACCGAGTGTCCAAGTGTCGTCAGGGTGAGCCGCCGTGCAGCGTCTCGACGGCGACGGCCGCTACCGCCCTCGCCGAGTCTACGAGTCGAGTGGATTACGAACACAGCACCACAGCACACTTTTTATTGAGCATTCTAAGCAGACTGTGTATGTGTATGTGTGTGTGTGTGTGTGTGTGTGTGTGTTAAGAAGAAGAAGAAGGAGGGGAAGAGAATAATAAAAACTGGGGATCAGCTGGATAAAGAGCATAAATATCATCACCGTGGCCACCACTATTTCTCGGCAAACAACTCGGCAACAGTTTGGTACGGCTTCTCACCCAATGTGATTCGCTCTGATTCGCTCTGAAACTCACCCAATGTGATTCGCTGGTGCTGAAAGTCCGGATACAGCTTGGAGAAAACCTCACGCAGACACTGCAGAGCTGTCGTGGTGTTTGTCGTCTCAAAGTCATTGGTCCCATCATAAGCACCACGCATGTAATTCCCGAGATCGACTCGACAGCGCGACAGTAGAAGTACCGCAGGTGAATGGCCTGACAGTTGGGCAGCGTCCCGGGCAGGCAGAGCCACTCGACCTGGGAGTGGTCGGCGACGTACAGGGTCCAGGGTAACGGCTCGCACTGAGGTCAGCGTCGGCAGAGAGCGAGGCGGCGGTGCTGAGCTTCGATCGAGGTTCTGCTCATCCACGAGGTCCAGCGACAAGCCCAGGTGAAGCAGCTGTCGGTTATGCTGAGAGAGGGCGGCGATCAGCGGGCCGTAGTTGGTGGAGAAGCTATCCAAGGCGTTCAGAGAGAGGGAGGTGAGCGACGGAAAGCGAGGGCATAGCTCCGATAACTTGGGAGTTGTATCATCGATCAGGCAGAGTCTTACTACGCGACTGAGGAGAGGCTTGCTGAAGTAGACAGTGTAATCGGAGACATATTCGGCACTCCAGAATTGCAGGTGAATTTGAAGACTGCCATTGTTAGCTGCATGTTGATTGAGAGAGTCTAGAAGGAACTCTTCATAGTCTTTCCACGTTATCACCAGCACCTTCAGCTGAGCCAGTACGGTCAAGGCGGGCAGGTCGTTGACATCGCAAAACACCAGGTCACAGTCCATGACCAGCTGCTGCAGAGCGGGGCAAGCGTTCAGTGCGGCCACAAGCTCATGGGCCACGGAAGCTCTAGTCTCCTTATTGGGAAATTCCCCAAGCAAATGCAGCACCAAGCTTTCCAGTTGAGTCGCCCAGTGGGGATGCTGCAGCAGCGAGACCAGGTACTGGCAGGTTTCGTCGAAGTAATAATAGTTACACATATCGCTGATGAACACTAAACTGGTGACCGCAGAGAAGAGAACGGTGGAAATCTCCTCGACGGTGGGCAGATCATTTTGGCATTTCTCATAGAACTGGAGACTGTTCCACTTGTTGACACGAACGGTTTTTGGTTGAAAGTCGATTGCCTTACCGTTGTCGTCTGTCAACTGCTGCAAAAAGGGCTCTGAGGAGATGAAGAACGAGTTGATCATCTTTTGAGTTTCAATAAGGTTCTGATCGGTGATGACCAGCGTTTTCACTTGGCGATTGGCGGCTCGCACCAGCGGCGTAAATCGAGGGCTCAACTTGCTCGCCTTTAGCTGGTCCTTCGGCTCAAGAAACTTCAAGGCGGTGATCAGACACAAATCCGGAAGTGGTCGTCGAGGTGGCATCCTTCAGGCAGCTTTTCTGAAGATGGGCGTTGAAGAGAGACAGAGAGTTGTTGTGGATGCTTCGGCTGCTCAGATCACACTGTGGAAGAAATGATGAAATGCGCGCACGTTTTCTCGAGTGTGGTCACTGCGCCCCCAAACAGAGACCACCAGTTTCTCTCCGCAGATGACGTATGGTAACGCAAATCTTTTTGGAAGAAAAGAAGAATTTTATTTTCAACAAGAAGATATTTTAAAAGTATTTTTTATACAAACTTTCGGTACAAAAATCAAACTTCTAGCAAGCTCTTTCAACAAGTTTGTAAACTGCTAAAATGTGGTATGTTTATAAAAGTAACTTCAGAAGTAGCACTCAGTAGTAAACTTAAAAAGTGCTAGCGCATTTCTTTATTGAGCCCACCACTGAGCGTCTCTCCCTGCGCACAGGCCAACGGAAAACGGCGTTCGCTCTTTCTCCCAGGGGGCTCTGCTGCCCGCCGTTGTGGGAAGCTGCTGTGGTGAGAACAGCGCAGCTGAAGCGGCAGAGAACAGGGCGCTGCTGCACCTCCGCCGCTCACTGTTTGTGTCTGTGTGTGCGCGTTGCACAGTCGTCGTTGTCTGTTTGTCTCTATCGCGTTCTAGTTCCTCGTCCCAGCTCCTTGAAAAAAATCTCCCGTTTTTTCTCTACTTCTGTGTTGCCTGTGTTTGTACCCCTCTCCTTCTCCCCTTCAAATGCCGATTTAGTTTGTTTTGTTTTGTTCTGTTTACCGTCTCCGTGATTCTCCAATGTCCGCCGCTCAACTTGGCGAAGTTCGCCGAAGTAGTCGTGTTAGAAGGACCACCAGTTTACTGCTGCCAGAGCCTGCTGCTGACACCGCCGCCAGGAAGAAGCGGAAGGCAAAAGTGGGCCGAAAAAGGTTGCCAGCAAAAAGAGCATCGGTCCAGAAGCAACTTAACATCATCAGTAAGGACTGCCCGGCGCCGAAAGCGGTCAAAGCGGGAAATGGCGGTAAGGTCATCAAAGTGAAGGAAGAAGATGATGATGACCAGCCAACTGTTCGGAAGTTATCAGGTAAAAAAAGTATCAAAATTGGTCTTTTCTCCCTATTTTCTTTTGAGATAAAAATATGAAAGATTAAAATATACCAACTTCTCTGACCTTTTTTTGCTTTTTAGGGCCAACTAGACCTTTACCTCAGCCCCGCCACTCACTGAACGCACAAAATGGTAGTCAAAACGGTGGAAGTGATGCTGACCCGAGGTCAAAGGGCATCGCCAAAAGTGTTCGGTACGAAGACGACGATGCGGAGTACTACGACGACGAGGAGACAGACGAAGAGGACCTCAAAGCGAACGTTCAAAACTTTCTACAGATGAACTTTTTGGAAACTTCAACCTCCTCCACCAAAACCTCCTCCACCAGCACTACTTCTCCTACTGCTACTACTACTTCAGCTAAAGCAAGTACAACAGCTAGTAGTGGTGGCAGCAGCAGCAGTGACCCCCAAAACACAGCTCCTACAGCAGCCCCTAAACCAGTCAGTACACTACCGCAACTCAAAGCAAAGCCAAAACCAAAGCCAAAGCCAAAACTAAAACCCAAAGGCCCCCAAATACACCGGTGCGAGCAGTGCGGCCTGGTCTTCCAGACGGCCGACATCCTCGCCCGCCACCAGCTGGCGAACCGCGACCGCCCCGACCACGCCTCCTCCAGCTCCTCCCTCCTCATCACCGACGCCCGCGGCCCCCTCGTCCTGCCCACGCCCACGCTGAACCGAGACTACGGCACGCTGAACCGGGACGTCCCGCCCCTGGAGGCCTTCACCGGGTACCTGAAGCCGCGCATGGAGCGCGTCTACAGCTGCGACCGCTGCATCTCCATCTTCCCCAGCCCGGCCACGCTGTCCGTCCACCGGACCGCCCTCCACATCGCCCCCACCAAGAAGCGGGAGTTCCTCTGCGTGGAGTGCTCCAAGGTCTTCAACCGCCAGGACTACCTCCTCTACCACCTGAAGCACGTCCACCAGGCCAGCGAGGAGGAGCTCCGCGGGCTGCCGATGAAGCTGCCCCGGCACACGCAGGTCTTCGGCAATGAGAACGGCATCTTCGTGCCGCTGCCCATCATCAACAGCTTCAGCAATTCGCTGCAGGCGGCGCGGCCGCCGATGGGCGTTCTGCCGCCGCTGCCACCGGTTCGGCCGCCGGCCATTCGCCCGTCGCCCATTCTGTCGCGGCCGATTCTGCCGGCAAAGCAGATTCTACCAGCGCAGCCAGTTCCTTCGCAAAAAGCTCCTCCGCCACCGATTCTGCCTCCTCCGTCGTCAACTCCGCTACAGTCGCCGCCAGTTCTTCTGCCTCAAGTTTTTCCGCCTTCAATTCAATCGCTTTCAGTGGTTCAACCGCCGCCACCACCATCGCCAGTGGTGATGGCGGCGGGAACTGTAGTTCAACAACAACAGCAATCATCATCACAACAGCCACAACAGCCGACGCCATCACAACAGCCTCCAGCTACCACCTTTGAGCTGAAAACCAATCTGCAGCCGCCAATTCCAATATTTTCCACTGAAAAGGTTAACGCAGGCACCAGCACCAGCACCAGCTTCAGCTCCAGTTCCAGCTCCAATTCCCGCCACCGGACAGTACCGCCGATCATCAGCGACACTAAGAAGGTGGTGCGCGAGGGCCGGCTGGGCTACCCCTGCACCAGGTGTCCGCTGGTCCTGCCGGCGCCCAGCAAGCTGAAGGAGCACATGCGCAGCGTGCACATCGGCCTGCGGGAGCACCGCTGTCCGGTGTGCGCACGTGCCTTCGGCAAGAAGGAGAACCTGAAGCGGCACTTCGTGCTGCGCCACCCCACCGCCAAGCCGTACTTCGCCGCGCAGCAGTGCCGCTACTGTCCGGCGGCCTTCCCCACGCGCCCCGCCCTGGAGGCGCACTGGGTGGCGGTGCACCGGCTGAACAACAAGCTGAGGTGCGACCAGTGCGAGAAGACCTTCTCACGGAACTTCCGCCTGCAGAATCACCGCCGCCGGCACCACCACAGCCCCGGCGCCCCGGAGGAGGCGGCGGCGGCGGCGGGGGCGGCGGCTGCGGTGAAGCCCTTTCCCTGTCCCTTCTGCGAGTGCACCTACAAGCAGGTCAGCCAGCTGAAGATGCACCTCAGGATACACTCCATGGAGGGCGGCGACGGCGACGAGGAAGAGACGGTCGACGGCCCAGCTGAGGGTCAAGAAGGCGAAGAGGCCAGTATGGGGCGAAAAAAGACAAAAGTTGAGGTAAAAGTGGAGCCAGTGGAAAATGGAAACAACGCTGAAGTGCTGAATGCTGGTGATAAAGAAGGAGAAGAAGGTGAAGGTGAAGGAAAAGAAGAAGAGGAAGAAGAAGAAGAAGAAGCTTCTGAGGACACCAGTGATACTGATGATACTGATGATGATGATGATGATGATGATGATGATGACTTCGTTGCTGAAGATGATGATGATGAGGAGGAGGAGGATGAAGATGACGATTGTAGTGACAGTACTGAATAAGAAAAACAAAGTGAAAACAGTGTTTTTGAAACGCAAACAAATTTTTATGTATATTTTTCGAGTGATACAAAGTAATAATTCAAAATAATTAAATAAAGAAATGGTTTAATGCAAAGAAAGCTGAGATTTTTTATGGAATACTAAATACTGTGTTTTTTAGTAGTATGCAGAAAAAGAAGAAGTAGAGGAAGTGTGTTCATCACTTCAAAACGATTCTCTTGCGGGGGCGGCGTTTCTTCTTGATGATTTGAACATCAGGTTTAGCTTTTGCAGGAGAAGAACGTGCAGAGAGTGTTTGCATTTCCGTTTGCTCTGGCTCATCATCATCATCATCTTCTTCTTCTTCATCAGTTTCCTGCACCGTAAAATGACCTCGTTTTGGTTTAAATAAAAAACTGCTGTCCAGGTCACTGTCGGCGGAATCAGAATCAGAATCAGCAGCAACAACAGCATTAGAACTGTTCAGATCTTTTTGAGCAGATCTTTTGAGTGTAGTCGAAACAGTCTTTTTGTTGTTAGCTTCAGCAGCCTTCTTAGCTTCGGTAGCAGCCTGTTTTGTTTTGACGGCCTTTTTGGCAGATGCAGGAACTCTACGAATGCTCGTTCTAGTTGTTCCTTTTTCTTCTTCATCAATTGCACTGTCATTATTATCATCATCATCATCAGTGTACACATCATTAATGAAAAGTTTCCTCGGCTGAGATTTGCGTTTAGCTGGAGCGTTATCTTTATCAGTTGAACCGCTTTTGGTCGAGTTTTGGCTGCCACTGTTCTTGAGACCTGAACCAGAAGAAGGTTTTTTTCCTTTTGCTGCCAGTGAAGATAATGTTGATGATGATGTCGGTGTTGATGCTGATGACGATGATGATGCTATTTTTTCACTGGAACGCTCCTTTGAAGTCTACAGGAAAAAAATGTAAACAAGTGTTAGTCAAATAAACTGTGTACTCAATTGAAAAAAATGGAATGCTAATCTTACCACTGAAGTTTTTACCGGCGACTTTTTGCCCTTGAGTTGTGGAGAAGAGGCAGCTGAAGCGACTGAGGTGCCCACATTTGATTGCATCTTTTCCCGAGGAAGAAGAAGAAGAAGTTCAGGTTGTTGATCATTCTTCGCCTCAGCCTCAGCCTCCGCCTCCGCCACCGCCTGCTGAAGCGAAAAGTCCTCGGTGTCCTTCCACTCGCTCAGGCGGTGGTGCCACTGATTTTTGTGGAGCTCTTTCAGGTACACCTTTCCATCGGTGAGCACCACCACCTGCGACCAGTCAAAGAGGCGCATCAGGCTGTCAAGCGGTCCTTTCGGTTCGATTTGCTTATTTCTATCTTCATTTTCTTCCTTCTCCACATTATCTTCCTCCACATTATCTTCCTCCTCAGTTTTGTCCTTTTCGCCTTCATCATCAACGGCTTCATTTTCATCCCCAGCATGATCATCGTCTGATCCATTTTCGCTTATAAAATCCTCGTCCGATCCATTGTCGCTTTTATAATCTTCGTCCTCCTCCTCATCTTCACTGGAAGAGCTGGGCACGTCAAAGTTGTTGAATCTGTCGTCCTCGTCAACGACGATTCCATTTCCCTTTCCGGTTAGGCTCATCTGCTTGGAGCTGAGCGCGGCAATTTCATCTCGGTCCTCGGTGGCTCGGCAGGTGAACAGTTTCTCCAGACAGCGTCGTCGTTCACTGGCAATGGCAGTAGTCCCTTGCTGCTGGTTTTCGGAAATGCTTTCAATGTACTTTTGGCAGTTCGTCTTCACTGGCCTACAGGGCGGCGGCAGCTGGACGCCGGCCACGTACGGGTCAAAGTTGAAGCAGTCCGTCAGAGGAAGAGCATCGGACAATAGGTAGCACTGGCAGCTCTCCGGCTCCTTCAGGTAACTCTTGACTTCGGCCAGGTTGCGAAGTACTCGACCTGGTTGGGAAACGTTTTAAAAAAAGGTTTTTGATAAGTCAAAATCTGATGCCACCAAAAACCGGTTCATCAAACCTGAGGGGCTGCAGTAGTAGACGACTGGAGGGAGGCTGTTTTTAAAGTCCTCCTTCTCAATTAAGACTAGGCGGCTCCAGCGGAAGGGAACGTGGACAATGCCGCGAATCAACCTCAGCAGCCCCTGACCAGTGACGGAGAGCACCGACTCGGTGGAGCGACGTTTGGCGAAGGTGCCCTGCACCAGGGCGCCATGAAGGCGCAGGTCAATTTGAGGCCACTCAGTAGTGACTTGATTCCGCCTCAGTACATAGTCTATAGTGATGGGACCACGATAACGACGGGGGTGGCGGCGGTGGCGGTGGTGGTGGTGACGGTGGTGATTGTTAGATGACATGTCGAACAATGAAGAAGAAGAAGTCTCTCTAAAGTAATAAGTTGAGATGTTGTGTGTAGAAAGCAGGTGGAACCAGGAAGGCGAACAGTTTCAGGCAGCAAGAGAGTCCTCGCTTCTCTCTTTTTACTGGAACACACACACACACACACACAAAGAGTTGTCGATTTGTTTGTGTGCTGCTGCTGCCGCTGCTGTGCTGTGCTGCAACTGTGACTGTGACTGTGACTGTGACTGTGTGAGTGCTCAGTGCTCAGTGCTCAGCAAAACAGCGTGCGTGAGCAAGAGAAGCAATATGGCGGCAATTTCCCTTTTTCAGCGCTCTAACTGGTTAGCTACAGCTTGAGAGCTGAAGATGTCAGATGGCGCTTCACACTCAAATTGAATCTTTTTTTTGAAACATTTTTCAAAAAACAACTTAAATGAGGCAATATTTTTTTGGGCTTGGCTGTAAATTAATTGGTATTTGTGTTTTTTCAGATCCCAAGCAAACCTTGAAAGTTTAAGTGCACCGTAGAGTTGAGTAGTTCCGTTTATTTAAAAAGGCACTGCCACAAATTCAAATGTACATTTAAACATGTTGTTTACCAAGTTTGTTTGCTTAATTAAAAACACTATTTAAGTTTAACTGCAATTAAAATTAATTATATTTTTGAAACCAAAAAGTGTGCCATATCTAATTTTTGCAATAATCATGCTTATAAAGTTTTTGATACAAAGTTATTGCTAGAAACTGTCATAACAATTTTATACTGCACACTGGTAAAATAAAATTAGTGTCTGACAATTAATTTTGCTGTTTTAATTTCAATAACAAAAAAATGCATTAAAAACTATTAATTAGTACAATGTAATTAAACCAGCATATTAACGCAAAAAACTTCTAAAAATAATGTGTTCTTTAACAGTATTTAATGCAAAGTTCAAGAATTGTTAAATTACTCCAATAACTTTTTCTTAGAAAACCATCTTCAAAAATGAATTTTAAGATTGCAATTTTATTTTGTGTAAGACACATAAAAATACTACTAAAACACATACAAAACCATTTTTGTAAATTACTTTTGGATTTAGATCAAGTCAAAGAAATTAATGCAAAAAATGATTTAAGCCAAGATTATGTAAAAAGTGTGGTGAACAATAAAAAACACAATTTAATTTACTTGTTTCCTTTCGTTACGTTTTTTTATTTAAATTTTGAAACTGTTGTTATTATATTTTTAGCGCATTTTAAAAAAGACGACAGTTTAATATCTTTAAAAGTAAGTTACCGAATTTCTCCGCAATCGCTTTGGCAAATGTCAGACCTGATGATTGAAATGGGCCTTGTTATGGGAGTTATTATTTTTTTCTTTTTATTAACGGGAGATAAACTGGATTCAAAATACATAATGTATTTAGTTGTCAAAAATGAAACATCTAATCATATTACTATTTTTCAAAATAAAAAAAGTAAGCAGTTTATTACAATAACAAACAACTTTAGTAATAAATTGTTTTAAATTTTTATTATTAGCTATTTTCAAACTTAAATCGAGAAAAATATATTTGTATCGTAAACACATGATGGCTTTTAAAAAAATTATTTTGCCGGTAATTTTTCTAACTTTGTTAATTTTTTTCATTGGAACCAATCTTTTTTTTAACTGGACAAACACTATTTTTGAGTATTTGGTTTTTCCAGTTACTGTGTTGTACGTCATTTATGTTCCTATTGGTAATTTTTAAAAACTAAAATTGAATTAAACTTTTTACTTCTTTTCAACTTGCAGGCAACTTTTTTATGATGTTTCATTTTCTTATGACGCTACGATATATTCAAATTAAGCAAGAATTCTGTTTGAAAAAATTAATCAAATTAAATAAAATTATTGAAAGAAAACATAAAGTTTCAAATACAAACTCTTCTTTTATGTATTCATTTCAACAAATTCATAATCAAATTGTTGCACTTTACCAGGAAATAAGCGTTCATAATAATTTTTGGTCAAAATATTTAACTTGTTACTTTGTAGTGTACATGATGGAGATTTGTTATCTTTTTTATGGCTATCTTTTTGTCAAAATGACTGAAATTTTCCCTCAAATTGTTTTTGGTTTTTTCTTTGTTGAGTTTGTATTACTGCTACTTTATGTTACTTTAGAGTGCTCCCGAGTTGTTACGCTAAACAACACAATGCATCAGCAATGTTTGCACATAGGATTTGTAATTAAACAAAATCAATTGTTGCCAATTTGGGACCAGTTGAAAATTGATTTGATGAGAGCCAACACAAAAAACAATCCAAAAATTTGTTTTAAACTGATCAACAATTACCGGGTTAACTCACAAATGTTTGAATTAGTAAGCATATTTTAAACAATTTGTTTGGTAATTTGACTATTTATTTTTTTTATTTCCATTTCAGCTTTTTTACTACACAACTCAAATTTTTTTAATGATTTTTAATAAAGAACAAAAACATAGTTGCAAATAAATTAATTTTTTTAAAATAAATTTCATTGTTTATAATTAAACTTTGCAAAAACAAAAAGCAGTGTGATTAAAACAAATTGATTTACAACCGGCCATTCTTAATCATTTTTGCAATATAAAGCAAAAATCCACTGTAGACAAAGAGAAACTCAAACATGCTTGTTACTACGTCTACGTCTACGTCTACGTCTACGTCTACGTCTACGTCTACGTCTAGGTTAAGGTCTAAATCTAGGTTTAGGTCTACGTCTACGTCTACGTCTAGGTAAAGGTCTAAATCTAGGTTTAGGTCTACGTCTACGTCTACGTCTACGTCTACGTCTACGTCTACGTCTACGTCTACGTCTACGTCTACGTCTACGTCTTCGTCTACGTCTTCTTCTTCTAGGTCTAGGTTTAAGTTTAGGATTAAGTTTTGGTCTATGTCTAGGTTAAGGTCTAAATCTAGGTTTAGGTCTACGTCTACGTCTACGTCTACGTCTACGTCTACGTCTACGTCTACGTCTACGTCTACGTCTTCTTCTTCTAGGTCTAGGTTTAAGTTTAGGATTAAGTTTTGGTCTACGTCTACGTCTACGTCTACGTCTACGTCTTCTTCTTCTAGGTCTAGGTTTAAGTTTAGGATTAAGTTTTGGTCTACGTCTACGTCTACGTCTACGTCTACGTCTTCTTCTTCTAGGTCTAGGTTTAAGTTTAGGATTAAGTTTTGGTCTACGTCTACGTCTACGTCTACGTCTACGTCTTCTTCTTCTAGGTCTAGGTTTAAGTTTAGGATTAAGTTTTGGTCTACGTCTACGTCTACGTCTACGTCTACGTCTTCTTCTTCTAGGTCTAGGTTTAAGTTTAGGATTAAGTTTTGGTCTACGTCTACGTCTACGTCTACGTCTACGTCTTCTTCTTCTAGGTCTAGGTTTAAGTTTAGGATTAAGTTTTGGTCTACGTCTACGTCTACGTCTACGTCTACGTCTACGTCTACGTCTACGTCTACGTCTACGTCTACGTCTTCTTCTTCTAGGTCTAGGTTTAAGTTTAGGATTAAGTTTTGGTCTACGTCTAAGTCTATGTCTAGGTCTCGGTCTTTGTCTATGTCTATGTCTATGTCTAGGTCTAGGTCTGGGTCTAGGTTTAGATTTAGGTTTAGGTTTAGATTTAGGTTTAAACTTAAGTTAAGACTTAGGGGTAGGTTTGTTTGGCGCCTCTACTCAATCAAGTCAAAACTTTTGCTAAAACTGAAAGATATTTATTTACATTTATATTTAGATAAAAACTTTGCCTATGGTATGATTTTGCAAGCAGTTTTTAATTTTTTTAATCCAATTTAATTATTTTTTGTTTATTTGTTACCTGCAAGTTTGAATCAAAAACATAACTTTTGTTTTAAAAATATTTTAAATTGCATTTTTAGAACAGAGATTAACAAGTAAAAAATACAATAAATTGAAAATTCGAATTTAAGAAATACAGACTTCAAGAGTACCTGCAGATACTGCGGATTTGGGGTGCGAAATTTGCTGCGGGCCAAATGGTCGCGAGAAATTTTCTGCAGATCTCGCGAAATTTGGCCGCAAAATCTCGCGTCCAAAATCTCGCAGCCCAAAATCTCGCAGGTCCAAAATCTCGCAGGTCCAAAATCTCGCATTTATTAGTTTTTCTTTAGTTTAGTTATGTTCGAAAAGGTAAACAAACATTTCATTGTAACAATTTCATTGCATGTCAATATCTACCCTACCCCTACCCCCACCCCCACCCCCACCCCCCCCCCCCCCCCCCCCCCTACCCGACACCCTAACCTCAACTAACCTAACATAACATTACTGTTTTATCGTGCACTGCAAACTGCTGAATGCATTTACTTGTTCTTGTTACCTACTTGTTCTCAATGAAAAAGTTGCGCGATGAAAGTGTTTGCGAAGAAAGGAGCAAGATTTTTCAATCCATAGGTACTGCTGTAAATTGTTTACATCACAGTTAGATAAAAATTCTAAATTTTAAGTTTAGGTTCACACAAAAAAAGTTTGCAATAAAATGTCTGCCTACCTTTTCGAACATAACTAAACTAAAGAAAAACTAATAAATGCGAGATTTTGGACCTGCGAGATTTTGGACCTGCGAGATTTTGGGCCTGCGAGATTTTGGGCTGCGAGATTTTGGACCTGCGAGATTTTGGGTCGCGAGATTTTTCTGCGAGATTTTGGCTCGCGAGATTTTGGCCGCGAGATTTAGTCCGTCGCCCGCACAAACTGAGTTTATGCTGGCCTGCTAGTAAAC
>JAMZRA010000005.1:14495579-14671187 GCA_024499935.1 Tyrophagus putrescentiae
TTTTGCTTTGTTTAAACAAAATTGTTTATCTACGCGTACTCAATATCAGGTATCGCCACCACCACCACCACCACCACCATTATCTGAGATAAATTTAAGTCTACGATGTAATGTTTTTATTAAGCACATGCTGCAGTTTTAAATAAACAATTCAGGTACAAATCACTATTGTTTTAAAATAATGCCCAAAAGGACAACTGGTCCAATAAGCAAAAACATATATTGAAACTGACAACTTGACACTGAAGAAGAAGAAGAAGAAGAAGAAGAGGAAATGGCAGCTGAAATATCGTCACCCGTTAGCTTTTTTGGATTGACATTTACTTGAGAAAACCTCGCTTTGCTTGGTGATTGAAAAGAGTAAGCTAACGCTGTGGGTGACTTTGATGACTTTGACTGCTGAGATGACGTTTGCTGCTGCTGAACACTTTCATCCTGTTCCTTCGTTTTTTGTGCCAGCTGTGACGGTTGCTGCTGTTTGTGACCGCCTTTAGCAGTCAACTTCTGCTCACCCGTTTGCTGTTGTTGTTGTTGTTTGCTTCGACTGTTGTGATGTCGAAACTGACGTCCATTGACTTGGCTGCCACCGCCTTCCACTGCCTTTCCCGAAGATAGTTCGCCACTTTCAACACTGCGGTTATCAGTTGGCAAATTGGCAGTGGTCGTGGCGCTGGTTGAGGTCGAAGAGGATGAGGATGAGGAGAATGTACTGCTAGCTGCAGCTGGCGCTGAAGTAGTGCTCACCTTCAAAAGATTGTTTCGATTGTGGTGCTCACTTTTGGAGCTACTTTTTGTGTCTGTGGGCTGAATTGCGGCTGTCAGTGACTGCTCCAGAAAGGGCTCAAATGGAAGAGGCGATGAGGTGGAAGAGGAGGAAAAAGAGGATGAAGAAACTGAGAAGAGGAAGAAGAGATGAAGCGGAAGTAGTGGACTGCTGTTGCTGCTGCTGCTGCAGCTGTTGATTGTCCGAGCTGGCGGCCACATCCGAGGCGTGAATCCACTCCTCGGCAATGTCCTCCTCGGGCAGCTCAATCTCATTCATCAGCGGATCATCGGCTCTGGCCATCGAGTCGACGGTGGTCACGGCAGACATCGCCTCGCGGTAGATCTCCTGCAGACTGGCCTGGTAGCTGGAAGAGGAGGAAGAGGAAGAGGGGGGCGTGGAAGTGTCCTCCGTCACCTCGTACGCAGAGTCGAGGCTGTTAAAGTCGGCGACTTTTGCCTTTCCCTCGCTGAGGAGGTAGTTGGACTCCATTTCCATTTCCTGGTATTGCTGTCCCCGTCCCGAGGATGTCCTCAGCATCTTTTGGCCTCTCCTTCGATCACTGTCACTGGCCTGCAGTATTTCGTAGTAGGCTTCATCTTGGGCGTTCCACCCGCCAAATGAGGTCACCGTCGTCGACTGGTCATCCACAGCAGCCCCTCCAATGCCACTTGGTTTAGCCGTGATCACTGCTTCGGAGTTGCCGTCCAGGCCCTGTGAGCCATTGTGCCTCTTTTCACCCTTTTGGAAGTTTGCTGTTGATCATCAGAAGAAATGTTGGGGGTCACTGTGGGAAAGGGCGCCGCTCCAACATGACCTTCTCCTTCTCCCCCTCCTCCATCAGTGGCCATTGTAGGGTTTCACAGTACCGTTGACAAGTTCTCCCTCGGCGTTTGTCTGATTGCCATTTGCTGCTGGTGCAAGGTGGTGGGTGTGGTGGTGGTGGTAGTTGTGGTGGTAGTGGTCGATGCAGCAGCAGCAGCAGCAGCAGCTGCCACCGCCTCCTCAATTTGCTGCTGCCAGCAGGTGAGCGTCGGCTTCTCTCCTGCATCATTTTGGCACCTCTCCAGGTCGCAGAGGTCGTAGCACTTGCCCGGCTCGCCGTACGGCGTGTTCGGTGTGATCTGCTCGTTGAAGGGAATGTTCGCGTCTGGGGGTAATGAACACAAGAAATGATTATTAAGTTAGAAAGTGTGTGCTTTGCTCCTCTTCTTACCGATGCAGAGGAAGACCGGCTCCCCGGCGTACTGTCCCTTGCCGTAGGGATGCAGGTGGGGACACTTCTGCTCGACCTGCTCGCAGATGCTCTGACAGGGCTTGGTCACCTCCTGGGCGCCGCCCGGCTTCAGGTAGTACGGAATGAGGGTCGAGCAGAGCCAGTCGCGGTAGGCCATCTCCAGCGAAGAGTATTTCTTAGTGTCAACTCAAGCAAATACAAAGCTGAAGCCTGCTTACCTGACAGTCCTCACACCTCCAGCGGGACCACTCTGCGGCGCAGTCGTATCGCATGAGGATGGCCTCGAACTCACAGGCCAACTTCTCCACCAGGTCGTCGAGGACGAGGAGCTCGCGGAGGATGCGGCCGCAGTCGGTGTGGTTCACCACCGCCCGGTACAGCTCGGGGCTGAGCGCCCGGTCCACTGCAAAGCGACGACAGCTGCGCAGCGTCAGACTGCCCAGCAGGCGCGCCCTGACGCCCTTCCGGTCGGCGTGGCACAGCTCGTCCACCGTCCGAGGGCTGAGGTAGTGGCAGCGGCCAAAGGGCGGCCAGTGCTCCGCTCCGGCCGAGGGGGAGGTCACCTGCTGGCGACGCCGCCGCTCCTCCGCCCGCTCCAGCAGAGTGTCCACGTCGAGGCTGTCCTCATCCTCGGTTTCACTTTCCTCCTCTCCCTCATCCATTGAGTTGGGTGACCAGTGGTTTCGCCAGCGCTGCCGCCGCCGGTTCCACCGTGAGATGCAGTGCATCGAGGGCCGGTAGCCTCGCTTGCCCCGGCGACAGCTGCAGGAGACGTCCTCGTCGTCGGTGCCCTCCTCGCTGCACTTGATGGGACTAGAAGTAGAAGTGGTAGTGGACTGTGATGGAACGCTCTCATGACCACCGCCATTTCCACTGACAATGTCCGAGGGTGAAGAGGGCGAAGAGGGGCGAGGGTGAAAGTTGGGCGGAGGGGGCTGAGGCTCCTCCTCGTCGACCAACTGCAGAAAGTCCTTCTCCAGCCAGGGACTGTGGTGGTAGTGCAGGCCCCAGTCGTTGTCGTTGCTATTTGGGTTGTGGCTTTTTGAGTGAGAGGTAGAGGAGAAGGATGATGATGAGGATGATGAGGAGGATGATGATGAGGATGAACTATCGTAAGCTGTAGCCAAAGTTGGCGTTTGGGTGAGAAGAAGAAGTAGTAAATATAAACTGAAAATATGCAAAAATGACGAGAGTATGGACGGAAGATGAGTGGCAGTTGGAGGCTTTGCTGCAAACATTTTGGCAATTTTAGTTCTGGTAAAAGACTTTCTTATGTTAACTAAAAGTTCTTTAGTGTGTAAAAATGTGTGAGTTTGTTTCAATATTGTGATCAAAACTATTGCTCAGAAAGGAAAAAGAGCTAACTTGGCAACTGAAATGTTTAGGTGATGCTGCTGTCGCTGGAACGACTGTGCAGGCAGCGTACAACAGCCACTGCTCCGTACACTGCTGCTCGTTTGCTCTCATTGAGTTCTTTTTCTCTTTTTTAGTTCCCGACTCAATTCAGCGCATTAGAAGGGAACCAAAAGCAGCAGCGGCAGCAGTAGCATCAGCAGAGGCAATGGCAGCAGTTGTTTAGCACTATGAATGCAGCGGTATATAGCAGGAACGGCGCCTAATTTTTTGTATTGATCGAAATTAAACTAGAAAAGAGAAAAAGAAGAAATAAAAATTAACTGCAATCTCTGTTTTGCACAAAGATTTTTTTGTTTACGTTCAAAAACGTTAGAGTTTATGTTGCTGTTTAACATATTTGATTTTATTAGTAATGCAGAAAACTCAAAAAAAATTGTTTTTTATTAAAAAGTTAAAAAATTATTTTTTTGTCAAATAAAAATCCAAAAAGATGACTAAAAAAGTTAATTTAGCGCCATTACAAAACCAATTCACAGAGCTTGATTGAATTTGTGAAACGGAAAAAAATTCAGCTTTACTCTAATTTACCTGCCAACTCTAAATGACAATTTTTACAGTCATCACATTTTTACGTCTGTCGTTTACTAATTAAGCAAAAATTAAACTATTTTGCTAAAACCTATTTTATTAAGCGATCAACTGAATTTTGGATCATTCAACAACGCAGCTGATAGTTCAAAAATAAAATTTTAGCAAACTCTCAAATGTTAAACATCTATATGTTTTCTTTTTGATTTTTTGCTTTCAAATGCCGCTTTTTAACTAACCACTATTTTACTATTAAAATTATCATTAACTATTAAATAACTATAATTAGTTTTTTTCTTCTGTTAGGTGACGGTGTCTGCTTTTTAAAATGCACATTTTAAGTAAAAACAAACATTAAAATTTTAATTTTTAAAATGTTTTTCAAACAACTTGCACTCCGAACTATGAACAAAGTGCAAGTTTCAGAATGTTTGACGTATGCGCTGGCAATTAACTTAATTTTCATTTATTTATTACTTTTTGCCTAATTTGAACTTGTTTTTCTTTTTAACAAGGTTTGCTTGAAAATTTTTAAATTAACTCACATTAAATTATTAACAGCCAAAATTTTAAACTTTTTTATTTAAAAACACATTTTTTCTCAAATAATTTAGGGAAAAAAGCAGAATATAAAAAACAAACTACTGTTTTTAACTTTTTTAAGTTTAACACATTTTTTGCTTGCTAAAATGATACCTTTAATAAAAAGACTTGCCTCCTTCTTCGCCACCCAACTGAAGGTGTTTCTCTTTGTGGCGATGCCCTTCAAGTCGCTGGCCACCTTCAGGTACTACTTCAAACACTGGCCCAGGACTTCAAGCGGCAGTGACCCGTTTCTGGTCGCCCAGTTCCGCCTTCTCTTTGCCTTCCTCATCTACTACATTGCCCTCAATGTGCTTCACTTTGTCTTCACTTTGAACCTTTTCAGATTGTCATCATCATCATCAACATCAACATCAACATCAACATCAACATCAACATCAACATCAACATCAACATCTTCATCATCATCTTCTTCTTCTTCTTCTTCTTCCACCGCCCTCTTTCACCTGCTCACCGGCGATGTGGTGCACCACTTTGGCCTGCCCGCCGCCGTCTATCCCATCCTCTCGGCGAACTTTCTCATGATCGTCTACTTCTACTACCTCTTCTACTTTCGCCCCTGTCCACTTTGCAATGACCAACTGGAGGAGGTGCTCTTCAGGCGGGGAACGCCCAAAAAGAAAAGTCAGCATCAGACATCAGCAAAGTACCACAGCAACGACACCAGCACCACTCAGCATCACCGTTTGCTGCTGCCGTTGCCGCCGCCCCAGACGGCGCACTTCTTCCCCAACTTCCAGCCTCACCGAGCCGGCTTCGTGGACGTCTGGACGCTGATCCGCCTCTTCGCCGCCTCAGTCAGCAACGCCCTCGAGTCGTTCATCGTTCTGGTCGATCTGGTCGCCCTCTGGGGCTGCCTCCACTGTGGCGGCCTCTTCTGCCGACAGGTGCTCCAAGTAGAGAAGGAGGAGGAAGAGGGGAGGCGCTCCTTGCAGGAAATATTTGAAAAGCTGCTCCTTGACCCCAGCAGACTGCTCACTGTGGTGCTGCCGGCGCTGACCCTCTTCCTCTTTCATGGCCTAGTTCAGATGGTGGCACTGTACGGCCTGCTGTACATTCTCGGCTTCAGCGCCGCCTACACCGTCATCTCCATCGGCTACCTCTTCCGCTCGGTTCAGCAGAACAACGCCCAGCTGAGGCAGGCGGTAAGGAGGGAGGAGGAGGAGGGAGGCAAAACGCCTACTTCCTTTTGCGCACCGCCCTCCGCGGAAACCTGGCCATCTTCCGGCTGCTCTTCGCGCGGAACGCCTTCCTCAGCAGCGCCTTCCTCGCCTACCTCCTGGTGAACTACCCCACGGGGGCGTTGGCCACGGTGGTGCTGCTCTTTGACCGGGGCCGGCTGGGCGGCGGCAGTCCCTACTCGCTGCTCGCCGTCTCCGGCTTTGCGCTGAACGAGCTGCTGGGCACCTTTCTGGTGCACCTCACCATGGCCCGCTTCAGTCGGACGCTGCACCGGGGGGCGGTCCACCTAGCGAGTTTCAGTGCTTGCAGCGGAGTTTTAAGGGCACAAAAGGAAGAAGAACTGGCTAATGAGAAGAAGGAGAAAGAGAAGGAGAAGGAGAAAAAGCAGGCGGAGGAGTTGAGAGATCAAAAGATCAAAGATAAAGCAAAGTACCAAAAGAGAGAGAAAAACTATCGTTCCGCTTTAAGTCGCAACCAGCTGACGGTGTGGGCGCACACGATGCGCCTGCTGACTGCCAATCGGTACGGCTTCACCTATGGCGTGGTGGGCGTCTCCGTGTCGATGGACGTCTTTCTTAAGGTGAGTGAAAAAGAATTTAGAAGTCATAGAGATTAAATTATATTGCTTTTTGGATGATCATTTTCTTTGTCCTCAGTGCCTGCTTCTCAATGGTAAACTGCTAATGTACTCCTACTCAATAGTACAAGGTAGCAAACGGCATTAAAATTTTTTTAACAAACAGAAAAAAGGTGCACTTTTTGTACAAAAATAGTTTTAAGTATTTTTACATAAAATCATCATGTTTTTACCATTTTTACATGCCTGTTAAAAATAAAATTACACAAAAAGAAATTGCAGTGTACAACTAAGTTTTTTCATTTTAAAATTGATGTAAATTAAAATAAAAATTTTTCTTTGTTATAAAAAACCTGCTTTTTTGCTGTTTGCTATTTGTCAAGTAAATATAAATTCCCTAAAACAATTCACCGAAATTGACTTTCAATTCAATAATAATCTTAGCTAGCAGACACATAGTCGCCATCTGCAGTCAGCGGTTGAAGGAGAAGGGAGAGCAAAGTGAGCAGTGCGCGTCAGCAGCAGCATTAGCAGCACATAAACACTGGCGTTCACACTCAGGCCGCAGCGGTGGCAGCACAGAGCAGCAGCAGCAGAGATCACTCGCATTGTGTGTCGTCAACAGAGGCAGCAGCAGCAGCAGCAGCAGCAGCAGCGCAGCCGCAATCGCAATCACAACCGGCGCCGCAGCCACAGAGTCAAAAGCAGGCAAGCCACTGCCAGGCCACCACCACCACCACCACCACCACCACCGTCAACATTCTCAGCCCTCCGTTTCTCAGCTCAATTGAGGAGCAATTGAGCTGAATCGACCCGATCAGACCCTCGAAACAGTGAACATTTGCTATTCATTATCATCATCATCAGCGATTCCGACCACCAACACGTATCTCTCTATCATGTAAGTAGCACTTCTCTGTACCTTTGTTTTCCCTTCTATTGCACCGGGGCAGGGTGTGACAGACTGTCTGTGTAACAGCAGCAGCAGTTCACCAGTCATTGCCCTGACGGGACTGTTACACTCACTTTCTTTCTCATCGTGCCAAAAGCTGCTGCTGCTGCTGCACAGGCTTGTGATAACCGCACAGGCGACTGAACTGAACATGTCATCGGGTGACGATCATCATCATCATCATAATCATCACCATCCTCGCCGTCGTCATTTTCTAGCAATAGCCAGAGCTAAAGTTGTGAAACGCAGACATCACCGCTTTAGCTCTTTCTCTCTCCCTCTCACTTTGACTTTTGTTTTGCCTGTTTTTGCTTTGGCTCTCGTTTTCAGCCTCTGCTGTTGCTGCTGCTTTCGTTCTGCTACCAGCGATAGCACTATTTTTTCCGTCTCGTTAGCTGCTGCTGCTGCTGCAACGGCGGTTGCGGCGGCGGTGTTTGTCGCCCACAGCACAGGCAGGCAGTTTCAATCAGCACCACCGCCACACAGGGTGCATCAAGAGTTGAGTTGGTGAGTTGGTGAGTGAGTAAGTTGGCAGTGTTCATCACTGACACAGCACCACCACCACCACCACATTCACTTACTCAGGAGCAAACTTTTCACTGCTGCTGCTGCTGCTGCTGCTGCTGCTGTTGGCGCCGCCAGTGTCTGTGCTCCAGCAGTAGTGCTCGACAAGAGGTGATATATAAACCGAAGCAGCAACAGCAGCAGCAACAGTCGAGACCTCAGTCAGTCAGTCAGTTCTTTCTTTCTTTGCTTTCTCGCTGTTGCTTCCATTTACACTATCTCACTTCTGCTCATCGGCTTTTCAGTTTTTTTTCTCTCTCTCTCTCTCCTTTTCTTTGCATTCATTCTCGTCATTGTCGCCGTCGCAGCCCCGGCAGCAACAGAATCTGCATTTTTGCCACCACGTTTCTAGCTGTCTAGTGAGCAAGTTCAACGTAAGTTGCCGATTTTCATCATTGGTTGCTTTGTTGTTGTGGTGAGACTGCTGCTGTTTGCTTGCATCAATTATTCTTGCCTTTCTATCTTTTCTCTTTTTGCCTGTTTTGAACAATTTGCACTTTATATCACACTATTTCTGCTAGCGCCATCGCTATCATTATCACTGAATTTTTATTTTTGCTAATCACTGCGAGCTTTTCCACTGCTTCTGTGCTCTCTTTCCCTCTTTCCCTCCTCTCTCTCTCTCTCTCTCTCTCTCTCCTCTCTCTCTCTCTCTCTCTCTCTCTCTCTCTTCTCTCTCTCATCTCTCTTCTCCTCTCTTCTCGCTCTCTCTTTCTTTTTCTCTCTCCTCTTCATATCTCTCTCTCTATCCTTAATGACCCATCATAGCCCATTTATAACGCCTCATAGTTTGCTGTTTGCTGCATACCTCTTTGCACACGTCTATCACACAACAACCAGCAAAACCGAGTTAGTTTAAGCATCAAAGCTAGGTAGCCTGAACAATCGTCCTCATTAGTCCCTAATCGTCGTAATTTTCATCTTCAAACCGATACCATTGCCAGTTTACCTCTTTCACTTCATTTTCTCATTTCTCTTTCTCCCCGTTTTCCACTGAAATCTAATTAATTGAGGCACTCTCAACTATTATTGATATTTCCTTGTTTTGTTGCACACGTTTTCTCATTTACCTTTTTCCCTCATTTTACCTTAATTGCAATTAATCTATTCTTTATCTACCATTTCCCTCGCTCTCCTCTTTCCTTCTCTTCTTTAGAGGTCACACGAACATCGCAACAACTCAACACTATTCATTCAAAGCAGCAGCAGCATTTGTGATCTACACTGCTCATCCTCATCCTCATCCTCATCATCACCATGTCCCACCAGACGGGCATCAAGAGCAACCCGGCGCTGCGCCAGCTGATGGCCGAGGCGAAGATGCGCGGCAACCATACGCGCCTCTTCAAGGTGTCATCAACCTGACACCGAGATCTGAGCTGCCACCGTCTCCGGTCATCAGGCCGTCGACACTGGCCGGCGCCAAGGGCACCTGGGAGGCGGACTTTGAGGCGACAGTTCGCAAGGCGGTCACCGCCAACGAGCCCTGTTACCTCTTCTTTCGCATGGACTCCACTGATGATTCAGGTGAGAGATTGGTGGAGAAGTCTTTATTTGTTAATTGTTAATTGTCAACTGAAAACTGACACTTTCTTTTTTTGCCGCACCGTGTTTTTGTTCATTCAGGCCACCACGACTGGGCCTTCATCCTCTACTCGCCCGAGTACAGCAACGTCCGCAAGAAGATGCTCTACGCGTCGACCAAGTCGACGCTGAAGAAGGAATTTGGCACCGGCATCGCCTTTGACTACTTCGCCGACTCGGAGGAGGCGCTGGCGGTGGACGCCTTCTCCGCGTGGATCAAGGAGAAGCGGCGAATGGCCGCCGGCGGAGACGACGATGATGATGATGATGACCAGGACCAGGACCAGGATGGCCAGGACCACTCAAGGAGGACAAGGACGTCTTCTCGACCTCGGCGGGCATCATCTCCTCCGGGCAGCTGTTGTCGGCCAACGAAGAGGAGCGGAACAAGGTCCGGCCAGATGGAGTACGAACTGTCGCAGGCCAAGGGTGAAAAGTAAGCAAGCTTAAAGGGAGGGGGGGGGTAGAAATACTTTTAAGCCATCTGATTTACAAACTGTCTCTCTTTCTTTCCAGAAAATCCTCCCAGTTTCAGTTTCCCTTGCGACCGGAGGCAATCAACGCGCTGCTCGACTTTCGCGACGGTCGCCTCGTCTACCTGCGCCTGAAGGTCAACCTGGCGGCGGAGGAGATTCAGCTGGCCGACCAGGCGGCCGTCGGCCAACATCCGGTCCTGGCGGCACCTTTGACCTCTCCAGCGGTAGGCCTGAAGCCCAGCAGCAGCAAGCAGCAGCAACTGAAACGACGCCTGCTGCCGACGGCGGTCCTCGAGAAGACGCTCGCTCCGGCGGTCCTCGAGGCGGACGACGGCAACGTCGGCTACCACCTCTTCACCTTCAAGCACACGGAGTTTCTGCCCGGCGGCAAAGGAAAGGAGGGAACAGGAAGAGGAGTTGAAAACAGCAGCAGCAGCGGCAGCAGCTCCAACAGCAACTCCCTCTCTCGGGTCATCTTCGCCTTTGTGATGCCCACGGAGAAGACCACCGTCCGGCAGCGAATGCCTACTCCGCCTGCCTCAACTCGCTCATCGACACGGTCTCCAATCGAATTGGCCTGCCCATCGACAAGCGCATCGAGGTGGACTCGGCGGAGGACGTCACCGCGGGGTACGTCGTCTCGAAGCTTTTCCCCGAGCTGGACGAGAATGGAGTGCCCGTTTCCGGTTTCGGTGGGGGCAGCAGCAGCGGCGGCGGCTTTGCCGGTCAGGTGGACGTCGAGCCGGCGGCGCTCAAGTTCACCAAGCCTCGAGGGCCGCCCAGTCGAGGACCTCGTCGGATTATCAAGCAGTAGGTGAGGATGGGCAAACAACCACGACAACTATCACAAGCCCCGTGATGAATCGATTTGGTAATATACTCCTACCAGATAACTACCTTTTTCTTTATTACTACACCTCTTCAAAACTGTGAAAGTAATCTTTATCTTCTGTAAACAACAACAACAATTACTATTTATTTATTACACATGAACACACACACACACACAGCCCGATCAGTGGCTTTCAGCAGTATCTGTCAGCAAATATTTCTGTCTACTCTTTTCTCTCTCTTTTTTCTCCAATAAGATTGTGGTGTTTGCTTCCCACTTGATTCAAATTAATTTTTTACTTTGTAATATTTCTTTATTTTCACCTTTTCCTCTTCTTGCACATCTTCTATCTTCTTTATGCACACAATGGTCTTTTTCTTTCTATTACGAAATTTTACAGGACATTCTACTCTTTCAGTCATTTAGCTTGTACATTTCTACAGTGCTTCTTCAGTGTGTTGTGTTTTACAGGTGCTTATATCTGTATATCTTCTTTCCTGTTATTATTTCTCTTTCACCGTCTCTTGTTTTTCTATCAAATTTGCCCCTACCAAAACAACAACAATTTCTGGCAATAATTTCAATAAAACATTGTGTTTATTTTATAAATTTGTTTAAATAATTTACCAGTACAAAAAAAGAAAATTGTTAATAAATTAAACAATATAAAATGATCAAAGTCATCACAAAAAACACTAGCAACTTGAGAATTGCGTGTGACCAAGAAGAGTTGGTGTTTCTTCTCGTCTCCGCAGAGACTCGAGCTGCTTGCGCCTTTTGAATTGCTTCAAGCAGGGAGGCGCGAGTGGTGATGGCCAGCTCCTTGGCGTTGCCTTGGACTCTGTAAAAAGTGGTGCAGGCTTGTTGGCGTGTCCCCAAGACAGCTCCGTTCAGGAGGAGGTCGTGGACCGACACGGTCCCAATTTCAATGCACTTGATTTTGAGAGAGATGCGCCTCTCTCTTTCAGCGTGCTGCAGCAGCTCTGCGCCAGCTCGGGGGATGATTCCCCAGCCCTCAATGGATGCGGAGAGCTAATCCTAAAGTGTGCGATTTTCTGCTTTCGCTTGGCGGCTCCTTTTGACTTTTGGCGAGACCAATAAAAGTTATCTAAAAAGCAAAAAAGTTTATTTTATTATTTTCACAAATAGACTCAAATTTCAGTCGAGATATTCAAAATTAATACTTACTTTAGCTTGAAGCATTTCATCTTTATACACACGCAGCTCGAATAAAGCGTGTGAGCGAGAAGAGTTAGTGTTTCTTCTCGTCTCCGCAGAGACTCGAGCTGCTTGTGCTTTTCGAATTGCTTCGAGAAGGGAGGCGCGGGTGGTGATGGTCAGCTCCTTGGCGTTGCCTTGAACTTCGTAAAACTTGGTGCACGCGTCTTGGCGTGTCCCCACGAGAGCTCCGTTCAAGAGGAGGTCGTGGACCGACAGGGTCCTTATTTCAAAGCACTTGACTCTTGAGAGAGATGCGCCTCTCTCTTTCAGCGTGCTGCAGCAGCTCGGCGCCAGCTCGGGGGATGATTCCCCAGCCCTCAATGGATGCGGAGAGCTAATCCTAAAGTGTGCGATTTTCTGCTTTCGCTTGGCGGCTTCTTCTGACTTTTGGCGAGATCAATAAAAGTTATCTAAAAAGCAAAAAAGTGTATTTTAATAATTTTACAAATAGACTCAAATTTCAGTCGAGATATTCAAAATTAATACTTACTTTAGCTTGAAGCATTTCATCTTATACACACGCAGCTCGAACAGCGCGTGTGAGCGAGAAGAGTTGGAGTTTCTTCTCGTCTCCGCAGAGACTCGAGCTGCTTGTGCCTTTTCGAATGGCTTCAAGCAGGGAGGCACGGGTGGTGATGGCCAGTTCCTTGGCGTTGCCTTGAACTCTGTAAAAAATGGTGCACGCCTGTTGGCGTGTCCCCACGACAGCTCCGTTCAAGAGGAGGTCGTGGACCGACACGGTCCCAATTTCGATGCACTTGATTTTGAGAGAGATGCGTCTCTCTCTTTCAGCGTGCTGCAGCAGCTCGGCGCCAGCTCGGGGGATGATTCCCCAGCCCTCAATGGATGCGGAGAGCTAATCCTAAAGTGTGCGATTTTCTGCTTTCGCTTGGCGGCTTCTTCTGACTTTTGGCAAGATCAATAAAAGTTATCTAAAAAGCAAAAAAGTTTATTTTATTAATTTCACAAATAGACTCAACTTTCAGTCGACCATCTAGAAGTTACTACTTACTTGAGCAAATGTTCTGTTGTTGGTGACGAGTTGAAACTCGTAAAATGCGTGTGTACGCGACGATTTGGTGTTTCGCTGCGTTACAGCGGATTTTCGATTTGTTTGAGCCGTTTTAATGGTTTCAAACAAAGTTTCTTGGTTATTAATGCTTCGTTTTGCCGCCCGCCCTCCGTCGAGCTCCGTTTGGAGCTTTGTTTTTCCAAGCAAAACAATTATGTTAGACGTTAATAGGTTTTTGACCCCATCAACGCCTATTTAAAAAATCTTGATGAAAACGCTGATTTGACCAGCGAGCTGGCGCATCATTTTCTGCCCCACTTGGGGAACTATTCCCCAGTCATCGGAAAGAAGTTCACTTTGGTTTGAAGTACCAAAAGAATACGTTTTTTCTAGTGCCCGACTGACCGTAAGAAAAAAATAAAAACTTAGGAAAAAATACAAAGAACAATTAGAATAAACAGACTTTTAGGCAAATGTACTTAAATGTACTTACAACAATATAAAAAATTTTCATTTTCTGTGCGTTGCCTTTGTTGAAAGGTCCAATTGTCTTCTTTTGTTGTTCACAGCTTGGGGTTGCTGTACTGGTGAATTTTTGCTTCATCAGGAAAAAAGGCAAATGTCGCCGAGTCGTAACCTCTCCCTTAGGAATCTGGCGAGCAGGCCTTGGCAGCTGCTAAAAGTCCGCTCTTCTTTTGCCATGCCCTACAAGAACTTTTTGAGCTACAAAAGATCCGTTTGGATCACATTACCTTGCCGCTCAACCACTGGGTTGTTCTGGGCGTCATTGAACCCTTCATCTCCGGCGAAGGTGAATTTTGGCTTTATCAGTGAAAGAGGCATGTGTCGCCTTGTTCCAACCTCTCCTTGAAAAACTTCGGGTGAATTTTTGTTTCATCAGGAAAAGAGGCATGTGTCGCCTTTTTCTAACTTCTTCTTGAGAAACTTGGTGAGCAGTCTTTGGCAGCTGTTGAAGTTTCTCTCTTCTTTTCCCATTCCAAGAATGTTCTGAGCGACTGGAGATCAGTTCAGATCACATTCCCTTGCCGCTCAACTTCAAGGTTGTTTTGTGCATCGCGGAACCCTTCACCTCCGGCGAGGTCTATAAAAGTGAGCTTAAAAGCAGACAAAAATGTTTTTTAACACAACAGATTTTTTAAATGAAATTAGTTCTTACCTTTGATTGGAGCGTGTTGTGTTTAAACACTATCAGCTCGAACAATGCGTGCGACCGAGAAGAGTTAGGATTTCTTCTCGTCGCCGCAGAGACTCGAGCTGCCTGCGTTTTCTTGATTGCTTCTCGAAGCTCAGCCCGCGTGGTGATGGCCAGCTCCGCGGCTTTGCCTTGGACTTCGTAAAATTTTGGGCGGGAGATGGTGGCGTTCAACAGGGCGGACATCTTTTGTAAAACTGGTAAAAGCCTAGGAAAAAATAAAAAGAGCAGTTAGAAAAAACAAACTTTTAGGCAATTGTACTTTGTTGTACTTACAGTGGTGATAATAGTTACTTAATTAGTTGATGAAATTTGAAATCAAAGAAAAGATGACGTCCAAATGAAAATCTTGAGTGATTTTAACTTTAAAATAAAATCTAGAATGAAAACGCCAAACTGTGATTGGCCGTGGCGAGGGGTGATGATTGCAGAGTTGGAGAGGGCTTCGTCGCCAATGGTAAGGACTACAGATGAACGGTTTCTGGTTGAGGTCGCGGTTGGGTTCAGCTGGACGAGGGGAGGACCGGGCGGCTTGGGACGCGGGTCAAAAAGAGATAGAAACAGAGAGGGGAACCTGGTGACGACCGGGGCAGAGGTTTATTGAGAAAGTGTGAACCAGACAGTGCTCAACAGGCAACTGAAGCATGCGCTGGTGGTGCTCCCCTTAAGAGCAAGTGCTTCGGCGGGATGGAAGAGCCGAGAACACCACACTGCGCATGATCAGAGAGTGAGGAACGAAGAGAAAGATAGAAGGTAAGAAATGAGTACATTGCCACTAGTGGGCAAGTGATAGGATGAGGTGACCACTTAAAAACAAAAAAAGAGAGTAGCGGCCAGTAGCCGCTAGGGAACTTTAGCAGTCATTGTTGTAAGTTCGAACTAGCGTCAAGCCGTTTGTATAAAGAGACGTTACCTAGAGTCATTAAATTTAACTTTGAGATCAAAAACTTGTGACTCTCGTCTTTCCAGCAATCTCTACTTTAGTTATTTTAAAAGTTAGTTTTAACTAGAAGTAACAAAAACTTCTCTATCTCACCAACAGCAACCAGTGGTAATGCTAGCTAACAAAAAATAACAACCAACAAAACTGCATTGCATTGCACTGTAGTTCTTTTGTTGCCATAAAGACGGCCCTTTTATTTGTTGGGAGTAGTGCTCCACAATGCTCTACTCTTACAATAAAAATAACAAAAAGTGCAAGTGCACAAATTTGATTAGCTGAGTTGTTGCTATCATCACTGATCGTTAGGTCAACATGCTCGTTGTCTGTACAGGCGATTGCAATTGCAGAGTCAGTCAGTCAGTCAGATGGCAGTGATGGTAGTGATGGCTATGATGGTGATGATCATCAAATCCACGTTGTAGATTTGCAGCATAAAAAATCCACAAAAAATAGAACTTGAAATGCCCAAGTTCGTAGTTTCTTATTGACCAAAATGACCACCACCACCACTGACGCTAATAAACAACCGACTGCCTACGCTCAGCTGGCCATTCCACTGTCCACTTTTGGCGTCAGCCAAGACAAGGCAGCAGCTACCACTACACCGGAAACAACCAGTCTACTGACGGAGAACAACTCTGGATCGCAGAATAATGTCTCGGGACAGCAGCCCAATATTAACCAAAACCACCACCACCATCACTACGATCCAAATGAGTGGGTCACCGAGGACACTGCGGCCCGTGATCGGCTGATTCGCGCCCTGCGCTACAACTTCATGTCGCCCAAGGATCGCTCCATGATCACGCACCGCTTTCCCGGCAAGCTGGTGCTGCAGATCTTCAAGATTCTCGTTGTCTCCTATCAGCTGTATCACTTTGGCAGCGACGTGGAGCAGTACAAGGCAGCGGATAGTAGTATGGTAATCTTTGGGTTTTTGTTAGTAATTGAAAGCCATTTTTAAACTTTCTATTTTGAAAACTTTTACCAGGAAGTGTCACTGCACAATCTCTTCATGCTCAACTGGGAGTCTCGAGGTGACGATTCGCCGTCATATGCTGTTTACACAAAGAAGGACGGTAAGTGTTGATGTTATTTTTTCACTACATCATTTGCATATTTTTAATTAAAACTGCCTTTTATCAATTCCCCACCGCCAGTGTACGAGCACATTGATCACGCGCTGCACACCTTTGCCAACATCTCCGCTATGACCATCGGCGCCTTTGGCTACCAAATTAAGGGGGAAAAAAGAAGAAGAAGAAGGAAAGAGGAGGAGGAGGAGGAAATGCTTTGGAAAAGAGCTATTTTAGCAATCGTTCTGCTGACTCTTTCTTCTTCTCATCATCATCATCATCCATCCGCTGAAATGTCCACCCCCTCAGTGTGCTACACACAGTACCGCAATGCGACCTTGAGTCCCTCCCGTTCCGCCTACCACATTGACCCTGACCACGTGAACTGGTGTCTGGAGATAAAGCCCACTCCTGAATCGGATTACGCCCCTGGATCGCCCACCTGGGCCACCTTCTCCTACCTGCACTACCTCAAAACTGAAGCTCAATCTCAGCAGCAGCAAAAACTGCCAAATATAAACCTGGATCCAGAGAATTTTGAGTCGCTGCTTCACATGCAGCTGAAGCTTCCACTGCGCACCATCCTCCTCAACACCATCGTCGCCTTCAACACGCCCCAGTGCTTCGACCTGGACGTGGCCATCAACTTCGACAATCGGCAGCTGTCGGGGGAGATCACCATCGCCCTGGAGAATGACAATCACCAGATTGCCTGCTACGGTAAGCTTTACGGGCAATGCAATTCAGTTCTGGTCCACTGCTGTTTTTGGTTTGATAACACCATCCATGTTTTTGTTTCAATCTCATTCACCCCATTCACCCCCCCCCCCTAAACTCCCAGGCAACCTCGAAGACCGCTTCCACAAGTCCTTCTGGCAGCGGGCGTACGAGGCGACGAACGTCCTCGTGCCCCTCCTCTGCACCCTCTCCCTCGCCCTCTGCATCCGCTCCCTGTGGCGCACCCGAGTGGACTTCGCGCGAACCGTCTGCTTCTTCGCCCACCACTACCACGGCCGCCCACTAGAGTTCACCTCGATGCTGCACTTCATCAACGGCTGGGTGGTGATGATCTTCGCCGACAACTGCCTCCTCTTCAGCGGCTCCCTGCTCAACCTGCTCACCCTCTTCGACCTGCTGGGGAGCCACCGCTTCAACCTGCGCCCCGTCGACTACGACAGCCTCATCTCGGCGCTGCTGGGCGTCGGCAACCTCCTGGTCTGGTTCGGCCTCCTCCGCTACCTCACCTTCTTCACGCAGTACAACGTGCTGATAGTGACGCTGAAGCACGCCCTCGCCCGGGTGATTCGCTTCCTCTTCTGTGTTTTGATCCTCTACGGCGGCTTCTGCTACAGCGGCTGGATCATCCTCGGCTCGTCGCACGCCAAGTTCCGCTCCCTGGGCCGCACCTCGGAGGCGCTCTTCGCGCTGATGAACGGCGACGAAGTGTTCACCACCTTCGACGGCCTGCAGACGTCCAGCTCCCGGTTCGTCTGGTGGTTCAGCCGCCTCTACCTCTACTCCTTCGTGATGCTCTTCATCTTCGTCATTCTCTCCCTTTTCATCGCCATGCTCACCGACTCCTACGAGACGATCAAGGACTACTACAAGAACCGGAAGCAGCGCCTGAAGGGCTCGCTGATGTTCAGCAATGACCAGCTGGCCCGCTTCATCGCCTCCAGTCCGGTGGACGTCTACAGCGGCAACTGGTACGACTGGTTCCGTCGGCAGCTGCTCGAGGACGCCAAGGAGGAAAAGAAGTTGAGGAAGAAGGGAGGAAAAGGGAATCGCATCAGCTATCTGTGTGCGCTGAAGCACATTACCGTACACTTGGCCTCCAAGTTTCGCTGGCTCAAGGACTGGTGGCGGCGGTTTTCGACTGACTGATTGACTGACTTTGGACTGGGTTTGGACTGTTCTGCAATAAAAATGAATTTATCATGATCAGTTATGCCGAGTCTAAAAGTGTACTTACAGTGAAAAGTTTATTTCATTATCTTCTTACTGTTTGCTCACTTAAGTTTACAAAATAGATTTTAAATTTAGTAGGAAAATCTGTGCTGACATTGCTGTTGCTGCTGCTGCGTGTTTTAACTAAAATAGAAAAAGACACACTTGATTAAAGTTTTGCGACTTGTAAGAAAATAAAACGAGACTTACTTACTTAATTAAAAGTGAAGCAGTGATGTGATTTTACAAAGAAAAGAGCAGCACTCTTCTAATCTAATTTAGCTGGCTAAATATGGACAGTGCAGCTTTTTCGGCCGCCAGGCTGCACGTAAAGTGCTGTTTCTGTTGTTGTTATTGTTGTTGTTGTGGCTGCTGCTGCCCCTTCTGCTGCCCTTACTCACACACTTTTCAGCTTGTGCTGTTGATGCAGCTGCGCCTGTAGATTCAGTGGCTCCCTTCAGCAGTGCTTTGTGTGTCTTCAGTTCACTTCAGTTTTGGTGAGTCTTTGATGAGTCTATTAAAATACTCATTATTCAAACCAGTAACACCTTCTTCTCCTTCTTCCTTCCAGCTAAAGCCGTGATTAAAAAAGCCACCACCTTAAGCTTAATTAACACTACCACCAACAAAACCTACTGAGCAGCTGAAACCAAAGACCCCGAAGTTTTTCCTTTAAAAAGCGACAGCTTTCTTCGGCAGCTGAACCGTTCAACCAGAACCGAGCACCAGTTAGCAGCTTTATCGTTTAAAATGGGCTTTAAACTTCTCAACTTCCAGTTGTTCAACTCATCGATGGCATCATCTTCCAAGACAATGCTGAGCACTACTGTCCTTACTTTGCCAACTTTTTTCTTCATTGTTCACCAGGTTTTCTACAGCTGCACCTTTTCGTCCCACTCCTTTTGCTCAATCTCCTCGGCACTGCAGTGGCCTGCGAGGAGGACAACTTCTGCCGGACACTGTACCTTGGCCTGAATGCCACCTGCCAAATGGGCGTCTGCATGTGCCCCAGAGGATACCAGGCCACCACCTACTTCGCCTGTGACACGGCCAAGGATCCGGTGGACAGCGCCGAAGTGCCCTGGTACAAGCGAACTGAGATATGGGTTATTTTTGGGGTTGTGGTTCTGGTGCTTGTCGTAGCGTCACTGATCACAATCGGGGTTTATTCAAGCTGGAATTGGCAAAAGTTCAAGCTGAACGTGCTGAAGTGGTGCTGCTGCTCAGGAGACACACTTGCTCAGGAGGAGAACGCTGAAGGTGGCCAGGAGATGGGCGGCAACGGAAAGCGGTGAAGAAGCAGTGTGTCAGCAGTGTGCTCGGACGGACAAATTGTTCTGTAAGTAGATTTTTTGTTGTTAGTTAGTTTGTAGTTTGTTTGTTGTTTTCACTCATTCATGATTAATACTTACCTTTTTGTTTTGATTTTCTGATTTCAGGTTTCGAGGGTAAACAAGCTTATACTCACAACGTGCTTGAAATCAATGTTCCAAAAAGTGTTTTTCTATTTGTAGTGCAGCATTGTAGCATTTTTTTAGTGAACAAGCTCTAAAATGTAAATTAATATATTTGTTATCTTTTTAGTAGTTGAATCTGTAATTAAAAATAAAACTTTAACTACAACGTTAAAAAATTTTGTTTCACAATTTCTAATTGTTGTTATTAAATGAATATACTGAATTGTTAGTTGTATAATTGCAACAAATAAATAAAAAGTTCAATATATATATTGTTATCAATAATCTAACCAAACTAATAACGGTCATTTACCGGATGCACAGCTTCCTTTCATAACTTGAGCTTAACAATGTAAAAATGCATTTTGCAAAAAATAACTTGGTTGCAATATATGCCTGAACAGTTAACAGTTTACAAAAGTAAAAAACCTTTTTTATGTTGTTGTCGTTAACAAAAATCATACATGCATGATGCATGTTTTATTTTCAATTAATTAAACAACGATATTGCATTAGGATATAACAAAAGGTAAGTCAAAAATTCAATGTTTTATTTAATTTGTACCGTTTTAAGTTTTGATAAATAGTTGCACAACTATAAAAAACACATCATTTTAACGTTAGCGTTTAGATGCTGAAATGAAATCACTGGTTTGATTTTCACTTAAAGTGCAATCAAATGAGCAGTGTGATAGCATATTGAGTTAGTAAAACGATATATTTTCAAGTTTGATAAGGATTTCCTTATTAATACGTTTCCTTTTGCAAGTCGATAAGATTATGTTGAAAAAAGTCCTCGTTATAAAAAAGTTATACAAATGCATCAAAGTCATTGTACCTGTTTTGATTCAATAATCAACAACCAAGATAATTTTGTTTACTTTAATTTTAAAACTTAACTAGTAAGAATATTTTAAGTGCATCTATGGAAAACAACAACGCAAATGAAACAGTTGAAGAACGTATTCCTTTAGCAGATTTACCAATTCAAAATGAACAAAATGCTAAAATAAATATTAATAAAATTAAAAACAACGAAACAACACCTGCTTCAAATCATAAAGAAAGAGGTGATCAACTTCGGCGGGCATTACGGTACAACTTTCTTTCCTACAGCGACAAATGGAAGGTCACTCACGAGCCACAAGGAAAGCTAATTTATCAGTTTGTTAAAGCCATTTTCGTCATTATTCAACTGTACTGCATTGGCATTGACATTACCAAATCTAACAATAATGTAGATATCATAAAGGTAAAAGATTTAATCTTTTTAATGTCAAAAACTGTACCTTTTTTTGGTAATATTTGTTACAGGAACTGAACAGACATTTCTTCCTTGACTGGGAATCTTCGTATCAACTTGATGAATCTCAAATTATGAAACCGGTGCCTGTGTACACAAGAGAAAAAAGTATGTTTTGGAAGTTTAGAAAACTCTTAGTTAGTTGTTTTCATTAATCTTTTATAACCTGTCATTCTTTTTCTTGCCAGCCCTCCAGTACGTTGAATACGCAATCAACAGCTACGCAAACATACTGAATAAAACAAGCGGTACCTACAGACACCGAGAGAATGAAAACATTCCCGGTTCCTTTACCCTTCAGTACTCATTCTATGCAAACATAGCTGAAGGGGACTACTGCCAAAGCAATTTTACATTGATCAACAAGGAGATTCTACTAAATGTGAACTCCAAGGAAAAACTCAACGCAACAATTGAAAAAGTTTTAGGCATTTTAAATCGTTGATCAACTTTAAACTAGGCTTTCCAATGCACATGTCCAAGTTGCTGAATACTGATGACGCTGTAAAGTTGCAGTGCTTTGATCTGTTTGCCTTTCTGCGGTTCACCAATCCAAATCACCGTCCTGGAGAGCTGCAGCTTGATGTCACCACCCGAATGAAAAACATCGACTGTTGTAAGTAATTAACTAATTAATTAAACCCAATTATCTTTAACTTTTGTATCAAAAAATTTTTTTCATTGCAGACACATTTGAAGTGATCCAGGAGAAAAGCCAAGGACTGATCGACTTTTTCCCCTATTTAAACAGCATCATCATTGCACTTAGCACCTTAGTGCTCGGCCTTTGCGCCTGGTCCTGCTACAAGCTGACCGTTTTGTTTCTGAAAACGGTGCACTTCTTCTCCACTCAGCACAGTCTCAACAGTGGCAGCGATCAAAGGCTCGACTTCAGCTCGATGGCGCACTTTTTCGACTTTTGGCTCTTTGCCATCACCCTCGAGTCCACTTTGTTCGCCTTCGCCTCAGCTCGCCTCCTCCTCTACCCGCCCTCAAACCAGGGCGACCAGGTGGTCTTCTACCGCCCTGAAGCCGACCCTCGGGGGGTGATCACCGGGACGCTGGCCACGGGGAACTTCCTCTTCTGGGTGAGCTTCATCCGCTACCTGTCCTTCTACCCGACGTACGCCGTCCTCTTCGCCACCATTCGCCATGTGCTGCCCCGGCTGGGCCGCTTTCTGGTCGGCGTCCTCATCCTCTTCGGCGCCTTCTGCTGCAGCTGCTGGCTGGTGCTGGGGCTGGTGCACGGCAAGTTCAGCACCTTCGGCGGGACCAGTCAGGCGCTCTTTGGGCTGATGAACGGCGACGAGGTCTTCGGCACGCTGGACGGCTTTAAAAATGGTGAATATGAGCACAATGTTTTGTACCTCGTCCTCCTGCGCCTCCTCATCGTCGCCTTCGTCCTTCTCTTCATCTTCATCGTCCTCTCCATCACCATCGCCATCATCACTGAAACCTACGAGGAGGTGAAAGGGCACAACATCGAGGACGAGGAGGTTGACCGGCGGCTGCGTCGAGGGACGCTCGCTTTTCTCAGTGGAAACCTGGCGCAATTTCTCCGCAACCGAGAGGAGAAAACGAGAGAAGAAATAGAGGAGTGTCCTGAAATGAAGTCTGCCTGTTGGTACAAGTGGTTCAGGGAGCAGCTGAAGGAGGATCGGAAAAAGCTGGGCAAGAATGAGCACCGATATGTCAGCTGGGCTGTACTGGTTTCCGCTGTGGGCTACTGTTGCCGCCTGTTTGGGCATAACCTGAAAGACCAGTGCGCTCATTTTGCTGAACAATGTAGCTTTTTGGAAGAAGCCGCAAACTCGCTGCAACTGTAGTCCGCAGTGCATTCAAGCGGAAACTGATTCTCGGTCTGCTCAAAATGAAACACTGTAGTTTTTAAGTTAAAATTAGATTTGGCTTTGGCATTGCTCAACTAGTTGTAGAACCTGTCAAACAATTGTCAAATCATTTAATAATAAGCAAAAAATGCAGTCAATTGGTGATTATTGTTTTTTATTTTTGAGTTGTCTGTAGCACCTTAACAAAAAATGCTACAAAAAATTTAAAACTTAAATATGTTATTGAAAATCAAAAATTTTGTAACTGCAATTTACAACATAAATTGTAAAATTCAAATAATACTTTGATTATTTAATTTTAAATTTGTTTTAAAATTTTAAAGTTTTTTATTATTTATCATTGATGCATTTAATTTTTATATTTTTATATTTTTTTACATACTTGTACATAATAAATTTTTAAAAACAAAAACACAAAACATTTTGTACAACTCTGCTTAAAAAGGTAAAAAGTGTTTTACTTTTAATAAAGTGCCACATAAATACTTAAAAATTTTAATTGTAAAAAGCATTTTTACTACGCTTTGATTTTGTTATAATAAGTTAACTTTTTAATGCCATCATTTTAATTTAATTTAAAACTTTAAACTGCTTTAATTGTTTTAGCGCCATTTTATACTTTAAAAATGGGCTCACAGTGCAGCCACAGCCAACTATTACCACAAAAGGCAGATGTTTAGCCAAATATCGATCCAAAGCGGTCCTTTAAAAAACAACAACAAAAACAACAGCAAAAAACCGTTTGTGACGTTTTCTGTTCGAGCACACACTGTCTCTCGGTATATAGATTAGGTTAACTCGGTGAAGAAGAAGAAGAAGACCACAGCAGCGTGTCGGCAAAAAAAACTCGGCAAGAAAGCAAGGAAAAGTGGTGCGTCTGCAAGTGCCACATCGACGGCGGATGCTCAGCGACAGCACTTTTTTAAAGCACTTTCTCTCTCTCACTCTTCCTCTCCTTTGTTGTCAAATTGTTGAGCCAAACTATCACACACACACACACACACAAGCTTTGTTTACCAGTTTTGTACCACCCTGGTGCTACAGTTCCTTTTGGTGCTTCACCACTTTGTCATCTGATACTTTTTGCTTATCTCACACTTCTTTAGGCCCAGATCGGAAGCTCTGTGATCTTTTACTTTCTCTCTTCTTTTTTCTTGTCCACCAAACAAACTCTCAGTGGTCAAAATGAGCTACGTACGTCTGCTGGCCACCTCGTGGATGGAGGCTCATCGCTCAGGAGACTCAGGTACTGTCTGTTTGTCCGAGAAGTCGCCGAGGTTTCATTTGCTTTCTCTTTCTTTAACTTCATTATATGACACTGGCTCTGTCAGTTTTGTGCTCAAAACTGTAACAAATTACAGTGCCTCAGTGCCTGACCACAGCTGTCGGTTGTGGTAATTAAAGCAGGGCAAACAGATTGAAATGATGATGAGGAAAAAGAAGAAAAAATATGAAAACGATAGCGTACCATATGTTGATTGCCCCGCTGACTGGCAATAGCCACCCTGACCACTCTTACCCAATTTAGTCTGTCTGCTAATGCTGACCAGCTGTTTCAGTGATTTGCTGCTGCTGCTGCCCATAATTGCAGTCTAATAGTAATGATGATGTCCATGTGCAACCTCAAAAAGGTTTTTTGCACTGGCACTTTCATCAGTGTGCTTTGGTGAAAGGTGACATGATCTTGCACCTTTAGTTTTCTAATGAAATTATTCGGTTGAGAATTTCTCTTGATTTTTTACTTTTTTATATATTAAGAAAGTGACTCACTCTGTTCTCTTTCTCTTTCTCACTGCACTTTATTACAACTCACACTGCAAGACTGAACAAATTAACTAGTAATATACTTTTTTTCTTTTTGTGTGCTTGAGTGGGTGGGGGTGAAGAGGAGGATGAGGTAAAAGAGGAATGAGGGGGTGACTTTCAGTGATGTGAATCGGTCACGTCAAAGTGAGGTAAAAATAGAAAGCTGAAAAGGAGGGAAACCATAGGCATCCAATATATTTTTTTCATATCTGTGTAGCAGCAGTGATATCGTTAACGGCCACATTTTGGTTCCAATTTAGTAGCACACATTGCCACTTATGATAATAATAAAATGACCGCCACTACCACCACTACCACCACCACCGGTGTGACCGCTACCGTTTCTGGTAATTGAATTGGGAGAAATAGTAAGCAAAAGTAAGCCTTAATAAAATCACTTGGCAAAGTTGGTGACATCGGTCCAATCGACCGATAATTGACTGACTGACTGACTGACTGAATCAGATCACTGACCATAGTTTGTCTGCCCGATTTTCCTTCTTCTCTTTCCATTTTCCTTTCTTTATATTTTTAGTCCACTGTCATTTGTCAACACTGTGTTGACTGCACTCACTCACTCACTCACTCACTTGCACAACTTATACAATTGCCAAGTTTTGTTGTTGATAAGATGATGCGGCGGCGGTGGCGGCGGCGGCGACACCACTTCAGCAGACGTCATTGATCTGTGTGAGTGAGTGATCTTTGCTTATGCCTCTGATCGCAATATCAACTTTTTCCCTTTTGCCTAGTGCATTTAGTTTGTTTGCAGTGTGACACACACTCACATTCACACACACATTTGGTAAAAATTATCTTAAATGAAAACATATGGCAAATAAGTGGGAAAAGAGAAGGAGAGGATTAAGAATAGTAAGCCTAATGTTTGCTTTTTGCTGCTGCTGATATTGCTGCTGTTGCTATAGAGTAACTAAAGACAACTGAAAAAGGCACTCACAAAAAGTCTCTTCAAAAGGCTCCAATTGAGATTGACACTTGAAAGGCAGGCAAATTAGGTGGCAATTACCTACTTTTGCCTTCATCATCATCATCATCATCATCATCATCATCAGTTGCTCAATCGAGCAACTGTTTTTAGTGGCTGTCAACTGTGGCTACTTTTAATGATGACGATGACTAAGCTTTCGCTTTTAGTGAGAAGTCAGTTTAGCATCAGCGCACATGTCATTTATTTAGTGTGTGTGTGTGATTAAGACAGAAGCTTTGACAGAAGCTGCTAAACCAAACAGTCTGCCTGTCTGTCTGCTTGTCTTCAAAAAGTAGCCGAAAAAACGGGCTGATAAAAAGGGCTGATAAAAAGGAAAGGAGTAAAAGTGAGCCCAAAAAGCAAAGATGAATAAAGAAAGAATGCAAAAAATGAGTAGAGAGAGGTGAAACACACAACAACATTTTAGGCGCCAAAATTTAAGGTAACAAACTAGTGAGTTGTGAAACTAAGGGTGAAGTGCAGCAGTAGTGTGTTGCTGCTTTCTAATGCCGCCGCTCTTATACGATATAATTGTAATAATAATCAGCAACAGCCGTAAAACACACAGAGTAAAAAAAAGTAAAAGAAAAGAAAGAAGTCAAAAGATCTTACAAACTTTCTTGTCTTCTCGGCAGCTGTTGCTGTGTCACCAAAACTTACGTGTTTTGAAGTGTGTGTGTGTGTGCATTGTGCTGCCGATGCTGCTGACAAACAAAGCTGTGACATTTGGCACAACTTTGTAAAACAAAAAACAGCAGCAGCAGCCCAGCAAACGGAAGAAAAAGAAGACATCACAAGCTCTCGTTATTGCCCATCATCAGTTTCAGTATGTGTGAAACAATCAAGCGCCAAAGTTTTGTCCGCTCTCTCTCTCTCCCTCTCCCCCTCATTTGCCTTGCTCTCCTTTTCTCTTTTCCCATTTTTTCTCTCCCATTTTCACCCATCTGAATTTGTCTTGATTGAGACTAATTGAATTACGCAAACACACACACACTTACACTTACACTTACAGTTGCAGCTGCAACAGCAGCAGCAGCAGCAGCAGCAGCAGCAGCATCAGCTCATCATCATCTCCGATGACTGGCAGCAATTTGTCTGCAATGTCTGCCACTGTGTGTGTGTGTGTGTGTGCAACTGTCCATCTTCACTTATTACATCTTCTTCAGCAGCAGCAGCAGCAGCACTTACCAACAACTCTGCCTCCTCATCACCACCACTAAAAGCCTCACAGTGTGTCTGTCTGCTGCCTCCTCTTCCTCCTCTTCCTCCTCCTCCTCCTCCTCAAGTTTCGGGCAACTTTGACCAGCAACTCTTGATAGTTCAGCCGTGCGCGCCCATTAGCCGACATTAGCAGCAGCAGCAGCAGCAGCAGCAGCAGAAGTACCAGAAGCTACCGTAGCTGCTGTTCGTCGTCGTCTCGTCTGACGTAACGTGTGTCATCCTACACTACTGCACACATCATCGTCTGCCTGACTGTCTGTAGTTTGCACCAGAAGGAAAGAGGGAAAAAAGGAAAGGGAATGGGCGCCAAATGAAAGTGAAGTAAAGTGAAGCTGCAGTCTGTACTTTCATTCTCATTCTCCTGGACCATAAGATTCAGTGGGCAGCAGCAGTTGGCAGTCATTTGGCTGCCGATCACCGTCGCTGACGCCTGTTTTTCTGTTCTGTTTTGTCCTATTCTGTCCTATTCTGTTGCACCAATAACAACAGCAGGACAAACAAAAGAACAAAACCCAAGAACTCACCGAAGAACTAGTAGTGCAACGCCAAGTTTGCTTTCCGTTGTTACCAATTAACAATTACCACCAGTGCCACCATTTCCTCATTACCCTTGGCTGTCTGCTGTTACTTTTTTCTCCTTTTGAGCAGATTGTGCTTTCTTTGTGACTGCTTTTGTGTGCCTGTGTGTGTGTGTGTATTTCCCAGACGGCTTTCCGTTTCTGTTCATTGAGAGCGACAGACAGCAGCAGCAGCAGCAGCAGAGAAAGCCAGCATCTCAGCTTTACGATTTCGGAGGAAAAAAGTGTCTAAGAAAGAAGGAGAAAAAGAAGAAGAAGTAGAAAGGCATTACCCACTAAATAAAAATGCAACTTCCCTTTTTGCTGCTGTGAACAGGAGCAGAAAATCAACAGTGGCAACAGATACAACTGCCACAGATGTCTTTGCCATTACCGCTGCCGCCGCCGCCGCTAATTTGGCAGTGATCTTTTTGCCTGTTTGATCTGTTTCACTTTCCTCATCTTTTTCGTCTTCATGTTTATTTAAACTGTCTAGCTGCATGACTGCAAAAAGTGAAACTCAGTGCAGTCAGTTAGTTGTCAGCGAGAAAAAAACGATTTTTTATGTTTGAATTTGTGAACGTCTGTGCAAGTGTGTCTGTTGCTGCTGGCCAGCAACGTCACTTTTCATCACCGTCATTTTTGCAAAATTTTTTTTGAAAACACACCAGAAATGGAAAAAAGCTGAAATCAAAATCAAAAGTTCAATTGCCTTATCGATAGTACTTTTCGTTTTTCCTTTTTTCTGTTTCATTTTACTCGGAAATGGCCAATGGTTTTTTGCCGTTTTTTTGCCGTTGTCGCCCTTTGGGTAGTGGTCGTTAAATAAAATCAGCTAAATTGCAGCTATCTGCCCACTAGCTGGACTTTAGCAAATCAGTGCAATCAGCAGCAGCAGCAGCAGTGGTGGTCATCGACAGCTAATTTTTCATTTTTTGTTTACTACATTTTGTTGCTCGCCTATTCATCATCATCATCATCATCATCATCATCCGCTTTGATTAAGAAGCAAGTCAAGTCAGACTGCCAAAAAAAGCTGCACAAATCAAATAATTTTTAGCAAGCAAAAAGTTTTTCATCTTTACCATCATCATCATGGCACAATCATCTCGGTGACTACCAAACTACCACATATGCACACACAAACACACATTTTAATTTAAACAACACATGTACCACACAAAACTGTAGCAACAGATGCAATTTTTTCAGTAGCAATGAGCTACAAAATTTCCCTTTTTGTTTTGATGATTTGACATTTATTTTTATCTGTCTTTTTCTGCTTTCCACTCACGCTTTTTCTTTCTTCTTTTCTCTTTTTCCTACCTTTTTTACCTTTCTTTTACTTCTATTTTCTTCCTTGCCGGGTACTCTTTTTTTTCTACTTACCAACAAACATCTACCAAATAAATCACCGTAAACCACTACTGCCGCCACCACCAAAAATGCACACAGCGATGGACATCGAAAGTGTGGCCTTTTTGCCAGGTAATTTAATCAGACTTTTTAGTTTCTAAAAAGTCGAGAAGAAAAATACCCATTTAACTAATGTAATTTTGTCTGCAGAAGCAAACGACCAGCAAATGGCAGCAAGGTCCGACCTTGGGTCGGCTGGGCGTCATCAGCATCAGCATCAGCAGCAGCAGCAAAACACACCTTATCACAGTCACTCACTGCTGAACAGCTCTCTCAAAATCACCCTCTGCAGGCAAACCTATTCTCCGGTGACGGCTTCACTCGATCTCAACCAGGCAGTTGCAACATTTCCTCAGGTAGAGGGCTTGTTTGGTTTTCAAAATTAAACACTTTTTTTCATTTTTTTTGTTATATAACTTTTCATTTTTTTCTATTTTTTTTTCTGCCACCAGGTCTGATGCCGACCATTGCCGACGCCAATCAGCTGCTGTCCGGCATCAACCCCTCCTCCTTCTCCTCCTCCTCCTCACCTACCCCAAACAATCTCCATAGCAATCAGCTGGCAGCTGCCGAGCTTCCCATTACCTCTAGTGGCGTTCGCATCGCCTCGCCCACTTCACGCCCTTCAAAGCACCCTCCCCCGACAGTGCCAAAACACCACCACCATCACCTTCGCCAGAACCAAAGTTTAATTGAAAATCCGAACCAAAGCAGCCAAAACAACCACACACAGCAATCTCAATCTCAATCATCGTCCATTTTACTTCCCACTCGAGCCCAGCCACAGGTTCAGGTTTATTCCCGTCGAGGCGTCGCTTCCCGTTCCGGTTCCTCCTCTTTCTGGCAAAGCCTCTTCTCCTCGTGCATCGCCGTGGAGACGGAGCGCACCATCGCCTGCACCGACCGCGTCATCTACCGTCCGACGGCCGACGATGAGGACCAGCAGGTGGTGACGCCCCCTCCTCCTCCTCCTCCTCCTCGCCCAATTCATCAATCGGTGGAGGTAGTGGTGGTAATCGACGGAACAATCGACTGAATCGACGAAGAAGAAGCAGCAGCAGCGGCAGCCACGATAATGGCCTGCTGCAGTGGCCGAAATGGAAATGGAGGACCTTATCAGAAGTGTCTCAAACGACTCGCCCTGGCCATCCTCCTCCTCCTCCTGGCGGCGGTCCTCCTCGAGGTGGTCCACGTGCTCACCAATACTTGTAAGTACTCTTTTTTGGGAGAGTTTTACCTCCCAACAAAAAAAGTAGGTCTAACCTTTTTTTCGGCAACTCCCCAGGCGGCCAGTCGTCGTGGCTCTCCCATCTGATTCCCTCGTTTGGGGCCGCCCTTGGCGGTGGTCACAAGTCCTCCTCATCACCCTCATCACCCTCAGCAGACTCCTCCTCCTCCTCCTCCTTTCCCTCAAGCACGCCCTCCTCCATTGACATTCTTTTTAATGATACTAATGAGGCAACCGAGTCGCCCCTGCCCTATCTGGACACTGACGGCGCCCACTTCCCTTGGCAGGCGATCCGCCTGCCCAGCTACCTGCACCCTAAAAGCTACGAGCTTTTCCTCAGCCCTTCAATGGTCTTCAATGGTCACACCCATAATCATTCAAGCAGCATTCACCCACCCTCATCATCACCCTCATCACCCTCATCATCATCCTCCTCTGAACCTCACCCCACCTTCATCAATCGCGGCAACGTCAGCATCGAATTCGAGATCACCACCGCCACCGCCTCCTTCATCGTCCTGCACAGTAAGAAGCTGAACATCAGCAAGGTCTCCGTCACCCGACTAGGCGGCCACCTCAACCTCACCTCCAGCCTGAACTCCCGAGAGGTACAGCCGATTCCCGTCCGCCGCGTCCTCGAGTGCACCCGCCTGGAGCAGCTGTACATTGAACTGGGGCGAAATCTCAGCTCGGGCAATGTGTACCTGCTTTCGCTGGAGTTTGCCCGCACCATGGAGGACGAGCTGGAGGGCTTCTACGTCAGCTCGTACAGCCATTCAGGGCGAAAGGGGAAACAGTACCTTCTGACGACCCATTTCGAGCCGACCCTCGCTCGAACCGCCTTTCCCTGCTTCGATGAGCCGGCGATGAAGGCCACTTTCCGCCTGCGACTGCTCCACCAGCCCAACTACACCGTCTTCTTCAACACTGAAATAGTGGACACGCAAACGGTGCAGCTGGAAGGTGGCCACCTGAAGACGCTCTCCACCTCGGAGACCACCGTGCCGATGTCCACCTACCTGGTCGCCTTTGTCGTCTGCGACTTTGCCGTCAGCTCGGTGAAGAACGACGACAGCAGCAGTGGAATTGTGGTGCGAACTGTAGTGCCCGAAGAGCAGAACGCCCACACCGCCTACGCCCTGCAGTTCGGCAGCAAGGTGATCACCTTCTTTCAGAAGTTCTTCAAGGTGGACTACCCCCTGCGGAAGCTGGACATGGTGGCCGTGCCGGACTTCAGCGCTGGGGCCATGGAAAACTGGGGCATTATCACCTTCCGCACGACCACGCTGCTGTACAATGAACGGGAATCGAGCTCGGAGATGCAGGAGCAGGTCGCTACGGTCATTTGTGAGTGAAAAAAGCTTTTTTGTTTTTCCGTTTTTTGTGACATTTTTTTCTCGCTAACTAAACAGCCCACGAAATTGCCCATCAGTGGTTCGGCAATCTGGTCACCATGAACTGGTGGAGTGAGCTCTGGTTGAATGGTAAATTTGGGAGTGGGTTTATTTTAAAAATTAAAAAATTTTAATTTTTAATAGAGGGCTTTGCCTCGTACGTGGAAAACCTGGGCGTAGACAATATTCACCCGGAGTGGCGCATGCTGGATCAGTTCGTCATCTCGACGACGCAACTGGCCCTCTCCATTGACTCGCTCTTCACCTCACACCCCATTCACACCACGGTGGCCAATCCCTCGGAGATTGAGGCCATCTTCGATATGATCTCCTACAAAAAGGTAAAAAGAAGTCTTTTTTGCATTAAAAAAAATGTTTTATATGAGACTTTCTATTCACTAGGGCGCCTGTCTGATTCGCATGATCGAGGACTTTATGGGCAAGGAAAACCTGCAGCTGGGTCTGGAGAAGTATCTCAACCGGTACAAGTACAGCACCGCCACCACCAAGCAGTTGTGGGAGTCGATGTCGGAGGTAACTGTTAAAACAAAAAAAAATAAAATTTAGTATTTTAAATGCACCCCATTTCCGGTCCAGGTCTCCTCCACGCTGCCCATCAACGTCTCCACCATCATGGACACCTGGATCCTGCAGCAGGGCTACCCGGTCATTAGCGCCCGCTGGTCCGAGGACGGACGGGCCATTCTGGTCAGCCAGCGACGCTTCGTCTCCAGCGTCAGCCCGGAGGAGTTCGAGCGACAGCTGGCAACTGCAAACAACGGCAGCAGCAGTAGAAGCAACCGAAACAAGAACAACTCCCTCTTTCAGCAGTGGATCGTCCCGTTGACGATAATCAGCGGCCAGTCGCCCGCTAAATCTACGCTTTTCTGGCTCCAATCGGACAGCCTGGCCATTCCGCTGGAGCGCAATGAGAAGACCGCCGGCAAGTCGGGCTGGTTCAAGTTGAACCACCAGCAAAGTGGCTTCTACCGGGTCAACTACGAGACGGCCGTTTGGCGGGACCTAATCCGCCAGCTGGTCAACTCGCCGCCGGATGGCCATTTTCTGTCGGCCGCCGACCGAGCCGGCCTCCTCGATGACGCCCTCTCGCTGATGCGCATCGGCCACCTGGATGTCAATACGGCGCTCGACCTGACGCGATACCTCGGTAAAAGAAAAGTTCTCCTCCTCCTTTTCTGTTATGATAATTTTTAGCTCAACAAAAACCTCTTCCCCTTTTCTCGCCTAGAAACGGGCGAACAGGACTACGTCCCCTGGGAGACGGTCCTCAACCACCTGGGCATCCTCGACACGCTGATGCTGCAGCACCCCGCCCTGCACCGGTACGCCCTCCGACTGATGGGCCGCCTGGTGGAGCGGCTCGGCTGGACGGAGCGAAGGGCGGACTCGCTCTTCGAGAAGAAGCTGCGCTCCATCGTCCTCCGCTCGGCGGTCTACTTCGGCGACCAGGGGGCGATCAGCCGGGCGAGGGCCGAGTTCGCCGGTTGGCTGTCCAGCGGGCGGAAGCCGCCGGCCAACATCCGCGACATCGTCTACCACGCCGGGACGCAGTACGGCGGCGACCGCGAGTGGACCGCCGTCTGGGAGGCGTATCTGGGGGCGGCGGACGCCAGCGAGAAGCGCCTCCTGCTGGGCGCCCTCGGCAGCACCCGCAACCACTACCTCCTCTCCAGCTACCTGGAGGCGGCGCTCAACCGGTCGCTGGTGCGCACCCAGGACACGCCCTACGCGATACAGAACGTGGCGCGGAACCCCAATGGCCGCCTGATGGCCTGGCAGTTCATCAAGGCCCACTGGGCCACTATTCTGGCCACCTTCGGCGGCGGGTCCTTCAGCCTGGACGCCATCATCAGCGAGGCCACTTGGCATTTTAGCACCGAGTACGAGTACGCCGACGTGAAGGAGTTCTTCAGTAGGGTTAGTGTGGCGAGCGGTCGGCAGGCGGTGCGCCAGTCGATGGAGAAGATTCGCGCCAACATCTACTGGAAGGGGCACGTTGAGGAGCGGGTCATTCGCTGGCTGAATGCCACTACCACCTCGGCGGCGGCGGCGGCTGCTGCCTCTGCTGAAAGCGGATAATATATAAAGTTTTGTTTGTTTGTTTGTTTGTCTGTTTGTTTGTGTTTTCCCCTCCCATTATCATCAACCATGTGTTGAACGGTGAAAAAGTATTATTAGTCCCTCATCATTGGAATTTATCAGTCCTCTTTTTTTCTCTTTTTGACATAAAGTTTTAAAGTAAAGGTCAGAGAACGCTTTATATTTTTGCAACCGAAAAAAATCTTTGTCCTCTCTAAAACCGCTCTTTTTATTTATTAACATTTTTTGCTTTGTTTTTGTCATCCTCACTAGTTTCTCATCATTTGACCCTTATGTTTTGCATGTTTCAATTATAATCATTTTTGCGCTTAACTTTGTTCTCACTTTCTTCATTCGTTTTTTTATTTTTTTGTTTTTGTCACTCATTCATTATTTTCCTCCCTCCTCTTTCTACTATTCCCTAGTATTATTATTACTACTAGTTACACACACACACATTAACTACTTTTTTGTCACCTGCACTTGATGTAATAAAAGAGAGAGAGAAAAAAAAGAAAGTATAAATAAAGTTGCAATTAAAAACAGGAGGAAAAGTTTGACTGTGACATTGGCAGTAAAATGATTCGGCATGGCAATAAAAAGCAAAAGAAAGCGAGCAGTGTCGCAAGATTTGTGTTTCCGATAATAAAAAAGCTGCGGACTGGCTAGTGTCCTCGTTTGTTAGTGACTTCACTACCTCACTATCGGTCAAAAAGAAAGAAAAGCTGTTGCTTCTGCTTCGAATGTCTCCTCCGATTTATCCGGAATCTTTCTTTTCCCTTGTCTCACTTTTCAGCCGCTGACCACAAGAGACAAGCACAACGACAGGCGACACTGTGTAATACAATACTTGGACAGGAAAAAGTGTAGGGAAAAGATAATAAAAAAGGACTTTGAGAGGGAGAGGGAGAGGGAGAGGGGAAATGAGGGCAAGACCATAAAAGCAAAGTGAGCAAATAACTGAGAAAAAACGAGGAAAAGAAAAGGGGGTAAAACTCACGGTCACGCATAGTTGACCTTTAACCGGTGAGGACCTTCTTTTATTTTCTCCACTTTTTCCTCCCTGTGCACTTACCTACTACTTAGCTTGGGGTAAAGCACTGCAAACAAACAAATAACAAAAATCGCTGTTTAGAATGCAGAAAACTCAGTTACAGGTAAGGTGAGTTAGGAAACTAGGGGACTAGAGGGACTAGGTGACATTGAGAAAATAAAAGGAAACCAGTAACAGATGGTGTCTGGCTGGTGGTGGCTCCAGTGTCGATCGTTTGAGCCATTTTTCTCTTTTGCTAGGGTGAAATTAGAAGTTCACTCTTAAAGCTATTTTTAGTTTAGAAAGGCTGCAAAGAGAGAGAGAGAGAGAGAGAGAGAGAGAGAGAGAATGAAAAAAAGAAATGGACAAAAAGAGAGGACCAGAGCGTAGCTCAGCGCAGCGCAACGACCTCTGGGTGCATTCATCAAAAAGAGAAAGAGCAGAGAAGGAGAACTAGAAAGAGAAAATCTATCGCCTTGACCTTCGATCTTTTGAGCTTCAACTTTCTTCTTCTCTGCGCTCAGCGACTTCAATGCCTGTAGCATTTGCTGTCTCAGTTTTGTCCTCTGCTGCTGCTGCTGCTGCTGCTGCTTGAGAGAGCTGGTGAGGTTAGAAAAGCGGACAAAAAAACGCTGATACGGGCACTGCAAAAAATATTATTAAAGCTAGAGTGGAAGAAGAAGAAGAAGAAAGAGAAGGAAAAATCACAGCAGTGATTTAGTGTGGCAATACACCTTAGAGCTTGTTGCTGCTGCTGCTGCTGCTGCTGCTGCTGCAGTCTGTTTGCTGATAGTCGTCGTGGTAGTCGTAGTGGTGGTGGTGGTGGTGGTGGCAACGATCGCAGCAGTACCCCCTCCTCTGCTCACACATCAGCCGTGGTCTCTTCTTCTTCTTCTTCAGTGCTCTCTCTCTCTCTCTCTCTCTCTCTCTCTCTCTCTCTTTCTATCAATTGGCGAGCAAATTGAACATAGAGCAAAACCTGAAAAGTGCTGACCAGTGCTGCAAGGCAAACGTCGGCGGCAGGCAGCGGCAGCAGCAGCAGCAGCAGCAGTCGTAGCTGACCAGCGAGGTGAGAAAGTGAATGTGAGGGGGGCTGTCAGGCAGAGGAGGAAGAAGAAGAAGAAGAATGGAAAGAAGAAAAAGAAGAAGAAGAGAAGGCAATAACTTTGTGTGAGAATTGTTGCCGCTCTGCTAATACCACGACGACGGTGATAGTAGTGCCAGCAGCAGCAAAAGAAGAAGACCGCCGCTACTACGAGGCCACCACCAGGCCGTCGCTTTCCTGCCACCAAAGTGCAACTCACAGGCATTTTCTTGTTTTCTCTCTCTCTCTCTCTCTCTCTCTCTCTCGACCACTGGTCGTGTCAGCTAAGGTTCAGAGAAAGCTTAGGACGGTCGGCTCTGCTCTGCTCTCAACGCACAATTTTGCTCAATTTTTTCTTCTTTTTCTCTCGTTCTCATATGCTTTCTCATCTGTTGCCGCTGCTGCCTTTTTTCGCATCACCAATTACCTTCCCTTCTGGCACATCTCTTAAAGCTGAACATTGTTTTTAGGCATTAGGGACGGACTGACTGAAGAGAAAGACGGCAGCGTTTCACCACTTCGGCGGTGCCTGTCTGTCAGAGCCGTCACAGCCGCCACCAGTTTTTCTACTTTTGTAATTACCCCTCACTTCACTTGCTCTTCTTCTCTCTATCTTTTCAACATCACCGGATGTGAATCTTACCAGTCAAGTGAACATCATTTTCTTCATTACTGCCACAGCTGAGCATCAGCAGAAGTACTAGTAATTCCCATCTCCGCCATTTCTTGTTTCTTGTTTCCTTTTGCTGCTGCACAGTTTCTCCGAAACACGTCTTCCCCCCCCCCTCACTTGGGCGATCTTCTAGTTCACCGCTGCTGTTGCCAACATGATCACTTCACAGCCCATTTACTCGTAATTTATTGCCCATCAGCTGTAACTGAAATTGCCGTCCCGTCGCCGCCAAATGCCGCCGTCGCCGCCGCTGAACTCTCATGTACTTAAATAAAAAGGAAGGGTTCACTGCTTTAAAAAAGGCCTGAAGTGTGGCCAATCGCCACCCGTTTGATTGAACCGCTGTGTAAACCAAACACACAAGGCAAAAACTTCTTGATTTCATGTTCAACAAACAAACGAAAAAGTTGGTAGAACTTCTGCTGATGGTTGTCTAAAGAATGCGCCACACCACTTGTTGTGCCCGCCACCAGCTTTCAAATAGTGACCACCACCACCCTCATCACCCTCATCATCATCACCACCACAATCAATGCCATCACTCTTTTCCTTCCTCAGCATCAGTTCCTCTCTTTCTCTCATCATCATCTTCCTCTACAGGCATGGGAATGGCATCAACCGGAACAGGAGGAGGAGGTAGTGGCGGAGGCGTTAGTGGTGGAGGTAGTGGACTAACATCGAATAGTCACAGTTGTTCCCATCACCACCACCACAACCACCACCACCACCACTCAACGGCCTTCAATGGAACCGCCACACTTCCCGCTTCCTACTCCTCAAATGGCGGTGACCACTTTTGTTCCTTTCCCTCCGCTTCTTCTCCTCTTCAGCGGCATGTTCCTGCGAGTGCTCCAATCTTTCCTGCTGCCAGCTGTACGCCAAACCCTGGCTGCCCTTCTCCCGGCGGGCCATCGCCCTCTTCGCCCTCTCCCTCGTCTTCATCCTCATCTGGTCCTCGGTGGTCTCTTTTGTGCTGCTGTCAGACAGCGCCAAGGAGCAGCAGAGGATTCGCCAGACGGCGGAGCTCTTTGAGCTGCACCGAGATCTCGGGCAGTTGGCCTTTGAGATGGGCGATGAGATGAGTAAGTAGTACATCATAGTAATTTGTTGTTTAAAAAGTTTAACTTTTTTGGTGAAATTTTTTAGTTTACACACTAAACACAACAATGGACGCCGTGAACCAGCTAGACCAGTTTGTTCTACAAACATCAAACTCCACTTCATCCACTTTAAATACTAGTTCAATAGCAACAACAACAGCTGCCAGTTTAGTTGACAAAACACTTACTGATGATAACACTTCTGCCACAACCACTTCCACTTTTGATAACTCCTCAACTACTGTGCCAACTTTACCTTCCTCTTCCTTTTCCTTGGGCAATCACCCGCTGGCAAAAATCACCTCTCGATGGAACAAAACCGACGCCCTGCTGCGCCAGGTCGGCCAGTCGCTGGCCACCAGGGGCTACCTCGACTTTGAGTCAGACGTCACCGATCAGCTGGAGAAGCTGCGCAGCAAGTGCGTCCACCAGGTGGCCGCCGCCTGGCCAAGCCTTTCGCAAACTCCTTCATCCCAAACTTCTTCTGTCGATCCACTAACCCGAATTGTGAAGGGCAATCAAAGCAGAGAGCTCTCTCGCCTCTGGCCACTGCTCAGCGAGTGTGTGCGCACCTTTGAGCAGTCCTTTACCCTGTTGGATAGTCTGATCATGAAGGAGCACTTTACTTTCTCCTCCTCCTCCTCCTCATCATCATCATCTTTAAAAGGTGAGCGATCTCAGCAGCAGCACCAGCAAAGTGTTCAGTACTCAAAGATGGCCATCACCGACCTGTTGATTCGAAACATGCCCTACACGCTCTTTGTACGTGGCATCGTCCACCGCTTCACCTCGCTCAGCTTTGGCCTCATCCTAGTTAGGTAAGTAGTGAAAAGTTCATAGCTTTTAATGACACAAATTTGGTGTTAATGATTTTGCTTTTGTTTGCTTCCCCTATTCCTAGGTCAAACTTCACCCAGCCCTTCAACGTCTCCGAGTACTTTCACTACTACTTCTCCAGTCGGCAACTGATCGAATCGTCCTTCGTCTGGAACCACCGCTTTTTGGCAAAATACCAGGAGCTGGAGAGTACCGACTACCAGGCGGACATGCTGCTCGCCTTCTTCGACACTCGGCGAACGCTGGAGCATGAGTACTACCTGAAGATGAGCGCCATCTTCGGCCGCCTCTTCAGCCTGGAGACGCTGAAGCGGGTGCGCAGCTACATCAAGAAGAAGAACGTCGAGAGCGTCGAGCGGTTGCTGGTAGTGAACGGCAGCGCCACGCCCAAGTTCATCGCCGACCAGGAGGCGAATCTAATGAACATCCAGCTGAACACCGACCTGGTGGAGCTGATGGGCGTGGAGAGCATCGAACAGGTCGTGTACGGCCACGAGCAGAGTAAGCGAGAGCCCTTTTTAGCCCAATCCGAGGCGTTTTTCGTTGCATTTAGTTAAATAATAATAATTTCACCTCATCTTTTCAGTGTCATCCCCGTCAGACAAACTCCAGCCTAAGTACGACCGCCTGCTGCGCAACCAAATCGGCTTCATGTCCCGAGTGCAGGACTTCCTCAACATCAGCCTCTCCGGCCACCTCAGCGCCGGTACTCTAAGCGGCGAGCAGTCGCTGCACTACTACACCGTCCTCTGCACCATTCTCCTCCTCTCGGTCTTCTTCACCCTGACGCTCTTCACCTGCTCCGGGTGCTGCTACCGCTCTCCGCACCCTTCGGGCACCACTTCCGGTCCCTCCTCCTCCTTCTCCTCCTCTTGTTGCTGCTGTCCGCCCTCTTCTTTTTCAGCAACACCTCTAACAGGAAGAACGAGCCTCGCCACGGCCATTATCACCTTCTCCCGGCGCTTCCGGCGCCGTCTCTGGAACATCGGCTACTCGCCCTTCTCCCTCTTTAAGCTGTGCTTCGGCAATGGGCCGCCCTTCTTCTCCAGCTCCAACTCGGGTTCAGCAAGTGGCCCTAGTGGTTTTGCGACCACCAGTGGTCCGCCTCGGTATCCACTCCTGTACAAGTCCACCTACCTGCAGCCTCAGTCACCCTCATCTTCCTCTTCGATGTCCACCGCCACTCGAGGTCAGCGGTTTACCTCTTTTTCTTCAACTTCGTGTGGGCCATCATCTCATCACAGCTGTCACCACCCTCACCACTATCATCACCATCATCATCAGCATCACCCTCACCCTCACTCTCATCACAACTCAGCAGTGAGCAATCACTACCATCAGATGATCACCATCAATCGAAGAACGACAGCGGCAGCAGCAGCAGCAGCCGTGGTCAATCGCTCAAATCTGCAAACGACCACCTCTCGAGAGTTGAGCAGCAAAAGCTCGGCTGCTAAAACAGTTGCCGAAAAATCTCGCCACAGTGACAGGCCATCAACTTCTGCTGCTGCTGCTGCTGAGGCAGTGTCCTTGATAGATAGAGAAAGTAAAAGTACCGCCCAACTGCTGCTGCTGAGCCAGCCTGCATGTGCTGCATCGACAGTGGATGCTCAACTGAACAGCAGCAGCAACAATCGTCTTTGTCTTCTTCTTCGGCGTCTTCATCTTTGGAAAACGCAACAAACTCGGCTGAAATTAGCAAAAAGGAGGTCGAGCTGGCAGCAACCACTTCGGACGACTTCTGCAGCAAATGTTCCTCCTCCACCACCGACGGGAAGTCGTCTTCTGACTGTCTGTGCAAGCCACTGATGGTGATGAGGACCGCTGAAGAGAATAATAAGGCCTCGCCAAAACTGGCGTTTTCAAAAAACAATGCCAAAGAGATGAAGAATAGCAGCTCAAAACAGAAGACACCATTCACATTACTTAGCAAAACACCGTAACACATTTTTGTTCATTCGAAAGCTTGTTTGTGTTTAAAATTTATTATACTTTCTGTAAAACGCAAATAACACATATTTTAGGTTAAAGAATAATTTATAAATTAAACATTGGAATTTTTTTGTACAAATATATACACAAATTTAAATCTTGTAAAAGTTAAGCTAGAAATGAGTTGATGGTTCCGCATTGGAAACTTCAAGCCCAAGTTATATCAGACAAACATATCGTTTAACAGAAATAAAAAAACTTAAAAAAGAGTTTTGAGTGTTTACAATGTACAATGTTCTTTCTAAAAAATTGTAAATGGCTAATGAAAACATTGAATATTGAAAAATTTTTTGTACAAATCATGCATTTTTATATCTTCTTTTCTAATTAACACATATTGTGACTATTCAAACTGTTAAACAACAATCGGTCATTCTAACTAGCTCTAATCTTAATCAAGGAATCAGAAATATTATTAAAGAAAGAGAGAGAAAGAGAGAGAGAGAGAGAGAGGAGAGAGAGAGAGAGAAAGAGAGAGAGTTGTTGTGATCAATTGAGTTGCGATATTAAAGTGAAGGCTACAAAAAGTCGGCATTTCACTTCTGAAGCTCATGAGGATGAACTTTGAGATGGTGCAAGTTAAGCGAGCACTTCTGCTGAGTACACCTTGTCGCAGTGGGGGCACTGAAAGGGCCGAGCGTCCTGCCGTGGACTGCCTGGTGGGCTCGGAGGTTGGAGCGCCACTTGAGCGCTCTTGGGGCACTGGGCGCAGGCGTAGGCTCGGCGGCTGCCGGAGTGCATCTGCTCCTGGTGCGAACTTGCAAGTTTTGCCCAGTGGCGAAGGCCTTCGGACAGGCGGGGCATTGGTGGGTGCGGAGCTGGGGGTTGTGAAAACGAATTATGTGCTTTTCTAGGTTCTCCTGCCGGAAGAAGGACCAACCGGCAGGCGCCCTCGGGGCAGAGCAGCTTTCCCGGCGAGTGCGTCTTCTCGCGGTGCAGCTTCAGCTGGTAGGCGTTGGCAAAAAGCTGGCCGCTGCCGGCACTGCACTGGCTGCAGCGGTGCTCGGTGGTCAGGTAGTGTTCCCGCAGTCGGTGCTCCTCCAGGCGGTCTTGCAGTATGTAGGAGTTGCGACAGGAGGGGCACTGGTGACGGGATGCTTCTTCTTGGCCGCTTCTCTAGACGCCGCCTTTCTGGCAGCCGCCGCCGCTTTTCTAGCCGCCGCCGCCTGTCTAGCCGCCAAAAGATCTGCAGATTTGAATGATTGAATGAATGAATGAAAGTCAAGTTAATTAAAGGTAAGAGAGAGAGAGAGAGAGAGAGAGAGAGAGAGAGAGAGAGAGAGAGAGAGAGAGAGAAATCAAAGTGTAGTATTGCACAGCTGAAAAGTTGGGCTATTCTAATGCTATTTTCTTTACCTTTGGAGCACTTCTCGGCTACATGTTTCTTTATTACGTGATAGTGGAACAAATTGTCATTGCCATGCTCCATACTGCCGGTCAGGTTTCTGGTCGTAGAAGATCAGATGGTCACAGATGGTTCTCCCTTCTTTTTTTCCTGCTTCACTTACTCCACCAAACGACAGGAACCAGACGCTTTTCAATTGGACAACCCCAAAGAGTTGAACAGTTTTAGAAAAGGGTGAAGTTTTGGTGATGATCAGCGAGTTAGATTGAGGAGTTTGGGTGTCTACTGTTGAACTGTTGCTGTCGGCCACCAAAGCTTGTGTAGGTTGAGCGAGAGGAGAAGGGAGTGCCCTCAGGGTTAATTGTGTAATTACGATGATCACTGCTCAGAGGAAAATGTCATCCGCCGTCAGCTGGTCGCAAATGCCGTACAGCAGTTCGGCTGAAACTGTACAGTGAAACGGTGCAGTTCTGTAGGTGCGCCCTCATTTAGCAGTGAAAAAAGCTGAAGATGATGAAACGTCAACTTTACCATTTAACGGCGGGGCTATTAATTAGCCAGCTAGCTTACCAGCATTTAATTGTCAAGCTACTGACATTACAACATTGGTAAAATTCTGTACAACTGCACAACTGAACTTTGTCGATAATTTGAGCCCTGAGAAAAAAAATACCTAAACCCAATTTTAATTTTCCAAAAGAAAAGACTGTCAACAACTGTTGTCACAGCACTACCACTGCTGTTGCCTGACAGCCTGCAGTCACTGTGTTTGAGGAAGGGCATCCCACCACCACCACCACCATCACTTGAAGTGCACTCATTTCCCCGCGACTGAACACCGTTATGACCGCACTGTGTCAGAGGCGCCTGTTTCAATTGCAGAGGGTCACACAGTAAACGGTCACAGTAAAGGAAAGCACAAACGCCGTCCATGGGCGGCTGAAATCTGAAGCTGCAGTGCAGGAGGGAGCACAAAAAAGATCAGCACCTTGTTGAGGACTCGGGAAAAGGCAGCAAGCAACTTTGCAGCCACCGATTTAATCCCGCCTCACATCTCGCTGAATGATTCACCTGTTGATCATGCTCTGTGCTTTGAGGAGGCTCAGCGAATGTCGAGCAGAGAGGCCAGCAAGCGTTTTCCTTTGTGTGCTGGATCTGTGTTCCCGCCGCCGACCGTTTTGTTCTGTCTCCTCAGTACTAGCCCCACGTGCTTGTGCACTATTCTCCCTTTCCCTTTCCCTCTTCTGTCCACTGTCTACGCCACAGCTTCAGCTTCAGCTTCGTTAGGGAAAACTTCCACGGCCAAATATCCGGTCAACAGCGCTCACCAGAGTGTGTCCCATGTCTCATCATCACCATCAGAGTATGTCTCGACAAGAGGAGGAGGAGGTGGAGAAGAAGGAGTATCTTGGTGGTGGAATCTTAGGCTGCCAGAAAGCTGCCGAGTGGGGAGCAGCAACAGCCTCGATTCAAGGCAGTCAACAATCATCAACAACTGGCGACAGCTCTCGTGAACCGTTTTTCGGGAGCGGAATGTCCCGGCAAACTACTGCTGCTTCTGAGAATGAGGCTCAATCGGCCTCATCCTCAATGATTCCGGTCATTATCACTACTACTACTGCTGCTGCTGCTGCTGCTGCTAAAGGCAAGGTCACCTTTAAAAGCCTCAACGGAGTTCGGCACTGTAAGGCGCTGAGGAAGTGGTCGCTAAGTAAGTGAAAAAAACGGTGCTTCGGGTGACACTGCCTTGATTTACTGCTGAGGTTTAACTTTAAACTTGTGTTTTTGTTTTGTTTTATTGTTTCATCAGCCACTGACCCAAACCAAAGCTTAACCTTTGTGTTCAACTACACACCGGAAGTCGTGGAAGGCTTCCAACGCGGGACTTCGACCATTCTTCTGCGCGTCTGCCAGTACGATGCCGGCAAACACTATCAGGAGGACTACCTCCCGGCGACGGCCTGCATCAGCACTAACAACGGCAGAGTTAGCAGTGTAAGTTTGAGGGTGGGAGAATGTGAATGATCATCAAAACTATATTGTTAACCAACTTTTTATTTTAAACAACAATAATCACACACTTACAGCTGCTACTTCTCAACATCGGTACTGAGGCTTTGCGCCGACCAGTTGACCTGGGAGGACTGCTGCATCTTGGAAGCATTGACCCTAAAACAGTTATTGCCGGAAAGGAGCCAAACTCCGTGGTGATGCATGTCTTCCTCGAGGTGATGCCGCCAACTTCTATCTCTTATGTGGCTGGCATCTACCTGGTGACCTGGTTCACCTGGCAGGAGCTGCTGGACGGCTTTATCTGCAGCTGGCCAGTTCAGTTCGGCAGAGAGATCAACAGTTCAACCGGATTAACAGGTACAGCCTGACTTGATAAGGGGAAAATTATGAAACAGTTTGCATGTGTTTGCACACTTTAATCACATTAGGTGCTTACAATGCTCCTCAGCGAAGAGAAATGGCGGGCAGCAATGGCCAGCGGCCTTATCAAGATGGCACATCGGCATTCTTAGACTGTCTGGTAAAGCTCGACAATGAACTATGTGTGAACTAGTAAACAGCTGAAAATTGACAAACATCTTTTTTTCCTTTATCACAGCATTCCAACAATCGGATTGGGATCCCAGTTCGATCAAAGTGGTGCACACACGCGCAGTGCTTTGACGCCAAAGAATTTATCAAGCACAACTTATCGCGAAAAGAATTTGCAAAATGGTGTTGTCCAGTTTGTTATTTGCCTATTTCTTTAAACTTAACTTTGGTTATTGATGGGTAAGGTGTTTGAGGTTATTAAATATTAAAGCAATTTAAAATTTTCTAATTTTTTTTACAATTTGACAACAGATTTTTTCTGCGAGTTCTTGAAACTGCTCCAAAACGAGCTTCAAAAGTTTACTTTCTTCCTAATGGTCAGTGGTTTTACAAAGACTATTACGGCAAACGTCTTTAAGCGTGCTAGCTCCAAACTAGGCACAGTCAACAGGTAAGTAATTAAACAGTTTACAGTTTCGCTAACTAATTTACCTCTAATCTTTTTGTTAACTTTTTAAATCAAAGGCATCACACAGAACAAGATCTAATTATCAATGTATAATCAAAATGACCAAAACTTGTAAATACCGCAAACATTTAAAACGCTTGTTTTTCTTTTAAATTGACAGCCATTTTGTGCTTATCTTTATTTTGCCACACCATATATTATTCACAATAAAAATAATAAAACTTTCAAACATCTTTTTATGTCGTTCAAGAATGTACGTTTCTTTTAATAAAATGCATTTAAAACAAAACAAACAAAACAGTCAAATAGAATTGTCAAAACAAACGGTCAACAGTGCTTTGAGTTGTGCTGATGATGATGATGATGAAGGTGGTGCTCGTGGTTGGAACTTGTGCACACAAGCCTTCACTTCGACTCTAACTATTGCATTGAGGTGGATAGTAAAACAGAAAAATAACTAAAAAGAAACTACTAGAAAATGAAGTATTCAATTAAAAGGATAAAAAGATGAGGAAACAAAAAATAAGAATAAATTCTGTGATGACTGCATTACAAATGTTCAGGTGTGTGTTTGAGTGTGTGTGTTTGAGTGAATGTGTGTACAGTTTTGGCCAGAGTTGTGTCCACTGCAAACCCAAAAAAGTTGACAGTTGACTGGAGGTGTTGGTGTGCTAGACATTGTCTTTGTGGTTGGGATATTGTGTGTGTGTGTAATTGAGAATGTGAGTGTGTACAGTGATGAGAGGGAAAGGGAGTGAATGGGGGTGAATTGACGTGATTTTGTTGGTGGTAACGTTGGTAGTGGTGGTGGAATTTAGTGAGCAGTTGTGGAATGAGGAGGTGAAAAAAGGCAGGCGTGTACTTTCTTGGAAAGGCGTTTTTCAGAGTTTTCTCTTAACAGTGTCACTGGTGGATTTTAGCCTGTTAGTTTTTTAGGACAACACTTCAAAGTTCACAATTTAAGATGGTGAAAAATGTAACTTTGATTTACTTTTGCTAATTTTTAATCTCGCACTCTTTTTCTGTTTTTACTTCTTCTTGTTGTAGGGACCATATTCGCGCCACAGTTCGTAGTTGAGCTCGGGCAGCGTCGAGCAGAGGATCTTCGGGTTGTGCTCGGAGGCCTTGAAGAGCGGCTGCACCTGGACGGCCTCGAGGTCGGTCGTCTTGCAGAGCAGATTGGCCAGCGACAGCGTGTGGCGGATGTTGTTCAGTTGTTCTAGAGAAAGAGATAAAGAGGCGAGAAAGAAAAGGAAAAGTTTAGTAAAAATATTACTTTCATTTCTGAAAACATTATTTAAAATTTTGCTGTGAGTGCTCAAAGGTCAGTGACGTCTGCTCCTGTCTGCTTTTCTCCTGTCTCCGTTAATGAGCTGTCTCAAGGGCGCAATTAAAGTGACCAGCAGTACATGAAGTAAATGGCTATGACCAGTTCAACAGAAGCAAAGCGACTCGTCTCATCATCTTGTCACCGTCGTCATTTTTACGCCTAGCAACTTTTTTTTGCACTGAATGTTTTCGCTTTTTTGGGCGTTGGCAATTTTGCCTCTGGTGCTAGTGGTGGCGGTGGCAGAGGCAACGATCATCGACTGATTGACTTTTTTTCTTTTCCCTTTTTTCTCCTTTTCACTTTCTCTTTCAAACAATGTGTCTCAGCTCCCTGCACTTACAACACATCATCATTATCGTCGTCGTCATCACTTACTGCCTGTGATCTGTATCGCTAAATAATCTCAACTTTCTTTTCCTTTTTATCTATCTAAGTACACTTATCTGACCAATTAACTCGATTGCACTGAGCTGAGCAGAGCAGTCTGAAAGCAGATGATTACTCTTCTCACACGTGTGAGAACTGCCTTTTTGTTGTTTGTACTTATCTCAAGTAGTGATGCCAGTGTGTGTAAGTGCGCGCATCTAGATAAACTTCTGCTGCTGCTGCTGTCGCCGTTGCCGCAATTACATGAACGAGATTGCATCAACTGCTGCATGCACTGCTCATTAATTCATTTTTACTCAAATTTAAATACGCGCTGTGTGAGTAATCAAGTTGGAGTACTTTGAAAGCGGCAGAGACAGAGAAAAAAGTGGGAAAACGTTTTGCTCAGTTATCTGCGCCAATTTCACATCTAGACACAAAAGCTCTCCTTCTCTCACACACTTTTCTTCACAACTCTTTTGCTTTAGGCGCAAAAAAGCAAAAAAAATTGGTGAAGCTAAAAACTACTATGATGACTACTTTTTCAGTTTATTTTACTTATTTTATTTCACTTACCCAGACTGAAGCTGCCCGACTCTCCGCCGTGCTCAAAGTAGAAGCGGTCACCGAACTTCCAGTGGTGAAACTGGATGCCGTTCAGACAGCCAAAGGTCGGCCCCAGAATGGAGCCGAAGGCCTTCACCTCGGAGAGGCCGCCCACGAAGAGATCAATGTCGCGGAAGTCACTGGAGAGAAGAAAAGAGGAGAAAAAAATGACCAATCAAATTAGTATTTCAGAAAAAAATATGCCCAATAAACACAATTGAAAAACAAAAAAAAAGATACTCACCGGTACACCGACTGCAGCTCCTTGATGCGCTCCTCGGGAATGAAGCGAATCAGATCGGCCCAGCCGGTAATCTTGGCGCCGGTGCAGTACTCGAGGAAGTAGACGTAGGCGGGCACGCCGTGCTCTCGCCCGCGGTTGACGTTGATGGCGGGCAGGTCGATGATGGCCGGGTTGCGCGGGTTGAAGAAAAGGAAGTCCTTGACGTCGGTGACGACGAACTGGTCGGGCACGTTGCTCGGCTCCTCGAGGAGGCCGCGGAGGACGCCGTGGGCGTTGCCCGCCCAGATGTCCGACATCTCGAAGAACTTGTTGCGCAGGAGGAAGGAGTAGGAGGGGGCGGCCTTGTTGAGGACGTTGAAGACGCTGAAGACCTGCGAGTGGCCCATGCGGAGGCTGGCCACGGCGGCCGCCTGGATCGTTGATGGGTCGATGGTGGGGTCGTACTTGGTGAAGCCGTCGGCGAGGGGCGCGAGGTCGAAGTACTTGGTCAGCTTCTCGCCGAGGATGGAGGGCATGTACTCGCCAAAGTGGATCTTGGTCGCCTCGGCGATGGTGATTCGTCTAGGGGGAAAGAGATGATGAAAAGATTAAAAATGGCAAAATTATTTTAAAAAAGTCATCCTCATCATCCTCTTCAATTACCTCGCCTCCTGGAAGAGCACCTCATCGTCCCAGTGCGGGTTGACCAGCGCCAGCGCCTTGGCGTGCGAGTTGTGCCGCCTTCGGAGGACAATGTGCAGCGAGTTGATGCCCGGCTGTTGGTTCCCCCGGATGCCGTCGCCCGTGTGGTAACAGGTCAGCTGCGGATTGCTCAGCGGCTCATTGCAGGGCGTCAGGTCGAGGGTGTCCTGCTCCTTCGGCAGACGGCGGACGGGCAGCGTGTCATTGCCCATCAGGTCGGTGGAGCCGCGCAGCATGCCTGGTAGATTAGGTTGATAAGAAGAAGTTGATAAGAAAAAATTTGATAAACTTTGCCTGCAACAAAGAAAGGAAAGGACGTTCAAAATGATTACCATTTCTAAAGCTTCGCAGCGTCAACGAGTCGTCAATCAGATTGCCGCCGTAGAGGTTGGACAGGTCGAGCACCTGGGTGGCAACGTTCAGCTGGTCTCGAGGTCCTGAGAGGAGTGTAAAAAAGAGTTAAATTCTAATAAAACTTATCAACTTATCATTTTTTTCCTTCCTCCTCCTCCTCCTCCTCCTCCTCCTCCTCTTACCGAGACTGCAGGTGTTGCAGGCAATGGAGCGGACGGTGTTGATGCACTGCTGGTTGTTGAAGGCGGCCGTCGCCTCGTCCTGGGGAAAGTTGGTGATGGGCACACACTCCGGGTGGACGGTGGCGTTGGGAATCAGGCAGCAGTTGATGGCCAGCCCCAGGTTCTGAATGGTGCGGAAGGCGTCGTGGACCATGAACTGGCCCCAGGCCATGTTCAGGCCGGAGAGCGCTAGGTCGGGCACCATGATGTCCGGCAGGAGGAAGCTGGTGATGGTCCGCGGGCTGGGCAGCGTCTGCCCGTCGACGGCCACTCGAGGCTGGTTGATGCCGTCGGAGTAGTCCGGCGGGAGGAGGCGTCGGTGGCAGTGGAAGCTGCTGCCCCAGTTGGGGAAGGCGATGTTGTTGCAGCGGCCATTCATCAGGCGGTACTTGTAGTGGGCGTCGCACTGGATGTCACTCGACTCCGACTTGTCGATGTTGCAGTACTCCTGGTTCAGGTTGGGGCTCTTCGGGATGCGGATGGTAGGGAGAATGGCGGCGGTGTTGTACTTGTTGATGCATTTTCTGTAGAGTGAGGGGAAATGGAAAAATTAAAACAAAAAATTACAATTAAAAATGTTTTGAACTACAAATTATTTTACTTTTTTAAGCGAAAAACCTAAAAATGTTTGGTAACTGTTCAGCTGTTAGCCAATTATTTTTTTTGGCAGTTATTTAGTGATTGACTGCTATTTATAAACACCATACTACTTTTCTATACTTTGATTAAATGATCATGTATTAAACTATTAATACAATAAAGCGAGCAAGTTAGCACTCAAGACGCACTTCTCTCTATTGTTTGCCAAAATGTTTGTGTTTGTGTGCTTGGGTGTGCTTGGCGTTGGCGTCGCCGGCTTTGTTTTGTTTTGTCCTGCGTTTTTCTTGCCTGCTTAAGTTATTAGCTTTGTTGTTAAAGCGCCACCACCGCCTCATATTGCAACAACCTCTTCTTCTTCTTCTTCGTCTTCTTCTTACTTTTGTTTTCAATGGCAATTAAACAAACTAAAACCAAAGGTAGAAAACAACAAAACACCAAGGAGAGAGGTGGTGGTGGTGGCTTGCTAAAACGTAAATGAAGCCATCCAACTAACTATCCTGTTTTCAGTACTGTTCATTGTTCATTTGCAGGCTTCAGATTAAAGGTGTTTTGAATCAGAGCAAAACAAGACACAACATCTCTCTCTCTCCCTTATTACCACACTGAATATAATATCAACAACAGCAGTAGTTGTTGCAGTTATAAAAGCTATCTCAATCTCAATGTGTGTGTGTGTGGATATTAAAAAATGATTCATATATTGAGCGGTGTGGCGGGGCACAAAATAAGGTCAATCAAGGAGGAGAGAGAGAGAGAGAGAGAAGTAGATCAGAGTCAAAAAGGACAATCAAACTACGGCGGTGTGTTTTTAAAGGTGCTCATAAAAAAGGTGGCCACGGGCAAACGAGCTGATCTGAACAGAGTGGTAACTGATTTGAGCAATGTTTGCCCGCCATCGACTCGAGTCGAAGAGAAGAAAAAGGAATTTTTTTGTGAGCTACAATTCAGTGAGCTACTGATCTGTTCAGGCAATACTGTTTACAAGCGACAAAAAATCACAGGCGACTACAAAAACAGCAAAAAGCGCCAGCAAAATGTCTCAGTGTCATTTGCACAGTCCTTTCACTTTTATGCTCAAATCAAATGGCCAAACACACACACACAACAGACAAACTCTCGACTTTCCAACTTTGAACTGTTCTGTCTTTCTGTCTGTCTTTTTTTCAGAAAGCTTCTCAACAAAAAGTATCTCTGTTTTGTTTGCTTTGTGTGTATGCAGCAGACGGCAGTGCCACTAGACAAATGTCACCGCCGAGCACACCATGGTTTTCCCTGCTTCCGAGATCATGGTTAGCCAGTTTAGCTTAGCTCAAAAATCTTTTTGCTCTTGCTTCCTTCTTTTTTTCCTTTTTTTGTTGTTGATCAGCTTTGATCAGCAGACATTGAAGCAAAGTATCGATTTTCTCTTTCAGTTACTTTCACTCACATTCTCTTTCAGTAGCTTCTCTCTCTCTCTCTCTCTCTCTTCTCCTTTTCTCACTTTTCTTTTTTCCGTGTTGCCCTTTTTTGATCCTAATCCAATCAAACTAACCTGCCGCTAGCGACAACAGTTTGCCAGTTTTTGATCTCAACCTGTCTGATCAATGATCAACAGTTCGATTTTCACGCCGTCAATTTACCGCCGCCTTTCAGTGAAGACAATGCCTGTCGTCGGCAGCTGTTGCTGCTGCTTTAATTGCCGGTTTATTGAGAAAAACATTTAAAGCAGATCTAGAAACACTAGACTGAACTTGGTAATTTTATGCGATTTAAGTCAGATCAGCACTTAAAAGCCAAGTAGGCCGATCATGAAAAAGAAGGGGAGAGAGATGATTTTGATGATGATGATGACCAGTGCCAAATATGTACATTGCTGAAAAAGCAAAAACAATAATGTGTTTTGCTAAACACTGTTTTTATTGCACACCTGTGCAATACTTTAGAACACAGCTAAACTGTGAATGTTTGACAATAACAAAATGTAAATCACAAATAGCAAAAACTAGAAGGAATAATTACCGATCACCCACAAGCTGATTTACGTTAAGTTGGCCGGCATTAAAGCCTCTAACAACTTAGAACGGAAAAACAAAAAGGCGCTCTGTGTGAGAGTGAGTGTGTTTAACTATTGTCAGTATTTTTGCTGTGATGGTCGACATTGCATTGTAGTATTTTGTTCTGTCTACTTGTTGCCACTGCCACTAAAGCACAAACGCGTGAATCACATCGACTTTGAAGTGAGGATTTCTTTGGCTTTTGTCGTCAACACACACACACACAGAGCAACAGTCACGGTCAACACTCACACACACACTTTTACACTTTTTTTCAGACATTGTTTTTGTCTGACAGTCTGACAAACAAGAGAACAGCAGAGTTTAACAGTGCTTTTATTTGACTTGTTTCACTTTCAAACGGCTTGCTTGTTCATGTTGTTGTTGTTTCTCCCTCTTCTACTTATCACCTTCATGAGAATAAGGGAAAAATGTGAACAAAGAATAGAATGCTTGCAAGATCTTTTTTCCCACTGGCTGTTGAGATCAAGATTTCAGCTCTCAGATGAGATGAGATGCGTCATAAACAAAAGTTATGCATAACTTTCCATCCTCAGAGCAACACCTAACACAACTCCAGTGACTTTAATGACAAAACTCACGCGTGCCAACACTACTTTCCCTCTACTCTACTTTTCTTCTTTTCTTTCAAACAGCGTAAATGGCAACTCGTGCAACTCGTGCTCTACTCACTTAAAGCTAACTCTGCTGACTAGCTGAAACAAAAAAGACCTGCAATTGAAAAAAGTTGGCTGAAGTCTGTAGACTGACTGACTGACTGAAGTGTACCAAGCGCTATCAACTTTGGTATTAAGTTGTATAAGTTGAGCACACAAAATGCTGGTGAAAATGCATCCACAGCTCTTGAACACTTCACGAGGCCCAAATTACCATTGATGATCGACGGTGATCATCGTCGATTGACTGGTGGTGGTGGCAAAATTGTCGTCGCGTCCGTCGTTGACATGCATTTCATTGCACGGCACTGCACTGCATGCATAAATAATAATATCACTGCTTCAAATCAGCTTATTAATGAGCTCGAGGTGCCGCCGTCCGCCCGTCGGAACGGTGAACGGAACGAGGATGAAACGAGGCAATGTCATCACAACTCTAATTTTGTGCCTGTGTGAGTTTTTGTGTGAACAAAGTGTGCACACAGGAAAAAACTCTCACACTAATCATCGATGTGAGCATCAATTTAAATCACTTGAACTTGAGAAAACGATGTTTGAACAAAAAAAATTGAGCATACAAAAAGCCTCATTACCGTTCAAAGCTCAGATGTGTTACCCTTCTGCATAAGTATTTTTGTTTCACATCATATCATCATCATCATCATCATCATCCTATTGTCCTTGTTTTAAGCTCACCACTGTTTTTTCATAACTTTGATCACCATGATCGGAAGATGATGATGGCGTTTCACATCATCATGATCATCATCATCATCAATATGACTATGATCATACTATGATCATCATCGTCCGATCAAAGTCATCCTTTCTTACCACTTTTTTCCCTCACAAAACTGCCCCTCATTTTTCTGAAAAACACAACCACGGCACTTACTTGCTAGTGAGGTACTGCGTGATGAACTCATTGAAGCGCGCCTGCAGCAGGGCGCCGAAGATGTAGGCGCTGAAGTTCAGCCCCCGAGGGTCAATCGCCAGGTACTGCTGGTTGGCATTCTCGTAGAGCTGAATCTGCGAGCTGGCGTAGGCGATCGCCTCGCTGATGTCCGCCTCGCTGATGCTCTGCGCCGCCGGCTCGCCCGCCGGCGACATCCCGTGGGAGCCGCACATGGCGCCCACGGTCAAGTCATTGGCCAGGTAGCGGCTGTAGATACGGGCCAGCTCCGGCGAGTACTCCCGTTTGGCGTTGTACCGCCCCACCGAGACGCCCGACACCAGGGGCGTGCTCAGTCGAGCTTGCTGGGAAAGGCCGAGGTGTAGGCGATCGAGGGGTCACCACCTGCTCCAAGATGACTGCTGTGCGCGGAGAAGGCGGTCACGGAGACGCCGAGGAAGAGGATGAGGAAGGCTAGGCCCAACATGGGAAAGGCCTCGGACCTCGGCGGCGGCTGGGTCCGATGATTTTGGTGGTTGATCATGATGGGGATGACTTTGTTGAGGAGGTAAAAGATGAAGTTTTGTGATGATAAGTTAGTGTTTTCTGTTGGCATTTGTCACATTAAGTGATGAAGTTAATGGAAGGACAAAGTTGACAAAAAGCAGTTTGAGCAGACAGAGGCAGAGCTTCTGTTGCGGAAGAAAAAGAGGTAGACGGGGCAAACAAATCAGGAAGAGGAACTTTTCAAATACTATCAGAATGAAGAAAAAACAACAAAAATTCACCCACTTCACTCGTACAAAATTTTAAATCAACAAAATTTTGTATCAGAGTGAAGGGACAAAAAATGATTAAACGGTAAAGAGAAATGAAAAGGGAGAAAATGCACTGCACTGATTACAAAAGAAAAGCAAATGTCGTGCACCTGGGCACGAGAAACTGCAAAAGTAAAACAAAACACTTGGGCAAGAGCCAGCGCTGCCGTGGTGGCGCCCTTTTATACACTCGGCTGCTGATGGGCAAGCCAAGCCAAGCTCTGTCTGTCTGTGTCTGTGTCTGTCTGCCTCTGTGTAGGCAGCTTCTTGAGCTTCTTGTTACTGTTACACTGGCCGCCTGCCTCACTTTCTCTCACCTTTGCAGCAAATAACTGGCGCAGCTAGCTCACTGCTGCTGCTGCTGTTTCAATGCAAGCTCAAAGCTCGCCCGTGCTGTGAATTAGCGCGCCCAGTTTCAGTCAGTCTCTCAGTTTCAGTCAGTTTTTTTCTCTTCTTCTTTGCAGCACTTTTTTCCCCTTCAGAGTACATACATGAATTTTCAGCCAAGCCTTTTTGCTGTTGCTGCTGCTGCGGCTGCTGTTTTCTGCGCTCTGCTTTTTTAAATGATGGATAATGCTGGTGCTAATCAGTAGAACTGAGCAAAAAATCAATTAGAAAAATATGTGCGTTGACAGGCTATGATTGGTATCTGGTTATTAGAAAAGATCAATGCAAATGGGAATGCTAGTAATTTTAAAATAATGTTGACATTAGAAAAAAACTTCAGTGAGTACTAAACAAAATTTTATTTCATTCATTTTGTTTTATACATTTTTACAACTTGCTAAAATGTAAAAACAGCTAAAGTTCTCAAACTTTTACAAAAGTTTTTTTGAAAACTCAAAATTAGTGCTAATTTTACCCAAAAGAAACCATTTTGTAGTCAACATACTGCAAAACGGATACTACTTGGTTGAACAGGCAAAGTTTTTATCTCTCCCTTTTGACAACACTTTAAAAAAACTTCCACACATCATTTTAATAATTAAGCATCCCCTCTCTATTACCACACCTTCTGGTAAAGCTGGCAAGCACACTAGATTGCACTGTTGGTTTGGATTAATCATCAAGCCAGCTAAGCTACCGTGAGCATCCAGTGCACACACACACACTAAATCACTAATTGATCGTGAACACAGTGCACTCACTCAGTTTGCAGTCTACAGTGGTGTTTGCAAAGCATCTAATTAATTAATCAACCACTGAAGCGATCATCATCATCATCATCATCAGCAACATCATCAGCAACGACAGGACATTCTACTTCAATCAATTTAGGCCTACTCTCACTCTACTCTGCTTTTACTTTTACTTTTACTTTTAATTTGATCCCCTTTTTCTCGCACACCTGTTTGACCCTTTGGATCCCAAATACTCTGCCAGCCAAGTCAGTTAATCAGTCAGTGAGCTAGTCATCTAGTCAGTCAGTTAGTCAGTCATTAGTCAGCGTGGTAATGGTTCTCTTTCACCGCTGGTAGCCGATGAACAGCAACTCCGCAGTGGCAAAAACACACACTTATCAATTTACACAAATCAATTTCCTGAACGCCTATCATCCTAGAAGCTTAGTTTATTGACTGTTGTTTTTGCTGTTACTGGTTGCTACAATTTAAAATGTTGTTTAAAACTTTTTAATTTTATTGGTTAAATTTTTGTATCATTTGTAAAAATTGTTATGTTGTTCGCCACAAAATTTTAACTTGTGAAAGTCCTTAAAATAACAAAAGTTGGTCAATGATAAATGCCATTTAAAGAAAACCAAACTATTCCAAATCATACGCCTTTCGCTGATTGACAGACGTTTTTGCTCATTACGCAGCATCACTAACGAATGTCATTACTAATTACTAAATTACTCAATCATTCATAAAACAAACCAGCCAAAACATCCATCCTTGCATTAGTACTTACTACTACTAGACAGTAGTCAAAATCATCAAAATCAAAGTCACAAGCATCAATCAGAGAATAGAGTAAAATAGAGCAAAAACAGTGTGCAGCGAAAAAAACGGCAAAATGTGATGTAAGTAGAAGAACTGTTTTACGACGGTGAATAATGAAAACAAGAGAGATCAGTTGATCCAAATAAGCTCAGATCAACTGTTCAGCTGTCAGCAGCTGTCGGCAAACAATGGAAAAGTCAGACAGTCAGTCAGTGGTCAATGGTCAATGCTAATGAATTGGCCACCGGCAAGTTAAACATGGGCACAGTAGGCACAACAATGCTGCTCGGTGATTTTGCTGTTGCCTCCACTGAAAAAAGTTTCCAGTAACAGTTTAGCTATGCTGCTGAAAAAAGTAGGCTGGAAAAATAGGCAGACAGACAGTTGACCATCACTGGCCATCATCATCTCCGCCACTGCCACCGCCACCGCATCTGTCATCACCTACTTTACCTCTCAACTGTGTTTTTTCCTCAACCTGACTGAATTTCATTACGATCATTTCTCAATTACCATTTTTTATGGTAACATAACAAGTTCATTTTTTTTCACTGTTGAACGAAAGAAGGAAACGGGATCAGGATGCATTATTCAAAATAGTAAAACAATGTCCGTTAGTAGTGAAATGGATTATTTTTTAACTTCTAATATATGATTTTTTAAAATTGTAAAATGTTTGAGTTTTCAATCAGTTGTGTTAATTAATTATTCTGTGGCATTTACAGATTCAACTTTGGTTAATTATTAATAAAAGTTCAGACGCAAATTAAAAAACAACTTGCGTAAAAATATTGCAAAAAATATTGAACTCTGGAGCTGCCAACTTCTGGAGAAAACAGTGTGTAGCACATGTTTTTGCCAACTCAAATTTTTGCGTAATAGTGTCAGTAGTGTTTGAAAGAAAATCAATATCACTTCTACTGACCAGTAGCGGTGTCAATGTCAAATTGCCGTCTGTCTGCTGTTTTCAGTATTTTGAGTGCTTTCCTCTAAATCGGTCTTCACTGCCAGCTTCTTTCCCCTTTGCACTCTTCACCCGCAAAATTGAATATGATGATGTCTCCCGTGATGATGACTTAATTAACCGGCCACTGTCTGTGGGAGATGAAATGAGCTGAAATGAGCTGACTGAATTACTCCCGTGACTGATTGTCTTGTGGCTTCTGTCCTGTTCTGAAAATGTCCGTCCCTCTCTTTTTCCAACCAAGTTTAAGTAAGCAATTGGGATGAATCAATGGAGATGAACGCAATGCTGAGTGAGTGCAACATTGAACAGAGAGATAGCTGGAAAAATGGAACAGAAATCAATTGGCTAAAGGTTGATGGACTGTTTTTAGGTAGACAGAAATGTTGTCTAAGGGATTGACTGGCTGACTGACTGATTGATAAGTGTATTATGTAATGGTATTCCCCCTACCGTTGCCGCCTTTGATGAGGCTAAACAATGAAAAAATCTTAATCTGCAATTGATCAAGATTAATTTTTTTACTTTTTTGAAATCATTTGAGAGTTTTTACAAGCAAATTTTTAAGTATTGTGTATTTTTCATTGTGAAAACTTTAAGCACAATTAATTGATAAAAATTGTTTGATCTCATTTATGTTAAATTTCAAATGCAAAAACTTTGTATTTTTCAAAACTAAAAAACAAGTGTTAGGAAGATGCAGAAATGGCCGATTTTTGTAAAAACTCTACAAAATCGATTATTGCATTTGGCCGATTGAGCTAGGCAATCATAAACATTTATTCATACATTCATTCATTGCTCGCCATCACACACAATGGCCATTAATTGGCAGTAATTGGCAGCTGACACATGTTATGTAAGTGGTGAGCAGGCACTCACACATCAACAACAGCATCAGAAAGCGGCAGATGAAATACAGTTCAGTGGCAAGTTTCTACCACTTTTCTAACACGTTATCCAACAAAAAAGAGCTTAAAGAGAAAGAAAGTCAAAGGAAAGGAACAAAAACAACCTTTCACACATAATAAACTCGACATTGAACGGCTGAACAAAAGTCAAAGAACGCAGAACACGATAATGGCAGACAGCTTGATGACAGCGGCAACAACGGCAGTGAACATAAATGAATTGTTTTAGCTAAAAAGAAAAAAAGAAAGAAAAGAAAAGACAAACTCATAAAACAGACGATTAAACACTTTCACACGTTAGCGTAGAGGCTGAATGCCGTCACTTGAAAAAATGAATTTTGAACATCATCTCATAATAGATGAATAGAAATGAGAGGAAATACAAACAGTTTGCAAAAAAGCTTGGTTTAGTTGTCAGTTTCAAAATCAGTTTTTATTATCAAAAGTAGATTTTAGAACTAACGTTTTGAGATAGGCAACAGTTTGCCAACAGGATCAGGTGAAAAGTTATGAGCAGTGCTACAATTAGAAACAACTTTTTTTGACTAAATTAACAAACAAAGTTGCATCAAAAAGTTGCGTTATGCAACAGTTACAACAAGCAAAATGGCCTGCATTCGGTCATCTGTCGTTCTTTTTGGTGTCCTTTACTTTGGAAGTTTCACACATTTGCACATCTCTGTTACACTTTCAACGTTTCTCGTTAATCATCATCAAGCCTAATCAGTTTTAGCGCCTATTAACTTGGCGCAAAATTTTTAGCTAATAGAAAAATCATGATCACTCTTTGACTAGTCTTCTTTCACAAGACAATCAATCAATCACTTCACTGCACTTTTCCGCTGATCATTTTTTCCAATTAGCCGCATCAAATTAGGAGCAAAATAGAAAGTTTTTATCATCAGCTGCAACTAACAATAGACTGAATGTACACAGTACAATGCTTTAAACAGTACAATTGATCTTTTTTTAAAACTAAAGAAAACGAAACTAAAACGTAACAAGATCAAGGTTAGGACTTGGGCGTACACTTTCTCTTTCTTTCTTAAAATTGTTTTTTGGGAGAGTTTTCCATCGAGGTGGTCCTCTCTCTCTCTCTCTCTCTCTCTCTCTCTCTCTCTCTTCTTCTCTCTCTCTCTCTCTCTCTCTCTCTCTTTCTTTCTTTTTGACGTCTACATTTCCCTGCTCACTACCTTTGATTAGGTTTAGTGTCCAACAAGGTTTCAGACCGGTGTGTGTGCCTCATGTCCTCTGAACCAACAGATATATCTTTTTTTCATTCATTTTTCTTCAGGTCATCGTCACTTTGGTACGCTTTATCCCTTAGTTGCAGTCAGTGCAATCTCAAGTAAAAGTGCCACCATCAATTACCAAGTATTATTGTTGTCACAGTGAAAATAAGAAAGAGAGAAAAGAGCAAAAGCTTTCAATTGAGGCGTTGTCACAGCAGCAGTGTTCTCCTTCTCTTCAGTTTTTTGCTGTTGTTGTCTAGTCAGAACATTTCTGACCACAAAAGCACACTGCTGAAATTGTTGGCATCGTTTGCACTTAAACTAACTAACTAGCCTTGCCTTGTCGACTGGCTAGACTTGTGTGGTTTTTATCGTCAGTTATTTTAAACTGACCAACCAGTTTGTTCAAGTTTGCTTACTTGCCTTATTGTTGTTTAACACTGGCTAGCTTTGTTGTTGTTTCTTTTTCAAAACGGGGGAAAAGGCTGATGATGCCAAGACAACAAATAAAACAACTACGGAAAAAAACGGGTAACAGTAAAAGTAATTGTGGTAACACAAACAAAAACCGGAAAACAATGACGGGAAAGGTAGTGCAGAGACAGAACGATAAGGAAAAAAGTTGACACGACAACTCAACATAAACGAAAACTATGAAGAAGAAGAAGAGGATACTGTTTTCTGAAAAAAAGAGCTTATGAAAAAAAACTGTCGTCTAGGTGCCGCATCAAATTAGCCTCTTTATGATTCATCGTCAACTTGATGTAATTTAGTTCAGTTTAAGTAGACTAAACACAAAAAGCGTTTTGCTAAATGATGATAGCATTGACACAGCAAAAAGGTAGTGAAAACACGTCTTAGTTACGACACATAAAACCTAATTACGCCCAATTATTTTTTTTCAAAAATTTAAAAAATTAATTGCTAAACGCCATTAAATTTTTAGTGCAATGAAAAAAGGCTTTTGCTGCAAATGCGTGCAATGAATCACATCATAACATCATTTACAGCGTTTTATCATTTTTTATTTTTTCAAAAAGAAAGATTTGCTGGATAATTTGTGAGAAAATCGCAAACTATTGTGCTTTGAAAATAACAGGTAAAAACTACAACTTCAACTTTTTTCTCCTCTTTGTCATTAACACTGGCACAACTTTGAACTTGACTTTCACCCGTTAGGTAATTGCACGACACAGATACAGACACACAGTGTTTTTTGCAGCAATTAAAGTCAATGGATGGAACTAGTTCTGTTCCCGTTAGTGCGAAGATCACGCGGGCAATTGCATTTCCCTCCTCATTAGTCATCACATCTTCTTCTTCGTCTTCTTAAGCCATGATAGCCTTTTGTTCAACTGTGCAGAGATTAATTGCTATTGAAAAGTTGTAAAATAAAAAAAGGCAAAGAAACAACTAGGAAGTGGTGGTCGCAATAACAACAGCCAAACAACGACGACAACGTGAAAACAAAACAAAACAAAAACAATTGGGCTACTTTCTTCTACTTTTTCTTTTCTTCCCCACTTAAGCTGTGTTTTCACTATCACTGCTAATCGCTTTAAGTAGATCTTTCTCACGATTTGCTGTGCTTATCCTGTCTGTTGTCGCGTTGTATTTTTTCTTTGTTTTCAGCAATGATGCGTAGTGCTGCTGGTGATAACAGAAGAGCAGCAGTTGCGTCGTGAATTGCGCTTTTTCTTAGCAGAGTTTTAGTGAAAACGAGAAACAATAGAGGCACTCAAAACATGACATCGAAGATAAAGAAAAAGAAATGATAAAGACGAAAATAAAGAAACAGAAAGCTGCTTGTGGCAGCTCGGACAACAATTATTTGCATAGCCTAAGTGGCAAAAATGGGCAAAAGAAAAAAAGTGGCAACGGTAAACTAGACGACAACGAAAAAACAACAACAACAACAAAACTGTCTAGTTCTCATAGACAACATATTTTTCCTGTGCTGCAAAAACAAAAACAAAAGTTGAATTGCCCATTTCGGTCAGTTGCAGTTGCGGACAACACAGTTGCCTGTGTTTTTCATTTTTTTTGCACACAATTGGCAAGCGCTGCTTATATTTTTTACCTTTCAAACTCATATTTATTAAATTCAAAACATCCTCATTTGGTTTTATTGCTGCCCTTGTTTTCAGTTTTCAGTATTGACCCATTTAATTGCCTTGATCAGTTATCGCCAGTTGACTTTGATTTACTGCAGTTTTTCTGTTTATTGTAAAATCAATAAAATATACGAGCGTTATAGAAGAACATGTTTTTCTGAAACATGTAGTAGAGATCAATTTTAGCGATTTGCATCACCTGATCACCTTAGATATAAAAAGCTGAAAAACTAAAAAGATGGTTCAATGAGATGCATCAGCTTTTTCCTAGACAAGAAAAACAATGAGACGCTGATTGCTGAACTGATAAAGATGCCTGTCTTTTATTTAAATTCAAGTCTAGACAAAATTCTTATTTTTCTCCTTCTACTCTTACAGTTTTTTCAACCTATTTAGTCTACTGTTTGACAGCGCCGGTGGCGGTGGTCAATATATATTTTTTCCTTCTATTTATCTTTCTCAGCTTGGCGGTCACTGGCCTTTTTCTCTCTTTTTCACTTTTGATTTTCTCCACCACTCACCTCAGAGTTGTCCTGTCCTTTCTGTCCTGTCTGTCCGGTATGTCTACTACTCAGCAGCAGCAGCCAAAATGGAGACCACAAAATAAAAGCCAAGGTAAAATGAAAATCAAAGCAAATTAGATGATCGGCGCCGCAATCAGTACTAGAGGCTTTCTCCGAGGTGGAGGTGGAATAACGTAATTTTTTTCAAGTATCAAAAACATGTGTTTTCTTTTTTCCCCTTTTAATTGGCGGCAATACCTTACTCGTACATAAAAAGACAAACTCCCAGGCAGTGCCCTACCTTTTTTCTTTTTCATTTGATCTCAATGATTTTCCACCCAGCAGACACTGCCTCATACTAAAACTACTCCATTTTTTAGCACAGTTCAATTAGCGGACACTCGATGACAGTTGGCAATTAGCAGTTATACTTTTTATTAGGCTCCCGTTTTCAGTCACTTGATTGCTCTCATTTTTGTTTGAAGACAAACTTGAATGGACAATGATGATGTTGATGATGATGATGCTGTTACAAGAGTGAGAATGTAATAAAGTTGTTGAATGGACTTGCCAAATTATGGATTGATTCATTGATTAGTAAAAGAAGAACAAGTTTACCAAAAATGCTACTGAAGTAGCAAAAGAGAAAGTGTGAAAATGCTTTTGTACAGCAGTACTAAAAAACGAGTGTCATTTGTGTGATGTAAAGAGCTGATGAACAAAAGCTAACTGACTCTAGTGCATTGATTGTACCTCAAATAAAAATGCAATCAACAAGTGCACTAAAAAATCCACCAGCCAGTTTAATGTTTGCCTAAACAAAGAAATAAAAAGCAGCCTTTTCTAAAGTATATCCGGGCGTCGTCAATTTTTTTTGTTGCTGCAGCGGCGACAGTGGTTGTCATCATCATTGTCAAACAATCTACTGACTACTTCACAAACAAGTCGGAAAGGTTCAAGGGCAAAACACTGCTGTCACAAACTACTGTTCTTCCTCGGCTAATATAAAATCAGTGCTTTCTACTGATGAAACAATCAAAGCCCTGTTTTGATGGTCGTTAATCGAGAGCAAAAGAGGAGGAGGAAACCCACAAAACCTTTGACACGCACTTGTTGCCGTTCATCATCTGTTGAGCAGCACGAACAACTCAAATCAAAGTGGCCATTTTGAACGGTGTGTGTGTGTGTGTGTGTTCGGCACACAAATAGTGCGAAAGTGTGAGCAGCTAAATTGAGCGGAAAAATGCTTTGAGTTTCAGCAGCAGCAGCAACAGCAGATCACGGCAGCAAATCGTTTTTGTCAGTGCAGTTGCGATCATCCAAGCAATCTGAGCAAGGTGACGCAAGAGCAGCTCAAAGAATTTGATTGAGCGACATTTGTGGCTGTGTAAAGGTGTGAGGAGAAGTAAGAGAGAGAGAGAGAAGAGAGAGAGAGAGAGAGAGAGTGTTCACAAGATGCTAAGGATGCTGAGGAAGAAAGTCAAAGAAAGGAAAGGGAAGAAGAAAGAAAGAAAGAAAGGAGACAGAGGCTAAAGAGAGGTGGCAAGGCCGAGGGCTAGCCAAGGCCAATTGAGTGTGCTCGGAATGATCGACATTCAATCAACTGTCTCGATGTACTAGTACTAACACAGTGAACAAAACACAGACAACAAAAGACAATTGACCAAGCTGACCAACCAAAACTGCTGTTCAACCTCTAATTGCATCTTTTTTGCCGATTATCACATTGAGTCAAATCAAGAAGGAGAGAGAGAGAGAGAAAAAGAGAGAGAGAGAGTGAAAGAAAGACAACATCAATCGCAACAATACAACAGAAAACTGAGTCGTCATCAATTGTGTGCTCTCTATCTGCCACAAATTGTGTGTGTGTCATTATTTAGCTTTGTTTTCCACTTTGCACTTTGTAGGTACAAAACTATCGGCTTTTATATGTTGCGCCCAGTTTCTCTTTTTGTGCTATTGTTGTTGATGCCTAATTTGGCGTCGCTCATTTTGATTAAGCCGTTTTTGTGGTGATTAGGCAGGTCAAAAATGTTTTTTGATCAGCCTAATCATGGTGATTGGATTTTATTTGTAATAAATCACAATAAAATTTTGAATAAAAACAGTGTTTGTTCTCAATGACTTACAAGCAGGCGTAATCATTTACTAAGATAATAAAAATTGCTGTTAGTATAAACAATCAAGATAAAACAACCAAAAATAAAAAATTAAAAAAAACAAAAACAGTTAAACAAGAAAGATTAATTCAGTTAACAATTATGAAAAAAATTACAATAGCTTTAGTTCCTTTGAAAATGTTTGCGCTTAAACTGCCCTTTTCTGGCCTTCAAATGGCAATGCTGGGGAAATCTTTCTTTTCCATAACTTGGAATGGGTCCAATGACAAAGAGAGGACATTGAGTGGCAGTGGTGGTGGTCACTCGTTTGCTGCCGGCGGCCAGAAAGAGAAAGGGAAAAGGAGAGGACCACTTTGCAGAACTAAATCAAATCACCTCACAGTTGCCAATATTCATTAGCAGTGGCAAACAAACAAGAAGAAAAAGAAAAAAGAAAATCAGTTTCATCCCTACCGGCTGCTCCACATAATCGGCCCTGCTTCTCAAAGAAGCTGTCTTTTTGTTGTTTGCTGCTACTGCTGTTTTTGTTGTTGTCCGCCGCCGCCGTCGCCACTCGTTTGCCACCTCGTCGGTGATTGCCACCCGTTTGATTGTCGTACACTAATAGATAGGCCAAAATGTGTAGCGCTGAAACACACACACACATCGAAGTGAATGTGTGTCTTTTCAATCAAAGAGAGCAAGCAAACTTGAGCATTGGGCAATAAAGAGTTTAACAACTGTGTGTGTGCTCGTATTGGCAATAAAAAAAGAAAAATGGGGTGGTCAGTGTTACCAAACTGGGGGCAAATGAAAACAACAACAACAACAAAGATCAAAAAGAAGAGTGAAAGTGAAATCGTGGTCGTCAATAATCGACAGGGGCAGCCTTGAGAGTCGGCATCAGCAGCAGCATCAGCAGCAGGCAAATTAGCCCCCGCTAATTGGACCAGTTAATAATAGACACACTGGCCAACACACACACACACTGATGATGGCTACTGGACAGTAGATGAGAAAGGTGGCCCTCCGATGAAGCCGATGAAGTCAATGATGATGATGATGATGATGAAGCTGTTGTTGATGATGAAGTGGAAGTTGATGGCTTTCTCCAAGTCAAGTTTGCACGGGAAAAAGTCTCTGCAAACAAAGAGAGAGAGAGAGAGAGAGAGAGAGAGAGAGAGAGAGAGAGAGAGAGAGAGAGAGAGAGAGAGTGGAAAGAAAGGAGCGAATGCGAAAAATAAAAAGAGCAAAAATGCAAAGCAAGAAAGTGTTTCAAAAGTAGCAGCAGCGGCAACAGCAACGCTGCTAAAACTAAAGCCCTCGATTTGGCCACCACTGTTGCCACTTTTGCTCGGAAACAGCAACAAAAACAACAACATCAGCAGCAGCAGCAGCAGCAACAACATCAGCATCGGCATCGGCAAAAGCAAGGCAGGCAAAGTAGTGAAAGTGGTGGTGTTGCTAAAGAAGGCAGGGAAAAAGAAAGAAAAACCGCAAATCGCCTAGTCCGGCGGCGGCCACTCTGTGAGTTTGTGTGTGTGTGTGTGTGTGTTCAGTGGAGGTGTCATAGCTGTTCTTGGCAAAAATATAATTGCCGAAAAAACAAAACAAAACATAACATAAAACAAAACAAAAAACAAAAAACAATGAAGGCTGCACGCACGTAAATAAAGTGGCTGCCAATTGATTCCCAGAAAGTTGAGCTCAGCTAAACAGAGTTGAACTGAGCTCATTCATTTATTTATTCAATGAGGTCCACGTGAAATGTGCTCAGTGCCGGACAGTACTCTTGAGCTAAATAATAATCAATCGATGGTAATGCTGATTAGTCTTGCAATGTGGTGATTAGTGCTGAGCTACTACTTTTTGTTCACTTGATACGACTGTCCTTCCTTTTTAAGTTTTTATTTTTTTAAGTGTAAACAAATGGGAAAAATGATCTAAAAAAGTGGTTCAAATGAACTGACATTGCATTTTAGCCCTAGCATTGAGCAGTTGAGGATCAGAACTGTGCCAAGTTGCGTTCACTTCAATGGTAATCGCTGTCAACAAACACGTTCACACGTTCCCTGCAACAGATCTGCACTGATCGTCATTTCATTGACAGATTTTTTGTCTTGAGTGATTTTGAGAAAATCTTTTGGCAAGTCGTTACCTTTTCTAAATGATCACGGGCAAAGTGCGGACTTCCATGATCATCCACTTTATCATCGTTGTCGTTTCCAACAGTTAAACAATACCCTCAGTGAAGGACAAAAGTGAAAAAAATTGCCTACAGTGCCGGGCAGTGTCAACAGTTTGCTCGAAACAAAACAAAAAGTTGAAAACTGAAATCAAAAGAGAAGAAAGGGGTGGGAAAGAAGTAGAGTGAAAAGAGAAAATGATAATGAGAGCAAAAACAACAAAAGGCAAAAGAAGAAGAAAATGAAACAACAAAAGCAAAAGGCGAACACACCCGCATACCAAGAAGACACTGAAAAAGTGAGCAAACTGAAAAAAGGAGAGAAACTTCTCTTTTGCATGATCTCCTTGTTTTGTTCTTTTTGCTGCTTCTTTTTTTTGTGCACACTGATTGACAGAGCGGCAGAATGTCTGGCAGGCATCCATTTTTTGGAGGCTGTGAAAGTGTTTGTCCATCCAGTTGAAACAGAAGAAGAGAAGAGTGACTGTCAATGTCAACATCACTTCAGTGATCGATCCATTTGCATTTCCTCAAAGAACAACGACTATTTGTGGAATGTTGTTAAAATGGCAGACAAACAAACTGGCGGAAAAGTTGTTTGAAACAAAAGTTTAATTTTAAAAAACAAAAAACTGTTGTTTAGTTTTTATATCAAAACGAGTTTCATAAAGTTTTACTGTATTAAATAACAAAAATAATAAATGTTATATTTGATGTATATTTTCAAATAATATTATTTCATCACAGTGCTCTAAATCAACTACAGTTTTTAATCTAATGTAATAATCTGAATAAAATATAGGATATTATTAAGTTATCTGCAGCTGTTTAGTAAAATGAACACAAGATAACGCAATTTTAAATTGTGTTGATAAAATAATATTGTTTGTTGTCCTAATTAAGAGACAACATTCTATGCGGTGAGACTAAATATTTGTTGTGCTCCTCAGAGTAAAGACTAGAAACACTTTATCATCTTATATTTTTGTACCATCATTTTATTTATTTTCAACTGAGATTGTGCAGCTAGGCAAAAGGTAGTCAACTAAAACTGATATGGATGTTGTAGTCAAGGTAACTTAAAACTGTATTTTTCATAGTTTGAATACTTGTGTTTTTATGCTGGCGTCTATTTTTTTGTAGTTAAAGAAACTTATTTCAAAATGACTACTAAAATTTGTGCAAAGTTGTTCTCTTTTAAAAATAAAAATTTACCACATCAAAAGTTTGTTCTTTTTCATCACAAATGGACAGTGAATCATTTGAAGTTTTTTGCCAGGATGATCTTGTATATGGTTATCCAGTTATTTTTAGCAAAATTACGCAAGTTGAAGGAAAGACGATTTTTCTGTGTTTGTACCCAAAGGTGAAAAATCAAACAACGGACAGTTTGTCACACTTTATTTAAAATCTTCATTTCTCTGTTATTATCATTGTGTACTTTCAACTGAAAATTACACCGTTGCATCAACAAATGGTACTGGTAAAAAAATGCAAAATTTAATTCTGGTTTACTAACATGATATCCAATTTTTTCAGAAGGTGTACAAAATAAACTTCAATTTACTAGGTCGTTTTTTATTTCTTTGTCTAAACACTTGTCATCATCAACGTTAACTATTACAGTAAAGGTATTGGTTTTTGCTAATTTTAAAGTAAATAAAATGACATGTTTTTGTCATATAGGGAGTAGCAAGTTTGGAAAATGAAACTCACTACAATGAAAGCACTTTTGAAAAGTTAATAAACAGCATTGTACCAAAAGGTGATCCACTAAGCTGGGACACCTTTGATTTGCAGATGCCAACTGCAAACACTTACGCCATTGTACACTGGACCATTGGGCAGTTTCGAACATCACTAGGCAAAGCTGGTTTGCAACTGGAAAAAATTGTAGAAAAGCTGCCTGATGGAAAAACTAAGTTGATAATGAGTTTGGAAAAATCCAAAAGTAATCCCGAAAATTTTAATTTGATTTTAAAATGTGTTCAAACTCCTTTGTTCAGCCAATTGTTTTTTGGGTACGCATCTCTGGTTTTGATTTAAATCAACGAGCAGTCTTTTTAAAAGGTAAATAAAATAGTCAAAACTGTTTTATTTTATTTTTAAAATGACATTTTGACAGATGGTTGGTTGTTTTTTCAAGAAAATGAAAAACAAGAAAAAATAAAACTGAAAATTAAAAAACATAATTTTGTTTTGTTACAATATGATGAAGTAATAGTTATAAAAATTGAGGTATTTAATGATGAAATTAAAAATCAATTTTAAAAAACATAATTTTAATTTCATTACATGTTTAATTTTTAGATTGTTCAGTGGATAAATGAAATGCTAAAACTGACACAATCATTAAATTATCACAACTTTTTATCGTACATAAAAGTTAACAAAAGAATAAATTTTTATAAATGGCAAACTTTGTTAACTTGTGAAAACAAAACAAAACATTTGAAAACTGCAAAAGCTAAAAAGCGTTTTACAATTGAAAATAATAATATGAACAATGTAATATTTAATGTCAAATCTCAAAACACTATTCATGGTGACTTTAAAACTTTTCAGCACTGAATTTTAATTATATTTGTAAAAGTTTTAGCAAAGTTTATATACTTACATTTCCTTAATAAGTCATTGTTTTTATGCATTAACTTTATTTCAAAACAAATACCAAAACAAATAAGTTTAATAAAACTTAAACAACATTTAAAAACTGGAAAAATAATTTAAAATTATATCAAACGTGCAAACTTTGTCAGTACTTAATAGCTGCTATTGACAGTAGCAAATTGGCTAATACCTTAAAAAAACTATACAATAACTTCTCAAATTCACAATACCGTTGTTGTCTCTCTCTCTTTATTTTCATAAACTGTCGCAAATCCAGCTGACAACACACTCAGTTGTCCTTGCTCTTTTGCCAAATGAAAAAAGTATTTGCGTAACAATTCAGATAACAGTTCACATCATCATTACTGGACACACTTCTTCTTCCTCATTCTCGTCATTTGTCTGTTTTTCAGTTTCCACTGACCGCCGCATCCATTTTTGTCCTTTTCTCTCTACTATGACACTGTGCCATACACTGCTTTACTTGTTCAATTGTCTCAATTTGTCTTTTATTAATATTACAGCAATGTCTCTTTTCTCTTTCTCTCATTTGTTTTGTTTCTCTTAATTGATCTGCTTTATTCAGTTACGCAAGCAACGTTTAGGAATTTTCAAGTGGCAAATCCAGCCAATTGATCACCACCACCACCACTCACCACCACAATATCACACATTTGCCATGCCACTGACACGCCTGAAGGTCAGGCAAATAGTTTAGCAAAAGTCGCTGGACACTGGCAACTATTCGGTTGTCATGACTGACGTAGACTGCACAACTTTGCAACTAAGCAAAGCAGCCGCATCCTCTGCTGCTGTTCTTGTCCTTAACTTTACTCCACTTATTGTCTCTTTATTTTCATCTGCCATTGTATCATTGCACTGACCACTGTTTTCTTGCGCTTTTAATGCTGCCACATTTTCCTTTTATACTGCTTTTTCTTTTTTTGGCCACCATCGTTTATCAACAAGCATGATCGGTGTTTGCTAACATGCGCGCACAGCAGACAAAAGTAGAAACAACCGTTAATTGTTCTTTTCCTTTTCCTCTTTTATACAAGATAATCATTTGTGATGTTTTTTTCAATTACAGCCGCAGACAGTTTAAGGGAAAGAATGGAATGTTGCTGAACAAAACACTTGCTGTGTGAGCAGTTAAACAATGTCTACTGTTTCTTTTTTAAATGCATGCAAGTGTCTTATAGCAAAAGAATTTAGTCAACTGTGCTATTTTTGCACAACTTGTTTTTAAACGTTTTTTAAAATAAAACTTTAATTTTTAGCATTTTAGCATTTTACAGTTGTAAAAATTTGTAAAAGTAAAATGATGAGCAAGTTTATCTAATCAACTTTTTTGTGTCATCAATTTTGTCTCCATTGGAAACAACTTTGCACTTTATGACTGCAAAAAGGCTGCTGCTGTCAACAGCAATAACATTGAAAAGACGTGTCAAGAGTAGTCGTCTGCAAATCGTCTATTTGTAAAAAAGCTACAACTCAATAACAGCAAAATTTAGTTCATTACTCAGCAGATTGACCAACAGCAGCTACATTTTCAATTTGCAGTTTAGGTAAAACTTTTGGGTTTGTCCGGTGCACTCAGCTGCCCTGGTGGCACACTTTTCACTGTGTCGCCTGTTTCAAGTTCATGTGCCCTCATCACCATTCAATCATCATCTATACAACACACACACACACACACTAGTGCAAAGATGGAGTCTAACACTGAAACTCGAGTTAAAATTGTTGCTCAATCACCATCCGCATCCTCAGCCATTTCCTCATCGTCATCTTCATCCTCATCACCACACCACCATCATCATCATCATCATCCCTGCTCGCCCGCTCCCTGTCACTTTCATTTCAGCTCTTCAGCTGGCTACTGAACGTCAGGCTACTGCTTCGCCTGCTGAACCGAATCATGGGCAATCACTTTGGCTCCTCTTCTTCCAGGCCTGAATCGTCAACGGTAGTGCACCCGACGCTGGTCGGCCGCCTGCCGCCCCCGCAGCCGCTGGCCACCATCGAACCAGAGCTGATGCTGTACACTGCTGCTGCGCTGCTAGTGGTGGGGGTGAATCGCAGTCGAACACCGCCGCCGAAAACCCCTGCCTCCTGATAAACATCTCCCACTCTCCGGAGGAGGCAGTTCGAATGATTGGCCAGCACTTGAATGGTAACGCCAATCGGGAAGAAACAAAACGACAACAGCAGCAGAAACCTCAACGTCTGATCATCCTGACGCACGGCTTCCTCTCGACGAAGCAGGTCAGCTGGCTGCACCAGCTGAAGGACGCCATTCTGGCGAGTAAGAGTGAAAAGTATCACCGTCAGCTGGTGATGATTCTCGGCTGGGGCGGCGGCGCCAACATTGGCCTACGCCAGTACCCGCAGGCGGCGGCCAACGGCCTCGAGGTGGGCCGCTGGCTGGGCGCCATTCTCCGGGAGCTTCGTCAGGTGTACCCCGTGGCTGACGGCAGTTCCGGTTCGTTCTGGTTCCGCTTCCGGTCCTGGTGGTGGTCTGGCCACCTACGCCGTGGGCCACTCGCTGGGCGCCCACCTGCTGGGGGCGGCCGGACGGAGCTGCGGAGGCGCCCTGGACCGCATCACCGGCCTCGACCCGGCGGGCGTCGGCTTTCAGACGGCGGAGAACGCCGAACACCGCCTGGGACCGGGTGACGCCCGCCTCCTCGTGGACGTCATCCACACCGACGGCCAGGATGTGCCCTACTTCGGGACGCTGCTGCCGATGGGCACGCTCGACTTCTACCCGAACTACGGCTGGAACCAGCCCACCAAGGACCGGGTGCGTGACCTGAAGCCCGATCAGATCAGCCCATCGGAGACGGTGGTTTTGGTGGTTGAGGAGGACAACAACAACAGCAACAGCAACCAAAAACGTCACCGGAAGGTTGCGCTGCCCTCCCCTACGGCGACCAGATCAGCGAGTCGCACAGCCGCGCCATTGAGCTCTTCACCTGGTCGGTGGGCAATGGGCGAGCCTTTCGCAGTGCCCACCGCCTGGAGGGGCGGCCCGGCGTCGAGTCGGCCGTCCACCGGGTGGTCACCACGGGGCGCAACGGCACGGCGGAGGTCAGCGTGGAGATGGGCTACCACGCCGACCAGTACATGGATGGACTGCTGGAGGATATGGCGGCAAAGGATAAGGATAAGGGCCAAAGCAATGATAATGAGGAAAGTGGTGCTGATAAGGACGCCGGAAAGTACGCCCACTTTGCCGGGTGCTACTACGTGCACACCAATGCGACGCCGCCGTGGAGCTAACTGTACTGTACAAGTTCTGAAAACTAAGATAACTGTACAATTTCCGGTTCTGTACTGCATGTGTGCTACTTTTAAAGTTTTCAAATTTAAAACAATAAACTAGAAAAGAAACTGTTTTGGTGTTTTAGCAACTTCACTCGCCTGTATACACAATCAAAATTGCAAGTTTAAAAACAAAGCGCACATCATCTACGATTGACCCGTACGCACGCACTGGCTGTGTCGACGGCTGTTTGTTTTGATTTTCACACACTGTGCGTTGCCACTGTTGGCTGCTGAACAAATTTTCTTTAAAATCGTAATACTTGACCAAAATCGACCTGTATTTTACCGGCCTTTTCCTAATCATTACCTCATTTTCGTACTTAAAGCAGATGGACGACGACATTGACCTGCAGTCTGCGGCCGAGCACTACCAGGCGGAGCACTCCTCCTTCTCGGCGGACACTCGCTGCTACCACTTTGCCTCGCAGAGTCTCTTTCTCAGCAACGGCGGGCCCAGTCACTTTGGCCTGGTCGGCGGCCCTGATGACGATCGCATCTACCTCGTCTACGAGCAGCAGGCGAAGCTGGAGATTTCAGGTACATGAAAAACAACAGCAACAACAATCAAAAGAGGAGGAGGAGGAGGAAACTGTTGATAACGATGAAGCAGATGGTGGTCACCTTTTGGAGGACAGAGAGCAGTTCAGGCTGGAGCGGACCGTGCCGCTGTACCAGGACGCCGTCGACATTGGCCAGGTCGTCTACAGCCACCTGGCGCCGGAGTTCTTCGTCCTGCTGGCCAAGGGCGGGCCGGTCAATGTCAATGGAAGTTCCCAAGAGCAGCAGCCACAGCAGCGATACTGCATGCGATCACTGAAAGTGTACACCAACTACATGGACAACGTGGACAGCAGCCCTTGTACAGCAGCAGCAGCAGCTGAGGAGGACACAACAACCACAACCACCACAACTACTTCTGTGAAACTTCGAGGCAGCGGAGAGCTGCTGGCCGCACTGAGCGCCAACGCTGATTCCTCTCCTCACTCAGCAGACATTTTCCCACCTCACCTGACCAACCTAACAATTACCTCAATCTGATTGACCTGAAGCACGCGGACATCAGCACGCTGGCCCACCACGTCGCCCTCTGCCCGGTGGCCGGCCACCTGCTCATCTCCACGGCCAACGGCTCGATGCTGCTGTACAGACGGCACCGACTGCGAGCTCCACAGTCTCCGAACCCACTTTGTGACGCTAGACTTCCTCCTCATCAAGTCGATCACCATTCTCGACAGCTGGACGCCCGAGGTGGTCCGCCTGTCGCTGGACTACGTCGCCTTCATGTGCCCGACGCACTTTAGTCTGATTCAGATTGTCCTCGACAGTAAGCAGAAGAAAAAGAAAAGGGGGAAAAAGAATTTGAAAAGTGATCCACCCAGTCATGCAGTGGCTCACCTCAACGGTAGTGGCAAAAGTGGCAAAAGTGGCAGTGGCACTCGACGACAACTACCTCCTCACGCCCACCTAATCTACAATCGCCTCTTTGACGAGCCGGCCCCAGCCGAGGTGACGGCCTTCCTTCAAACGCCTCAGCCTTCTCGTTTTGGTGGTCCTGGTGGTGGTGGTAATGGCAACGGTCACATGTTCGCTGGAGCCCCCGACCACGCCGACACCGTCTGGGGCCCAGTAGGCTACGGACTGGGCTGCAAGTTCGCCATCTACGACTACACTACTGATCACCGGTCGAGAAAGACCACCACACACCAGCAGCTCTTCCACCTACAGACTGCTCTTCTGTCGCCACCTTAGCCTGCCCCCTAGACAGCAGCCAAGTGCCGCCAGAGGACTGCTGCGCACCAAGGAATCTAGAGAAAGCGGAAATTATCAGCAGCAGCAGCAGCAGCCAAAAGCAGTGCCCAACGAGCTTCGGCGCATCGCCGCCAAGAACAGCCTAGTAGTAATCAGTGAGCAGCAGTGCTCAGAGAGCAACTTTTTCCTGTACGGCTTTGAGCTGGTGCCGTACCGGGACCGAGCTGGACGCGTCTTTGCCCACGCGCTGTACATTCTCTCCGCCGGCCAGCAGCAACTCGACTGCTATCTGGTCGATCTTCGCCGAGACCACCTTCGACTGGTGCCCATTTCTCGACTCTCTTTTGGCCCTCAACCATTTCCTCCTCCTCCTCCTCTTCCTCAGTCTACCTCAATCTCCTCCATCCTCCTCTTGGAAGCTAGTCAAAACCTTTCCCTCGATGACCTCCCTCGCCTCGACGACCCTCACCGCCGGCTCTACGATAAAAAACCTGAATCACACCATCTCGGCCGTCTCTGCCACCTCCACCGCCCGGGTACTCGACTTTACCGTCAATCCACAGGAGGACCTGGTGCACGTTCTGCTCGACTCGGGCTACCTGGACAGCTACGCCACGCAGATCTTTCCCTTTCTGGTCAGCGATCAGCAGACGGTGGAAAATCTGTACTGCAGTCGACCGATCGCCCCGATGTACCGCATTTCGGGCAATCTCTTTCTCAATGTCATTGCCGCGCTGAGCAGCCCTCGCTTTGTGTACCTCCTCTCCGGTGCCGTTGAAGGCGGCTCCTCCTCATCATCTGATAACTTTGGTGATCACAAGGGAAAAGAACAACAGCAGACAGCTCGACGACACACCATCTACTACCTGGAGCGGCCCTCCATTGACCACCTGCAGGCGGACATTCTCAGCGCCCTGGACGACCTCAAGTCGAGCTCGGATGAACTGGCAGCTCTAATGGGTGGCGTGACAGGAGCAGGTTTTCGATCAGTCCACGACCGGCACAGTTTCCACCGCCTGTACTGTCGCGTGCTGGCCATCATCAAGTTTGCTCTCAACTATCCAATGCGTTCAATTGCTGCAAAAGAAAAGGAAGAGGAGGAAATTGTAACAACAAATGATGAAAAAGTGGATGAACTGAATGACAAAAAACCAGAAGACATTTCCGCCATGCAGTGTTTGCAGGCGCTCTATGAGAAGGTGAAGGCGGAAATTGCGGAGATCATCGCCGAGGGTGCCAGCTGTACTGATCCTAACTGCCTTTTTGCACGTTTATAAGCTACTGCTCAAAATTAAATTGCTTAAGAAAAAAGGTGTTGCTGTAATGTTTGGTTTTTCTAAAAATGTTTTTGCTGCTACCAAAAAAAATGTGATTAAGCTTTATTATTATTTTTATTTTTTATAACCACTTGTTCCCACTGACAATTGAAGTGGGATGTTTTATTTTAAATTAGTTGCCCAAAAAATACTACTATTAACACAAGGCCACAAAATTAAGTCAATTTCCTACAACGGGTTGATATTTGGTACAATGGCTCAGATGATTTTTCTGATAATTATGTAACAAAAAGAAAAATTTTAAGTGCTCAAACTCAAAAGTTCCAGGATCCTTAAATTAAGTCCATTTTGGGGCACTGCCGCCCGCTCAATTTTTTGAAAAAAATTGTGATCAGTTAGTTAGCGGTCATTTTTGTTTTATCAGAAATTGAGAGGGCGGCAATGCCCCAAAATGGACTCAATTTGAAGATCCTGGAACTTTTGAGTTTGAGTACTTAAAATTTTTCTTTTTGTTGCATAATTATTAGAAAAATCATTTGAGCCATTGTACCAAATATCAACCCGTTGTAGGGAGTTGACTTTATTTTGTGGCCTTGTGTAATAGTAGTACTAGTTTGCAGGTTTTTTTTAAAATCATTTTTTACACAATTTGAATGCCAATTAAAATATTCTTTACTAACTAATTAGTTTTTAAAACAAAAATAATTTTATTTGAAAAAAGTTTATTTATTTAATGTGCATTTAAAATTAACGCTAATAAATAATACTTTTAATTAGGCTGTGTCTGATTGGCCACATAAATGTTGAAACAGCTAATCAACAAAACTTTGTAAAATTAAAGTTTTAACAGATTTTAAAATTAAAATTATAAATTTTACATAAGTTTTGAAAAATATAAAATATTTAAAAATAGCGTTTGAAGCGCCTTTCTGTTTAAATCTCATATTTTTTAAAATTTAATTTTTTTAAAGAATTTTTTTAAAATAACAAATTTTTAAATGTGTAGTGCCTTCGCACTAGTCACCACAGTTCATCCACATTGACTCACATGTTTCACTTACACACACACTCATGTTCACCTCTCTCTTACCTTTACTCACCTACTCACACAAACAGACATCTCATGTATATAAGCCCATCACATGTAAGCACACTTTACCAAGTCTAACCAAGTCTCAACCAAGTCCCAACCAATCCTCACTTGGTCACCATGCCTGTCTGTCTGCCAGTCTGTCTCTTTCCCCATCTTATCACCAGTCCTTATTCCCCATTAAACCAGCCTCAACATCGGCACCACAAATGTTTTATTTTTTTGTTTGCCAGAAAAACAAAACTTAATGTGAAACAAAACTTGTTTATATCAGACTTGTGAGAAAAACTATGCATGTGTTCCTAAATGAATCAAAGTATATGGGTTTTCCTAATTTTTCCTTGGCATAATTAATGATACTTCCTTCACGAGAGCAGACTGGTGAAAAAACAAAAACCAATGAATCTTCAGCACACTTTAAGTAATTAAAAATTTTGAAGCAGGTGGTTGTGTTCGAGGCCAATGTTTCAAATGTCATTTCGCGACTAAGTTGTTTGCAGTGTTCAATCATTGAATCAAGCTGGTTAATGCATTCACTCGGGGCAGCCTGGCGATGAGATGTGCGGACCACTTGGTGATAGTAGGGCTGGTAGTAGACCGGTTGGGGCTGGACCGAGCGAACCTGCTGGTGCTGCGCGTTTGTCGCCTGCGCAGCCAGGACACCAAGAAAAATGAGGAGCGCGTTGGAAGCCATTTGAAAAAAACGGGAATTGCTGAGAGTTGAAAAGTGGAGAGTACAAAAATGTTTGGAAAATACCACAAAAGTGTTGGAGTTTAAATAGGAAATTAGCGAATCTAACAGTAAAAGTTATCTTTTTGTGCCGAACTAACCTACTGTGAGCAGTAGACGTGGGCTAACATAGTTATCAGCGCCTCGTTGCCATCAGTCAGATTGATCAGCTTCTAAGTTAGTCAAACTTTGCTTTTTCATCATTCCGCTGTTACTGATACACAAAACAGCAGTTTACTGTCAACGGGTTTCAGCTGGTCAATTTGCTTACAGTTGCAGTTTTAGTCGTTGCCAAACGTTACCTCAGATTTGCAATTATCTATTAGCTACAAAACTTGAAACGCGATCAATTGGACATTGGGTGAAACTGATAAACATGTAAAGTTAAGATGAAGTTATGTAGCAGTCGTAGTCACAATCATGCCAGTTTGCTTAGATTTTCGGGTACACTGTAGTTTGCTTCGGTTTTACTGCCAGTCTGCTTGAATTACAGAAAAGGATTGCTGTCAGCATTAAAAATGGTGTAAGTTGGTTATCAGCGCCTCTGTTTGTCCATCGTCGCCTAACCAACCCTTCAGTGATGATAATCAGTTCAGCCGCCAGAGAATGGGTAATTTTTGTAGCTTCATCTGCTGTTTTTAGTGGTCGAGTCGAGTCGGTTTAGTTGTGATGTTTGTGTCAAAGTTTAAAAAGTAAATAGAAGTGTTTGTGTTGTAAAAGTCAATGTAAAAGGTTCCCTAAACAATTGTAAATAGTGTAGTGTTGTCCCATTGTTTCTAGCCCTACTAGTCATGCCGTTTTTGCGCGTGCAAGTTTTTTTATGGTCAGTCAGATCGCCCAGTTTGAGGCTCAGCAAGAGCTCACTCCACTCAATCACTTTCTCTCCCAATGCAAGTCTATGGCGTTATCATTGATACACAGGCTGATGTAAAAGCTGCAGTTGTACAGCAGTCGCCTTTTCACACCACTCTTTAATCACCTTTCAACAGAGCATCAATCTTAGCAGTACAGTGTCACCAGTCTCCTTTCAGCTGTTTCTCGTTGGCAGTTTTGCTTGCGGTCGCAGTTTTGGTCACTTACTGATAGCTTTTCAGTTGGATGTCACAGACGTCAATTAGGTACAAATGAGTGCAATTTGACAAAATAATTATCATCCTGTTTGCATGTCTTAATTTAGCTAATGCTTAGATTGTACAACATCAGTCGGTCAAAGAAAATTAGCGCTAGATCGATGAATCAAACTCAGTTAAGTTAAAGGTCATTAGTCAGCGCAGAATGTTTGGGTTTTATCTCTACAAACATTTTTTAGATAACTGTATCATGTTATATATCGTTTTAAAACTTAAGTCGTTGGTTTTACGGCGGTGTAAACAAAAAATTGAAAAAATTTAAATTTTACAATAAAAAGTTGTTTTTGTAAAGTGCTTCAAAAACAAGAAATTTTCTTTAAACATTGCATTTTTAGTAATTAAAAATTGTGTTTTTGAAAGTGTTAAGCACTTTAAAATGCTTGTTAAGAGTTGCTTCAAACAACAAAACAAAAATTAATTTTTTTGGTTAAAAAATGAAAAAGTTACGGGTTTTTTAAAAAGCGCCAAAGATCATTTTGCTCTCTCGGCTGCTTTCTTAAGCTGACCGTTCCGGCGCGCGCATTGGATTGTTTTGTTTTGAATACGCTTGTTCTGCCTGCATTTTGATCATTTGAATTTACTGTTCGTTTTAAAAATGTGAAAGTGAACTCGTTTTGCAATAACAAAAATGTTTCGTTTATTAACAATTTTTGTTGTCATTTCTTTTTAATTGATTTATGAAAATCAGAATACATTTCAAAATTAGCCATTTTCACAAAAATTAGCTGAAATTTTTCGAAAATGAATCAATAAATTTTGTTTGTTTAAAAACTAAAAATCAGCTGATCAGAAAACAAGCAGAAACATGTTCAAAACAAAACAATCCATTGCGCGCGCCGGAACTGTCAGCTCAGGAAAACAGCGGAGAGAGAGCAAAATGATCTGCGATGCTTGGTTTTGTACGAAGTTTGGCGTTTTTTCAAAAACTCGCAACATTGTCATTTCTTAACCAAAAAATCATTTTTGTTTTGTTGTAAAGCAATACGTGAGAGTGGACAAGCGGGCGCTGGCCGTTTACTCACGGTACCTGGAAATGCTGAAACAAAATAAAAAAGTTTTGAAATCTGTGAAACTGAGGTTTAAAGGTGTTTTAAAAGTTCAAATTTGAAAAAATGCTTTGTTTTTTTGTTATTCTGATTTTACCAGTTAATTTTGAATTTTTTAAAATATGCTTAACACTTTAAAACGCCATCTGCCATTTACTTTAACAGTCTGTTATGTCTATTTCACATGTACGCTTACTATAACAACCTGTACACAGACAACAACACTGACAGCAGTGACACTGACACAACAAGATTGCTAAGGTTGCTCACTTCACTTCCTTCACACTTCAACACACAGCACACACTGAAACATTTCCTTGTCGTTCTCGTCTCAGCAACTGATCAACTGAACGCAAGCCTAACCAATAGCCAATATCACCAATACCTTATCAACCCTCTATTTCTCTTTTTCTTTTGCATTACTCTCTGATTACACCAGCCTGAACTTCAACAGGTCAACTTTTTAGCCGGTTAAAAAGCACTTTTTGGATCTTTCCAGTCACCAGTACTACTACTTTTCAGCTTTCATCAAAAGCATCCACAAAACATTCTAAAACATACAGCCAAAATGTCTACAACCACTTCCAACTCCTGCTGCTCCAACTCGGTGACAGTGACAGTGTCCTCCGCCGTCGGCCCCTCCATTCTCAACTGCGACTTTGTGAACATCAAGGCGGAGGTGGCCGCCCTGGTGGCCGCCGGCGTCGACTTTGTCCACCTCGACGTCATGGACGGCAACTTTGTGGATGACATCACCTTTGGCCCTTCTTTTGTCCGTTCACTCATTACCGCCTTTCCGTGAGTTGATGTTTTAAACTTCTGTTTTTACTTATCTTGATTTTGATAAACATTTCCTTTCCTTTCCTTCCGTAGAGACACCCAATTTGAGGTGCACATGATGGTGACGCGGCCGATGCAGCTGATCGGGCCAATGGCCGCCGCCGGCGTCCACCGCTACATCTTCCACTACGAGGTGACAAAGGAAGGCGCCCAAAGTGAGCCTCGTTTTTCTGGGGGTGAATTTTCCGTGAAGCAGCTCGTCGATGCAATTCGCACTGCCCGGATGGAGCCCTCGCTGGCGCTGAACCCGGCCACCCCGGTCACCGCCATTTTGCCCCTTCTCCACCTGGTGCCCGCTGTCCTGGTGATGACCGTCGTGCCCGGTCTAGGCGGCCAGGCCTTCATGGCGGAGATGATGGACAAGGTGACGGCTATCCGGTCCCGCCACCCCTCCATAGACATTGAACTGGACGGGGGCGTCAGTCGGAAGGTGATTGAGCTGTGTGGGCGGTCGGGCGCCAATCGGGTGGTGGTCGGCACGGCGTTGATTCGCTCCACTACTAAAAGTGAGGACGTGGTGGCCATGCGAAAGGCACTCTTTCCAGTGACAATTAAAATTGAAGCTGCTAGAAGTGCTGTGTGGCAATAATACACTACGGCTGTTTACTTCATTTTGTGATTGGCATTTCTAATTAAATTGTATTTTGCTTGTTTAATTTTTTTGTTTTTAATTTTGTAATTTTGAAATACTTTTCATTTGTATTTATTGGCTAACTTTTATTTGTAACAATTTTGTTTTCAGAAAAACTCAATGTACTCCTTTTACATAGCTTTGTTTGCTGCTGCTGCTGTCCCCGCTTTGCAGTTTCACCGCTGCAACACGTCATTTTGACAATGCAGAGTCAAGTTAGGTGATAAGTGATCACCACTTTGCAAGCACACTTTCAATCTTAGTGGTAGTCGACTACATCTGTCTGCTGATGCAGAGACAGTTGCTTTTTCTTTTTTTGTACACAAGCACACAAATCAAATCAGTGGGCTAATCAATGCTGACCCTAGCTAGCTATCACCTCAAACACAATGACGCCACATAGACGCACCACTTTTCACTGATACGATTTTCTGCTTTTATTTAGCAATGTGTGTGTGTGTGTGATAAAACCGATGACGGGTGCTTCTGTTCCTCTGTTCCTCTGTTCAACTGTTCATTAAATTGCAATGTCAAATGAGTAGCAGCAAAAGTTATATCTCAAAGTGGTTAGACTGTGCTGCTGCTGCCGTTCTGTTAACACTAAGTACAGCAAATTTCTTAAGTGTGTGTACAACTATTCAGCAGCAGCAGCAGCAGCACTGAAAGATGTCCTGCCAAAGTCAACTGCAGCTGAAAGCTCATTATTTGCAGGCTACTTCCTCATTTGACTGTATGCGAAAGCATTTGGTAATTTGTGCATGGTAAACATGTGCTTCATTTGTTTGTCAGTTTTAAAGTATTAAGTGATCAGTAAAAATTAAAATTGATTAATCAATATTACTCGACCTTAAAAATTGTCAAATTGAGTTTATAGAAAGTGCATTTAAACTAAATTAGATAGTAAAACACAATTTTTTAATAAAACAGATTTTCAAAAAACAAAAAGGTCACTCCTGTACAGCACGGCGTCAATCGGTCTAGCAAACTATGCGTACAGTATATCACAACTGATTTTGTTTTGCTTTCCCAGTTGATTAAACAAACCTGCCGCTTTTACTATTGAGTGGGATTACAGTTTAGCTGCTGCTATTGATACCATTTGTCGGATAAAGTGTGATGATTTCTTGTGTTACTAAGCTATTAGCTACTTCTGACTGACTGAGTGCACTTGACACTTGGGAAAAAGGCGTCAAAACGCTGCTACTACCAACGTTTTCTGTTACATCTTAGCTATGGTAACTTTTTGTTTTTGTTGCTAGTAAAATTAGGTACATTATTTTGAATAAATTGAGACTACAATTAAAATCAAGCTAAAGTCACCGTGATGATCAGATCACCAGGCCAGGCTACTCTCTTTTTCTTTTCCTGGCCTGTCCTTTCCTGTCTTCAGCAGGCACACTAGGCAGCAGCAGCAGCAGCAGCAGCAGGCACTGCACGCCGGCAAAAGACACTTACACTTGAGTCTGTGTGTTGTACTGTGTGAGTGTTTGTGCCTGCTGTTGTGCTACCGTGCCGTCGTTCGCCGAGTGCGTGTGACGATGCTGCTGCTGCTGCTGCCGCCACCACTGCACCGGCAGACATTGAGCCTTCGCCGTTGATTCGCCGCTGCCACCGTGAACCGTGCACTGTACACGCCGGCACTGCATACGCACACACACACACCAACATTCACTTTCACTTTCACTCGCCAGGTTTCTCGTCTTCTCAGGCATTCAACAGCGAACACAGGATCTGTCCTCTGTCCTCTTTTTTTCCTGTCCACTGCCCACTGCAAACATCGGTGTTAACATTATCATCACTGTCACCACCACCATCACCACCACCACCAGTGTTCAAAAGGTGATCAACATCATCTCAATATCATACATTTCAAATTACTGCTCAAAAGCGTGAAATCCAATTTCAAAACACTACATTACCACCACCACTACTACCATGGCACCAAACGCTCGACCTCAAGCCCAAACAAATGATACTGAAGACCAGCAGACGAAGTACCCTCGCGGCCTGGCCGCCTACGAGCACTCGACGATGAACGCCATCTTCCTCGGTCCGCCCGGCGCCGGCAAGGGCACCCAGGCGCAGAACGTCAAGGCGGAGTTCGGCGTCTGTCAGCTGGCCACCGGCGACCTGCTGCGCGCGGAGATCGCCAGCGGCAGCGAGCTGGGCGCCAAGGTCAAGGGCGTCATCGCCGCGGGCAGCCTCGTGGACGACAGTCTGGTCATCGAGCTGATCCGCAGCAACCTCGATAAGCCCGCCTGTGCGCGCGGCTTCCTCCTCGACGGCTTCCCCCGGACGGTGGTTCAGGCGCAGAAGGTATTTAGTAGAAAAATCTCTTTTTGCAAAATTTGACCAATCACCAAATATTTTTGTTCTTTTAATTCAGCTGGACGACCTGCTGGAGACGCGCAAGTCAAAGCTGGACGCCGTGATTGAGTTCAAAATCGACGACAGTCTGCTGATTCGCCGCGTCACCGGCCGACTGCTGCACGAGGCCAGCGGCCGAACCTACCACGAGGAGTTCAGCCCGCCCAAGGTGCCCATGAAGGATGATGTAGGTTTTTGGGGGAAAAAAATTTAAACTCATAAAAGCCTTGATTAATTTTTCCTATATTTTTTGCTTGTTAATTTAGATCACCGGCGAGCCGCTGAAGCGACGCTCTGACGACAACGCCGAGTCGCTGAAGACCCGTCTGGCCGCCTATCACCGGCAGACTGCTCCGTTGTCCAGTTTCTACAGCGCCAAGAAGCTGCTCACTCCGGTGGACGCCGCCCAAAAGGCAGACACCGTGTACGCCGCCATTCGCAAGGCACTGCTCGACTCCAAAGAACCCAAAGATTTTGTCAAGTTTGTTTGAGTAAAATGTTATTGCTGATGATGAAGATGAAGATGATGATAAAGTTTTTTATTTGTGTTACAAAGTGAAAGTGTTTACATGTCCAGTTGCCCTCTTACTCTGTTGTACAATCTTAAATGTATTTAATTTCTACCCCTATTTCCATCACTACCACCACAACCACAAACATGCCTGCATTTATTCTGTTGTAATAATAATGATTTTTATATTGTATTTAGTTTTTCTAAATTTTGGCTGTTTTTTGTTTTGTGTAAGAATACATTTTTGCTAGCTATTTTTTATTATTATGTTTTTTGTAATTGTTTCAACAATGAAATTCCATTTTTTATTTTTGTTATTGTTAATTCAATAAAATATTACAAAATAAAATCTCAAATACTGTGTTTTCATTAATCAAGTTCTGTTTTAAAATTTAACAAAATTTTAGTTTTTTATTTAAAATAAAACAATGTTGTTAAAAACAGTCAGCGTAAAAATTAAAATGTTATTTGCCGCCATTTCACCATATGTTTTTGTGTGCCAACATTATCACTAAAACTGAGAGAAGTTAAATACAGGTGCGCTACTGTTGTGCAAATAAATGGTAACCGCAATCAACACCATTTACAACACCATTTGCAAAGTGGCAGCTAACAAAATTTATTTTAGTGGTTTCCTCTACTCGTTTTAATAATAATGATGCCAAAATAGCGTTGCCATCATATTCTTATATTACAAAAAATTATGATGCTAGTAAATTTGATCTTATAGCAGAGTGTGACATTTGTGAGTGTGTGTTGCACTTAGTTCTTTTTCTAGTTGTGTCTCATTTATGCCTGTCATTAAGAGGAACAAGAGAAACAGATGTGTAAGTGAGCACAATGTGTGAACTTCGAACAAGAGTGGATGATGATGATGATAATGATGATAGTGGTTGTACGAGATGTGATAAGATTAGTTACAGTGTATCATACCATAGTCCACCACTCAATACACACTGCTATGATTATGTGTGCAACAAAATAAGTACTAGCAAAATGTAAAAAAGAAAAGCATTAGGAATTAATATTCAAATAGGAAATTCAAAAAGATAAAAAACTAATTCAAGTTTAATTATAATTTAATTGAAAAGTTTTTCATTAAAAATGTATTGATAAATACCTTTTTTAGAAACTCAATTGACATTTAATGAACGACTTTTTATTCAATGTAATCAAGTTTTTTTCAAAATAGAACGCTGCAACAACTTGCTGCGCCATCTCCTTGCGCAGCAGTGCAACAAATAGCCAAATGCACACACAGAGAACAGCAGCAGCCAAAAACGTGTTGCCCAATTCAAGGCTGTTTGTTTGTTTGTTATTGTCAGTGAGTGAGCTTGCACTGCTGTGGTGATTGCTGAGTAAAAGTCCGGCACTTGCATCGCATTGGCAACACACAGACAGACTAACAAATCAACTCAAAACATTTTTGGGTGAGTAACTTTGAGTCAGTTCCTTTGCAAACAAAACTCATCAATCATCGTTTGCCTCTTTTGACATCTAACTTATGTTGCTGTTGTTGTTGTTGTCTGTACAATTTGCAGACCAAAGAAACAGACGACATGGAATCGTACGGTAATCTGCAGGACATGTCGGCGTCATTTGAGCACACTGCCGGCGACGCCATTGCCTGCCTTTCAGTAAGTGTCAAACGCCTGGCTGCTAGCAGCACTACTTTTATTGTCAATGTAAAATGCCCAATTTAACACTCTTCTTTTTGTACCATTTCTCTGCCCTGAATCTAGATCCCCATAAAGCTGTACAAGGAGCAGGTCTTTGACGGCGAGGGGCGCGAGGTGCTGCGCTGCGGCTTCAAAATCGGCGGCGGCATTGATCAGGACTTTCGCCAGTCGCCGCACAACTTTACCGACAATGTAAAAGAGAAAAGAGAGCTTTTTTCTTTTCCTACTCAATTGAGTTCATTTTAGATAACTTTTTAATCATCAACTTTTTTGTTTCATTTTTTGACTGTCCTTCAGGGCATCTACGTGACGGCCACTGATGCGAATGGGCCGGCGGCGCGTGCCGGTCTCCGCTTCGGCGACAAGATTCTCCAGTGCAACGACATCGACTTCACCATGATGACCCACAAGAAGGCGGTGGAGTTCATTCGCAAGGCGCCCGTTCTCGAGCTGCTCATCGCCCGTCGAGGTGGCGTCGGAGCGCCCGTTCTCCCCTACTCCTGAATATACTCTTTGCTTTATACTTTTATTTTATTATTAATAATTTGTCTCTATTCACATTTATCATTCTTCTTTCTCTCTCTCTCTTCTCTCTCTCTCTCTCTCTCTCTCTCTCTCTTTCTCTAATTTCCCGCAATTCTATCTCAGCAGCAGCAGCAGCATATTCGAGCTTTCACCACTACCACCACTTCAATTTCACTTCTCAGTTTTCACTTTTTCTTTTCTTTTTTCTTATTCTGTTCGTCTTTTCTTTTCCTTTCATTTTCCCTCTTCTTACTTTCTTCTTTAATTAATGATGCCCATTCCTGTTTGGTTCTGTTCGGTTTCCCCTTTCTCCGCCGTTTTCCCCTGTTCTGCGGTTGCGGATCCTAATTGTTCCGATTGGCCGCCGACTCTTTTTTCCTGGTTATCTCGGCTTTTTGGTTGGTTTTCTCTCTCTCTCTCTTTCTTTTTTCAATCCAATCAATCTGACTCTATTCCACTTATGCCATGTTCCACTCTTTTTCTGTTCTTCTTCTTCATCTTTTCCTTATTCCCTGTACGACACAGATACAAGCACACAAAAACACACACACAGATTCCAAGCAATAACAGCAAACCCACTCTACACAAATTTGACACTCCTCGAGGGCAATCGATCACTTTGGTTGGTTGACTGGTCGTTCACTTGTTTGTACTTCAAATTGTAGTGATAGTATTGGTAGTAGTAGTAGTAGTGCTGGTGGTAGTACAAACAATTTCCGGCTCACTGCTTTTGATTTTAATTCCCAGCAGCATTTTCACTGCCAATTTTCAGGTCCAGTTTTAACTTCAAATAAAATTTGCCTTTTCTCTTTGTCCTTTTTTGGCCGTCATTTTAAATTGCTTTTTTTCTAAAAACTTAGTGGCACTTTTTGTTCTTATTTTTACTGACTTTTATCAGTTTTTTTTCAATCTAATCGTATTTGCAAAAACAAAAACTCGCACTGACACAATATAACCGTTGTCAATTGAATAGGAACTGGCAATCCGCTTATTGCTTTTGTCTGCTTTGCACTTTCACTTTCATTTTAGTGTGTGTTTTTAAATTCAATTATTTATTTTATACTTTTTTTGTTTGTTTACTATTTTACTATTTGTGCCACTTGCTTTTCTATTTAAATTTTTCACTTTTTATCTATTTTTGTTTATTATTATTTTTATATCTAAACTTAGGCATAACAATTTTGCTAAACCGTTTTTTTTCTTCGTCCAGCGTCTCTCGCTCGTTTATCACTTAAAACTGTCTTTTCAAAGCCTTTCCAGCAGGCTATAAAAAGAGCTTGGGCTAGTTAAATTTTCACAGCTAAAGTAGTCGAGTCCTCGCATCTTCTCGCTTTATAATACAACTTTTCAGTCTTTTCTAGAGGAAGGAAACTCACTACTCAGTCTAGTGAGGAATACTGCTGCTGCTGTTGCCAGCGAAAGGAGTTTTATGAGCCACTGGGCCGGACTAGACTCTTTTTTCATTCTGCTCTCTTTTCTCTTTTTCTCAATCACAATGCTAAGTAATGGTCACTGACAGCAGCAGCAGCAGCGGCAACAAAAACGGTAATGCCCAGCTCAGCATCATCATCAGCATCACTGACTTTGAAAAAACAGAGTGCTGCACAACATCCAACAAAAACGGTAACAACGACAGCTGCAGTACCGGCAGTAAAAATGTACAAAAAGCGGTCGTACAAGCTGTGGGAAAGTGTGTGTGCGTGTGTGTGGTGCAGTAAAAAGGAAAAGAGCTGGTGCTTAATTTCCATTTGACAAAAATGGCTCACGGCATCTTTTTTTGCCGTTCTTCTGTCGTGCTCTCGTTTTTCATTTGTAAAAATGTTTTCCTAGCTGTGAGTGTGCTTTTGCCCATTTTTCTTTTCATCAGAAAACCCCTTTAGCAGCCTGGGCAAAAAAAGCTTGAAAATTGGTTTATAATAATGTCCCAACGGTACTTTGGCTTTCTTTTATTCCCTTCTTTCTATTATTTTTCAGAATCTCATTTTTCCGGCGAATCTTCTGCTGCAATTGTGGCTGACAAATTGCTGCTGTTGCTGATGTTAAAAAGCGAGATGAGAAAAGAGCAGAATAAGAAAAAAACCGAAAACCAAATGAAGCAAGGAAAGTAAATGAAGAGTTTGAGGCTGCTGCTGCTGCTGCTGGTCGTTCACCACAGACCACTACCATCACTTTTCAGAGTCCCTTGCCCCTCATCTCATCTCTTGTCTCTTGTCACTGGCAACTGACACGCGAGAATGAAAAAATGAGAGAGAGAGAGAGAAGAGAGAGAGCAATGGCAATGAGCGCATATAAAGAAGTACTTTTGGGTAGAATCCATTGCCATTGCATTGCATTACACGCGAGAACACTCTGAAACACACACACACACATAGAGTAAAACAGTGCAAGTGCAAGTGATCAGCAGTCAGGCCGAAGCTTACTGCAAACACTACCACCACTACTACTACTACTACTACTAGAGATGATGGTAATACTAAAGCATTACCAACGCATTCCCCCTCCCCTCCCCTTCCCTTTCCTCCCCTCCACCCTCTCACATTCACTTCACATGTTCATTCTCTTTCCCTTTTCCCTTTTCTTCTTTTTGCTGTCTATATGGGCCTACTGACCTGAAGAGAGAGAGAGAGAGAGAGAGAGAGAGAGAGAGAGAGAGAGAGAGAGAGAGAGAGAGAGAGAGAGAGGCGAGGGTGGATGAAAAAGTGAAAGATAAAGTCAGCATCAGCGACGGCAGCAAACAAACCGCTAGTCTGCTTGTTTGCTTGCTTGCTTGCTCGCCATTTCTATCGATCTCCATCTAAACCTTATTCTTCTTCCTCCTCATTTTAACATTCAACATTTGCTCTCTCTCTCTCTCTCTCTCTCTCTCTCTTCTCTCTCTTTTTCTCTCATATCGACCTCTGCTCTTTTTATGCTCTCTGCTCATTTTGGTTGAGTTTTGCTCTAGCATGTCAGTGCTTGGCCTTTGCACTGCACACTGCACCCTCTCCCCAAAAATGAGGCCAAAAAATCAACTTTGATGATTGGGCAGCGCTAGCTCAAGCGCTTTAATGTTGAAATTGCATCAACTCAAAACAATTTGAGCGCTGAAAGTATTTTTGGTGAAAAATGAGCAAACTACATTACATTACAGCGTTTTGCCGCTAAAGCATTTAGTGCCCGACTAAGTGCTGAGGTGAAGTGAAGTGAGGTGAGGTGAGCGTTCGAAAAAAGCATAAGAACTACTTGAAAACTAGAAAAATTAAATAATGGCGGTCAATCAGTCCAAGAGTCCTAAGTGCTAGAATTCAATGAGTTTTCTTTGTCAGTCTCGGCTGAGAAAAGGCGCACAGTTCCACCACCACCACCACCACCAGAGAGTGTTTGTTTTGTGACCAATTCTAAGACACTGCTGCCGCCGCCTTGTTGTACACTTTAGTTTTTGGTCTTTTTGTCAAACTTTTAATACAGTTAGTTGGTTTGGCTCGGTTTGGTTTGGCAAAGTGGCATTGCACTGGTAGCATCGGCGGCAGCTTTTGCAGAAGCAGCATCAGCACTAGCGCTATATAACCTTGGTATTACTTTGTCAAAATTGGTCTTCTATTCTGTTTCATTTGGAAAGAGGGCTCACATGCAGCGAGAGGGAGAAAGAAAAATAGAGAGAAAGACAATTCAGTGTAAAGGATAATGGTGCCAAAGGTGCTAGGACCGGCAGGCTCGTTTTTTCAGCACCGGAGCTTTGTACAATGTATTTCTTTCTCATTCTCTCTTTTTCTTTCTTTAATGTGGCAATTCTTTTTCAGTGCAGTACACAGTGGGCTTACACACACACAACTATTAAACAGGGGCTTTTCTGGCTGCCATCGACGGGGCTCACACTGGCGTGTGATGGAACAATGGCAGGGTTGAGGATGCTGTCGCTGTCGATGGTGATTTGCACAAATAGGCTTTCTCCTCTTCTTTTCCCCCCTTTTTGCTCGATAATACAGTGCACTACAAAACAGAACAGAGTTTTCGGTGAGAAGGAAGAAAAAGAAAGAAAAGAAATTGACAAGGGTTGACAGACAGGCGAGCAGGTGAGAGAGCACTGCATAACACGGCACGGCGGCGTTGGCAGATTGTGGGCGCTCTTGCTGGCTAAAACAAACACATCGGATGAACGAAATAAAATAATGTGCTATTGTGTTTGGCGAAAATACAGTGAAAATTTGGCCTGTAAACGCCGCTTTCACGGCGACATTTTAACAACTAAAGCACACACACACACAAAGAGAGGCACAAAGCAAGACAAGCTTCGTACAAGCCCACGCCGTCTTCCCTTTCCACCATCATTGTCGTCGTCGATAAATCTATTATCCCTCTTTTTGAGCTCTACACATTTTACCCGTTTAATTCTCCTTTGTACCTTCTCCTGGTACCTTCATCTGTTTACCTCATCTTCGGTGTAATTGTTTTGCAACGTTGTTGTTCTTATTTTTTCTTGTCCTCTTTGTCCTTTTTGTCGTTGTCAACAAGCGCCGCCATTGCCTCTGTTCTGATGCTGCACCAAATTCAGTTTATTTGCAGCAAGCTAATTACCTGCCTGTTTTCTTGCACTCACCACTGCTGCTGCTGTTGTCCGGCTGTCTGGTAAAACAACAACAACAACAAGGGCAGCAGCAGCAGCGGCAAACTGAATTTGGTTGCTACACAATTCACTCGCTAACTCACTCACTTCAATTTACTGGTAATTGGCCCCTTGAAAGCAGTGCTTTCCTTCTTTGCTGAGTGTTCTTGAGCTTTGCCAAAAAAACGACAAAAAGTGGAATGTGGGCTTAGTCACATCGTCTTTGCTGTTCTTGTTGTCGTCGTCGTCGTCGTCGTCGTCGTCGTGGCGCAACCTTGGTACAAATGAAGAATAGATGAAAAAACAGAAAAACAGAGAAAATAAATTAAATGAAATGACCAAGACCAGTGCCCGCATGAGAACAAAGTTTAAGAACTGTCCCCTGACGACCATTTTATTTGGGAAAAACAAGGGGGGCAATGGACTGAAAGCATTTTCATTTATTTAATTTTAAACGACAGTGACAACAAAGTTAGCCAAGTTGGGCTAATGAGAAAATGGTAATTAACGGCAATTTACTAGGTAAATCGATTTGAAACAACATTCTGTTATTTTATTTTCATTTTTATTTTGCAAAACAGATTGTTTTTTAGCTGGAACACTTTACTTCTTGTTGTTATTACATTATTTTGCCATTACTTTAAGTTTCTATTAATGTTAAAGGGTTTTTATGTTTTTTTGGTACACATTGACACAGTGCCCTACTAAGCAAAAAACCCATTTTAAAAAATGGCAAACGTCAAAAATAGTTTATGCTAGTATGTGCAAACACAGACACAACAAAAACAATATAAACTTTCTGCTCAATTTTAATTTAATAAAACTGAATAGAGAGAAAGGGACTTGAATCAAAAAAACCAAAGAAAAGGGGGTATTTGCTTTTCTCCGCCGATTAATAACAAAAAAGCGGCAACCGCTGCCGCCGCCGTACCATTTTTGATATTTTTTCTCCTTTTGCTGTACAATCTTTTCGTCTCAATGTGTGTGTGTATATAGAGTGAATGGCCCCTACCAATTTGACGACAAAGCGTGTGTCCTTTTTTTCTGTTCCACTACCACAGCTTCTTCTTCTTCTTTTTCTTCGTTCATTTCTCTTTCTGTTGTGTTCTCTCTTTTTGGTTGGTAAAAGTGGTACTACCACCAACAGCAGCAAACTAACAACAGCAGCAGCAGCACAGCAGAAGAAATGGCAACGACTGATCCAGTGACTGATTCAGTGTGATGCTCGCCGTCGTCGAGCTTAAACGTCGTCTCTTCATTACTGATTTCAACTAAAACCTGATCGTTTTTTATTGTTTTGTTGTCAGATTTTATCTTCATAAAAACGACATCAACAAGAAGGCTAATTTTTGCAGTTTTTTTTACGTTCTGTTTATGAAAAAAATTATTGTTTTGATGTCATTTGATTGGCGGGATCGAATTGCAAAAAAACTTTAAAACAGATTCAAATTTGAAAATTTTATTTACGTTTTGAGCTGTTTTGTTTTGCCAACTAAACCAAAGTAAACGACTGCGTTTCCAAGAAACACATTTTGCTGATTAAGCTGATTAAAATTGGCGCTAAAAATACTACCATCACCACCACTACTACTGCTGTTGTTGATAAATTAAACCAGCAGTGATTGAAAAAGAAAATAATAAAACTTTGCTTGTTAATAACATAACCATTGAAAACGTCATTTCAAAAAAGCAATAATGTCTACTTTTAAATGAAGGAAAGAGACAAAAAAATAGATCAAAAGCAATCAAACAAAAACTAAATAGTAATCTACCAAAAGATGCCCTTTGCTGCTGCCGCCAGCAGTACTTCACGTGGTGTTCGCAATGCACCAGCAGCAAGGATCAATGCATCTTCTTCGCCTGCTCGCAACACCACTCTCAAATCAGGTGTCCGGTGAGTGGCCCGGTGATGTGAAGTTGACTAATTTTTTTATTCTTTGACATTTGTACAAACACCACAAACAAGACCACTGGTTTACAGCTTTTTTCACCCTGGTGATGCACTGCATTTAAGCACTTTTGATTTAATTTGTTTTTTATTTCCTTTCTATTTTAATTTCATTTAAAAATAAAGCACCAACAAATGCAAATGAGCTGTAATTGTAAACTTTTGGCTAATGGAAAAGTTACCCTAGCAAGCGACCTACACCTTGACTTCTGCAGTGATACCTACCGTTTTAATTAATCAAAAAGATTTATTTTTGTTTTGGTTGCTTCTCTGATTTGATGCGCCCGTGTGTGTGTGTGTGTGTGTGTGTGTGCGTGTGCCTTTGCAGACTATCAATTAAATTGCATGTCTATTTTTTTCTGTTGCGTCCAACACTAACCAAAGTCAACACACAAGCACATTCACTTTCCTTTCTTTCCTTCACTTACCCACTCACTTTTTCTTTCTGCTACAATTTTATTTCTATCTTTTCTTCTTACAATTTTTTTCTGCACACATCACTTTCCCCCTTTTACTTTCTCCTTCTCCTTTCTTTTACTTTCTTTCGCTTACCTGTTTATTTCACGTTACTTCACGTTACCTCTCTCTTTTCTCTCTGTGTTGCCGCACAACTGTGTCTGGCTGCCTGTTTCTTTTTTGGTTGCACACTTGCAAACGTGATCACTGTGTGTACTGTTGCCGTTGTTGCCACCACCACCACCACCACCACTCTTTAATACCCTCACACTGTTGTCATCAAAAGTCCGTCTGTGTACGCAAACGTTAGCAGCAGCAGCAGCCAGAGCACGTTAATGTCAGTTATCAGCAGCAGCACGACCACCACCACGACCACTGCTGCTGCCACTACTACCACCGCCGCCCAAACTACTACTGAAAGAGCAACAGCACGCATCGGCAGCATCAGCAGCAGCAGGCTTATAAATCTTCGTTTGTTCCTTCTTTGCCTCCTTCTCACTTTCTTCTTCTTCTTCTTCTTCTTCTTTTTCTTTTCTAATCTCTCTCCACTGCCTGTAATCACTGCAACAGCACTGATCAACTAAAGTCATCGGTCAACACGGCGGACATTATCAGCGAGCTTCGACGCCTTCCAGTGACCAACATCGCCAACAACATTACCACTGGCAACATCAACATCAACATCAATGAGACAGGCTATGCTGATGCCTATGAAATGAGCAGCGGTGCTGGCAGTGGCTATGCACCAGTGCCTGTTGGTCGAATCAACAACAGCAACAGCAGCAGCAGCAGCAGCCACTACAATAGCAATAGAAACAGCAATAACAACAACAACAACAACAACAACAACAGCAGCAGCAACACTAGCCACAGCTCCATTTACCCGAACCTAAGTGGAAGTGGAGGCGCCACCTACGGCGCCACCGGAGAGACGCCCATTTCCGTGGCAGTGACGCCCAGTGCTCCGGTCATTTCACCAGTAGCACCACCATTGAACTCCTCTTCTTCCTATCACCACCACCACCATCACCACCACCCTCTAAGCCAGGCGACCATGCAGCAGTCATCACCCTCACCATCACCCCAACCACCACCTCAGAGCTCAGGAAACCCCGATCACCATGGAGCTTCTTCAGAGGGAGCTTCCTCTACTGCCTCTGCCTCTGCCTCTGCCTCCGGCGGCGGCAACTCAATGGGCGGCAAGGCGATCATGCCCACCTCCCAGATTGAGATGACCATCAGCTGTCGGTCGCTGTGCAACAAGGACATCCTCTCCAAATCCGATCCCTACTGCCTCATCCTCATGAAGGACAGCTGGCAGGAGAAGTTCTACGAGCTGGGCCGAACGGAGACCATCCGCGACAGCCTCAGCCCCGAGTGGGTCAAGAAGTTCATCCTCGACTACAACTTTGAGATGGTGCAGCGGGTGCGCTTTCGAAATCTGGGACCTCGACCCTAATGGGAAGGACTTCCTCGGCTACCACGAGACGTCGCTGGCGGAGATCGTCTCCTTCGCCTCGCGCCAGTACGTCCGACCGCTGTCCGGCGGGCCGGACAAGCGGAACAGCGGCGAGATAGTCATCGTCACCGAGGAGCTGTCCAGCTGCAAACAGATCGTCCAGCTGCAGTTCGCCGCCGAGGGCCTGCCCCGGGCGGTCTGCGGCCTCTTCCGCCCTGATCCCTTTCTGGTCATCAGCCGATCGAACGAGGACGGCACCTTCTCCGTGGTGATCAAGAGCGAGCCGGTGCGCAGCAATAAGGCCCCCGTCTGGCTGCCGATCAACATGAGGGTGAGGACGCTCTGTAATGGCGACTACGAGCGGACGATCAAGATCGACTGCTATGATTCACGGCAGAATGGGAAGCACGTCCTCCTGGGCAGTGTTTTCACCTCGCTGCGAGAGCTGATTGCCAACTCAGGTGGTGGTGAAGGTGGTGGTGGTGGTGGTGGTGGTGGTCTTCAAGCAAGTGGCCCTCAGGGACTCTCATTCTCGAGCTGTGCGACGACGAAGAAGTTTCCACTGCAGCCGCCGCCCACAAAAGATCACCATCAACACTCTCACTCATCACCCTCAGGCAAATCGCGACGCCACTCTCGGAACAGTCAAATGGATAATCTGGTAGGAGGAGCAGGAAATGCAGGAGTTGCTGGTGGTCCCCGATCACACAAAACAAAAACGGAAACACCGGCGCCCACGCTAGGAAATCTCCTCCTCCGTGAGATCACCGTCACCGAGGAGATCACCTTCATCGACTACATCAAGTCGGGCACGCAGATGCACTTCGCCGTGGCCATCGACTTCACTGCCTCAAATGGGCCGCCGCGGGACCCTCACTCCCTGCACTTCCTGGACACCTTCGGCGGAAAGCCGAATCCCTACGAGATTGCCCTGCGAGCCGTCGGTGAGATCATCCAGCAGTACGACTCGGCGGGCATGTTCCCCGCCTTCGGCTTTGGCGCAAAGCTCCCTCCCAACGGCGACGTTTCCCACCAGTTCAGCCTCAATGGGAATCCCTCCCATCCGTACTGCTCCAGCATCAGCGAGATCGTCACCCACTACCGGAACTGCCTGGCCACGGTCACCCTCTACGGGCCGACCAACTTCTCGCTGGTCATTCACAACACGGCGCAGATTGCGAGCAAGTTTCAGGACGGGAAGCACTACTTCATACTGCTGATCATCACCGACGGCATCATCAGCGACATTCACCAGACGAAGAACGCCATCATTGATGCCTCAGGTTTGCCTCATCAGTTCCTTCTATTTACTTACTACTTTGTATTCCTTTTGAATACTAACGAGAGGTTTCTTTTTTCCTTTCCCCTCTTTCCTTCCGGTTCACGCCCCCCTCACCACACACACAGGACTGCCCATATCGATCATCATCGTGGGGGTCGGCAGCGCCGATTTTGCCGCCATGGACGAGCTTGATTCGGATGACATTAAACTGGGAATAAGTAACGAGAGTGCGAAAGAAAAAGCAAAACAGCAGCAGCCAGCAGCAGTGACAGACAGACTTTTTTCCTCTTCCTCTTCTCCAAACTTTTGCTATTTTTTATTTTAATTTTTATTATTTACGATTTTTTTGTGTGTGCTCTATTTTTGCCCAGCCACCACTTTTGCCGCTTTTAAATAGTTGAAAACTAAACACAGCTTTTTTCTATTTTATTTTTCTGTTTTAGATGGTCGTTACGCTGAGCGGGACATTGTACAGTTTGTGCCGCTGAACAAGTTTCTCGCCCGAACTGGTCCCTACATTCGCTCCCAGGCGGAGCTTGCACGCGAGGTGCTTGCAGAGATTCCCGACCAGATGACAGGTATATTCATTAAACACCTTAAAAATACTCAATATCAATAAAAACCTGTTATTTAACTTTTTTTGGTCGTTACTTTCCGTTTTTGAAAACAAACAAACAAACAAACAAAATTGGACTACTGGATATTTAGGCTACATGAAATCAAAGGGGTTCATTCCGTCGCCAATGTCGCAGCAGAATAAATAATAAAAAGCGAGAGTTTTTTGCGCTGATGTTGAAGCTGTTCACTGGCAGATGCGTGATGTGCAACTTTATTGTGCACACTTCTGAATCACTGAATCATTACGGTCATCACTACATACACTCATCACAAAAATTTACAAAAATAAAAGTTGCATTACAAAGTACATCAAACTCATCACACCACAATCACACTCACAATTTTTTCGTACACACTTAAAAACAATTTGTTTGCTTTACCTGTTTTAAAACAAAATTTGTATTGTACATAACGACACACAAGCACATCTTTATTTGTTGATAATTTTGTTTTAAAATGCTTTGTAGTTTGCAGTCCTACACAAAAAATCACACACGTTGGTTTTTGTGTTTTTTACTTTATTCACCCTCTCCTTTGTACTGCTGCTGTACATTTTTAAAGCTTTTTTTCACGCCACTCTTTTACACACCTCTATCACAGCAAAACCAGCACGCCCACATTCAGCCTGATCCGGCCATTCACCACTTTACACCACTTTACACACACACCTTTGTTCATCACCTTTTGCTTGCTTTACTTCACTTTCATCATTGCTTTCACCCTCGATCACACCCCTTTCTGAGGCATTCCCTTAATTTCACTGATGGCTGTCACCCCTTTCATTCATTCTCTCGTTTATACTTCCTCACCTTCCTCTTCACTTCCCTCCAGTGTGCAATGCACTCACTTACTCTCTCTTTTTTTGTTTTCTAATTTGCTTATTTTGTTTTATTTTTCTTCCTCCTCCTCATTTTTTTGTACGATTTGTAGTTTTCCCATTCCTTGACCATTCCCACTCAACCTCATTTCCACTTTCCTTTACCAGCTGATCAACCCTGTTCAGAACTGATCAATCTGTGCCAACTGTGTATGTGTGTGTGTGTATTTAATCAACTGTGCTTTGGGTGTTCATTTCAAATCACCAACAAAAACCGATGTGTGAACATGTAATTCATTTCTTTGTCACTTTTACCTTTATTTTCCCTTTTCCCTTTCCGTTTGCGTGTTTCCCGTTTACCGTTTATTCACATTCACCTATTTTCAAAACAATGCTTTTTTGTCTAATCTTTTTCATTCATTCATTCATTCATTATATGTCATCGAGTCGGTGGGCGTTCACCGAGTGTCGTCCAAGTGTCGTCAGGCGACGATGAACGGCAAGAACGAAGCAGGTGCTGTTCGTCAGGCAGTCCTGGTGGTGGGCGTGGGCAGCAGTTTCGGCTTGGCTTTGACTTTAACTTTTTGGCAACGGCCGCTACCCCTCGGTCTTCACCGCCGCCGTCGCCGAGTCTACGAGTCGAGTGGATTACAAACACAACACCACACACTTTTGTGAACACAGCCACAGGACACTTTTTATTGTGTAGAAAAAGCCTGTGAAGCTCAGGAGCTCGGCAGCTTGTGAAGTCTGTGAGTAGGGGTGACGTCACGAGTGGTGCGTCTCACCCCAGAAGCGATCCGTTGTGTGATGAGTAAAAGCGGGTCGAGGAATTGTCTGATTGGAATACGAACGGTTGATAGTACTCGGTTGGGACAGTGGGATGAGAATGTATTTAAGTATGGTCGACGGGTACACGGTGAGAGAATGGGTAGTAATGGATATAAGAATGGAGAGTATTGAGGAAGAATACGAGTGTTGTTAGAATCTTCAGTCCATGCCGGCTGGGCAGAAAGTGACGGCGTACTTCGGATGGGTGTGATGGAGTGATGGAGTGTTGTTGAGTGTGTGCGCTCTTTGTGTGTCTGTGTCTGTGTGTGTGTGTCTCTATTTATGTGTGTGCCGCCCCGACCGTCTCCAGAACGATCTGGCGAGGTGAACGCTGACGTATCCGAATGTCCAAATGTCCGAGTCAGCTCATGGGCAGCTCGTCGGCTAAGTGGTGGGATAAGACTCTCATGGTTGTGCTCGTGCCTGTGTGTAAAGGGCAATTGGTGTAACATTGAGCATTTTGAGCAGACTGTGTGTGTGTTAAGAAGAAGAAGAAGAAGAAAAAGAAGGGAGGATAATAAAAACTGGGGATCAGAACTGGATAAAAAGCATCATCATCATCCCCGCCACCACCACCACTATTTCTCGGCAAACAACTCGGCAGCAGTTCGGTACGGCGGCTCTTCACCCAAGGTGATTCGCTGGCGCTGGAAGTGCGGATACAGCTTGGAGAGAACCTCACGCAGACACTGCAGAGCTGTCGCGGAGTTTGGCAGCATAGAGTTGGTCTTATCATGGTGACCACCCAGGTAAAAAAAGAGACTGATTTGACAGCGATTACAGACGAAACTCTGCAGGTGAATGGCCTGGCAGTTGGGCAGCGTCCAGGGCAGGCAGAGCCACTCGACCTGGGAGTGGTCGTCGATGGTCAGTTCCAGGGTGAGGGCTCGCACCGAGGTCAGCGTCGGCAGCGGCGGCTGTTCTGAGCTTCGATCGAGGTTCTGCTCATCCACGAGGTTCAGCACCCAGCCCAGGTGAAGCAGCTGTCGGTTATGCTGAGAGAGGGCGGCGATCAGCGGGAAGTAGTTGGCGGAAAAGCTCTGTCGGACGCTCAGCGAGAGGGAGGTGAGCGACGGAAAGAGGGGGCAGTGTATATTTTTGACCTCGCCGAGTCTCACCACGCGACTGAAGAGAGGCTCGCTCAGGTGGTCAGTGTTACTGAAGGGATTAAGGGCACTGTACACTTGCAGGTGAATCTGAAGACTGCCAATGTTGGCTGCCTGTTCGGCGATAGCCTCTAGAAAGAAGTCCGTGCTGTATATATCTTCCATCCTCACCACCAGCACCTTCAGCTGAGCCAGTACGGTGAGGGCGGGCAGGCCTCCGATGACGTCAAACCAAAAGTCAAAGCCCACGACCAGTTGCTGCAGGGTGGGCAAAGTGTTCAGTGCGGCCATGAGCTCATAGGTCTTGGAAGCTTTAGTCTCCTCATCGGAAAACGTTCCAACGAGTCGCAGCACCAGGCTTTCCAGTTGAGTCGCCCAGGGGAGATGCTGCAGCAGCGAGACCACGTACTGGCAGTTCTTGTCGAGGTAGTAATTGTTCAACTCATCACCGATGAACACCAGACTGGTGACTGCAGAGAAGAGAACGGTGGCAATCTCCTCGACGGTGGGCAGATCCTTCTGGCATTCTGGCATGAAGAACTTGAGACTGTTCCACTGGGTGACACGAACGGCTTTGGGTTGAAAGTCAATTGCCTTACCGCTGCCGTCCGTCAACTGCTGCAAATTGGGCTCTGAGGAGATGAAGAAGGAGTTGATGACCTGCTGAGTTTGAAAAAGGCTCTGATCGGTGATGACCAGCGTCTTCACTCGGCGATTGGCGGCTCGCACCAGCAGCTTGAGACGAGGGCTCATCTTGCTCGCCTTCAGCTGGTCCATCGGCTTGAGAAACTTCAGGACCGAGATCAGGTCCACATCCGAAAGTGGTCGTCGAGGTGGCATCCTTCAGGCAGTTTTGGGCTCGGGAGAAGATGGACGTTGAAGAGAGGCAGAGAGTTGTTGTTGCTGCTTCGGCTGCTCAGATCACACTGTGGAGAAAATGCTGAAGAATGCGCGCCCTTTGTCTCGAGTGTGGTCACTGGGCCCCCAATCAGAGCCCACCAGTTTCTCTCCGCAGATGACGTATGGTAACGCAGATCTTTTTGGAAGAAAAGAAGAATTTCATCCTCAACAAGAAGATATTTTAAAAGTATTTTTTATACAAACTTTTGGTACAAAAATCAAACTTCTAGCAAGCTCTTTCAGCAAGTTTGAAACAAACTGCTAAAATGTTGTATGTTTATAAAAGTAACTTCAGAAGTAGCACTTAGTAGTGAACTTAAAAAGTGCTAGCGCATTTCTTTATTGAGGCGCACCACTGAGCATCTTTCCTTGCGCACAAGCCAACGGAAAACGGCGTTCGCTCTCTCTCTCTCTCTCTCTCTCTCTCTCTCTCTCTCCCAGGGGGCTCTGCCGCCCGCCGTTGTGGGGAGCTGTTGTGGTGAGGACAGCGCAGCTGAAGCGGCAGAGAACAGGGCGCTGCTGCACCTTCGCCGCTCACTGTTTGTGTCTGTGTGTGCGCGTTGCACAGTCGTCGCTGTCTGTCTGTTTGTCTCTGTCGCGTTCTAGTTTCTCGTCCCAGCTCCTTAAAAAATCTCCCGTTTTTTCTCTACTTCAGTGTTGCCTGTGTTTGTACCCCTCTCCTTCTCCCCTTCAAATGCCGATTTAGTTTGTTTTGTGTTGTTTTGTTTACCGTCTCCGTGATTCTCCAATGTCCGCCGCTCAACTTGGCGAAGTTCGCCGAAGTAGTCGTGTTAGAAGGACCACCAGTTTACTAATGCCAGAGCCTGCCGCTGACACCACCGCCAGGAAGAAGCGGAAGGCAAAAGTGGGCCGAAAAAGGTTGCCAGCAAAAAGAGCAGCGGTCCAGAAGCAACTAAACATCCTCAGTAAGGACTGCCCGGCGCCGAAATCGGTCAAAACAAGAAATGGCGGTAAGGTCATCAAAGTGAAGGAAGAGGATGATGATGACCAGCCAACTGTTCGGCAGTTATCAGGTAATAAAAGTATCAAAATATGTCTTTTTTCCCTATTTTCTTTTTGAGGTAAAGATGAAAATATACCAACTTCTCTGACCTTTTTTTGCTTTTTAGGGTCAACTAGACCATTACCTCAGCCCCGCCACTCACTGAACGCACAAAATGGCGGTCAAAACGGTGGAAGTGATGCTGACCCGAGGTCAAAGGGCATCGCCAAAAGTGTTCGGTACGAAGACGACGATGCGGAGTACTACGACGATGAGGAGACCGACGAGGAGGACCTCAAAGCGAACGTTCAAAACTTTCTACAGATGAACTTTTTGGAAACTTCAACCTCCTCCACCAAAACCTCCACCAGCACTACTTCTCCTACTGCTACTACTACTTCAGCTAAACCAAGTACATCAGCTAGTAGTTTCAGCAGTAGTGGCAGCAGCAGCAGTGACCTCCAAAGCACAGCTCCTACAGCAGCCCCTAAACCAGTCAGTACACTACCGCAACCCAAAGCAAAAGCAAAGCCAAAACCAATGCCAAAACTAAAACCCAAAGGCCCCCAAATACACCGGTGCGAGCAGTGCGGCCTGGTCTTCCAAACCGCCGACATCCTCGCCCGCCACCAGCTGGCGAACCGCGACCGCCCCGACCACGCCTCCTCCAGCTCCTCCCTCCTCATCACCGACGCCCGCGGCCCCCTGGTCCTGCCCACGCCCACGCTGAACCGAGAGTACGGCACGCTGAACCGGGACGTCCCGCCCCTCGAAGCTTTCACCGGGTACCTGAAGCCGCGGATGGAGCGCGTCTACAGCTGCGACCGCTGCATCTCCATCTTCCCCAGCCCGGCCACGCTCTCCGTCCACCGGACCGCCCTCCACATCGCCCCCACCAAGAAGCGGGAGTTCCTCTGCGTGGAGTGCTCCAAGGTCTTCAACCGCCAGGACTACCTCCTCTACCACCTGAAGCACGTCCACCAGGCCAGCGAGGAGGAGCTCGCGGGCTGCCGATGAAGCTGCCCCGGCACACGCAGGTCTTCGGCAATGAGAACGGCATCTTCGTGCCGCTGCCCATCATCAACAGCTTCAGCAATTCGCTGCAGGCGGCGCGGCCGCCGATGGGCGTTCTGCCGCCGCTGCCACCGGTTCGCCCGCCGGCCATTCGCCCGTCGCCCATTCTGTCGCGGCCGATTCTGCCGGCAAAGCAGATTCTACCAGCGCAGCCAGTTCTTTTGCAAAAAGCTCCTCCGCCACCGATTCTGCCTCCTCCGTCGTCAACTCCGCTACAGTCGCCGCCAGTTCTTCTGCCTCAAGTTTTTCCGCCTTCAGTTCAATCGCTTTCGGTGGTTCAACCGCCACCACCGCCATCGCCAGTAATGGTGGTGGCGGGAGCTGTAGTTCAACAACAACAGCAATCATCATCACAACAGCCACAACAGCCGACGCCATCACAACAGCCTCCAGCTACCACCTTTGAGCTGAAAACCAATCTTCAGCCGCCAATCCCAATATTTTCCACCGAAAAAGTCAACGCAGGCACCAGCTCCAGCTCCAGCCTAGCCAGCTCCAGTTCCAGTTCCAGCTCCGCCCACCACCGGACAGTACCGCCGATCATCAGCGACACTAAGAAGGTGGTGCGCGAGGGCCGGCTGGGCTACCCCTGCACCAGGTGCCCGCTGGTCCTCCCGGCGCCCAGCAAGCTGAAGGAGCACATGCGCAGCGTGCACATCGGCCTGCGGGAGCACCGCTGTCCGGTGTGCGCACGTGCCTTCGGCAAGAAGGAGAACCTCAAGCGGCACTTCGTGCTGCGCCACCCCACCGCCAAGCCGTACTTCGCCGCGCAGCAGTGCCGCTACTGTCCGGCGGCCTTCCCCACCCGGCCCGCCCTGGAGGCGCACTGGGTGGCGGTGCACCGGCTGAACAACAAGCTGAGGTGCGACCAGTGCGAGAAGACCTTCTCAAGGAACTTCCGCCTGCAGAATCACCGCCGCCGGCACCACCACAGCCCCGGCGCCCCGGAGGAGGCGGCGGCGGCGGCGGGGGCGGCGGGGGCGGCGGCGGCGGCGGCGGCAGTGGTGAAGCCCTTTCCCTGTCCCTTCTGCGAGTGCACCTACAAGCAGGTCAGCCAGCTGAAGATGCACCTCAGGATACACTCCATGGAGGGCGACGGCGGCGGAGATGAAGGTGAGACGGTCGACGGCCCAGCTGAGGGTCAAGAAGGCGAAGAGGCCAGTATGGGGCGAAAAAAGACAAAAGAAGTGATAAAAGTGGAGCCAGTGGAAAATGGAAACAACGCTGAAGTGCTGAATGCTGGTGATAAAGAAGGAGGAGAAGGTGAAGGTGAAGGAAAAGAAGAAGAGGAAGAAGAAGAAGAAGCTTCTGAGGACACCAGTGATACTGATGATACTGATGATGATGACTTCGTTGCTGAAGATGATGATGAGGATGAAGAGGATGATGAAGATGACGATTGTAGTGACAGTACTGAATAAGAAAAACAAAGTGTAAAGAGTGTTTTTAAAACGCAAACAAATTTTTATGTATTTTTTTCCAAGTGATACAAAGTAATAATTCAAAATAATTAAATAAAGAAATGGTTTAATGCAAAGAAAGCTGAGATTTTTTTATGGAATACTAAATACTGTGTTTTTTAGTAGTATGCAGAAAAAGAAGAAGTAGAGGAAGTGTGTTCATCACTTCAAAACGATTCTCTTGCGGGGGCGGCGTTTCTTCTTGATGATTTGAACATCCGGTTTAGCTTTTGCAGGAGAAGAACGTGCAGAGAGTGTTTGCATTTCCGCTTGCTCTGGCTCATCATCATCATCTTCTTCTTCTTCTTCGTCAGTTTCCTGCACCGTAAAACGACCTCGTTTTGGTTTAAATAAAAAACTGCTGTCCAGGTCACTGTCGGCGGAATCAGAATCAGAATAAGCAACAGCAGCAGCAGCATTAGAACTGTTCAGATCTTTTTGAACAGATTTTTTTAGAGTTGTCGAAGCAGTCTTTTTGTTGTTAGTTTCAACAGATTTCTTAGCTTCGGTAGCAGCCTGTTTTGTTTTGACGGCTTTTTTGGCAGATGCAGGAACTTTACGAATGCTCGTTCTAGTTGTTTCCTTTTCTTCTTCATCAATTGCACTGTCATCATTATCATCCTCATCATCATCAGTGTACACATCATTAATGAAAAGCTTTTTCGGCTGAGATTTGCGTTTAGCTGGAGCGTTATCCTCATCAGTTGAACTGTTTTTGGTCGAGTTTTGGCTGCCACTGATCTTGAGACCTGAACCGGAAAAAGGTTTTTTTCCTTTTGCTGCCAGTGAAGATAATGTTGATGATGATGTCGGTGTTGATGTTGATGATGATGATGATGCTATTTTTTCATTGGAACGCTCCTTTGAAGTCTGCAGGAAAAAAATGTAAACAAGTGTTAGTCAAATAAACTGTGTACTCAATTGAAACAAAAAATGAAATGCTAATCTTACCACAAAAATTTTAACCGGCGACTTTTTGCCCTTGAGCTGTGGAGAAGAGGCAGCTGAGGCGACTGAGGTGCCCACATTTGACTGCATCTTTTCTCGAGGAAGAAGAAGAAGTTCAGGCTGTTGATCATTTTTCGCCTCCGCCTCAGCCTCAGCCTCCGCCACCGCCTGCTGAAGCGAAAAGTCCCCGGTGTCCTTCCACTCGCTCAGGCGGTGGTGCCACTGATTTTTGTGGAGCTCCCTCAGGTACACCTTTCCATCGGTGAGCACCACCACCTGCGACCAGTCAAAGAGGCGCATCAGGCTGTCAAGTGGTCCTTTCGGTTCGATTTGCTTATTTCTATCTTCATTTTCTTCCTTCTCCACATTATCTTCCTCCTCAGTTTTGTCCTTTTCGCCTTCATCATCAACGGCTTCATTTTCATCCCCCGCATGATCATCGTCTGATCCATTTTCGCTTATAAAATCCTCGTCCGATCCATTGTCGCTTTTATAATCTTCGTCCTCCTCCTCATCTTCACTGGAAGAGCTGGGCACGTCAAAGTTGTTGAATCTGTCGTCCTCGTCAACGACGATTCCATTTCCCTTTCCGGTTAGGCTCATCTGCTTGGAGCTGAGCACGGCAATTTCATCTCGGTCCTCGGTGGCTCGGCTGGTGAACAGCTTCTCCAGACAGCGTCGTCGTTCACTGGCAATGGCAGTAGTCCCTTGCTGCTGGTTTTCGGAAATGCTTTCAATGTACTTTTGGCAGTTCGTCTTCACTGGCCTACAGGGCGGCGGCAGCTGGACGCCGGCCACGTACGGGTCAAAGTTGAAGCAGTCCGTCAGAGGAAGAGCATCGGACAATAGGTAGCACTGGCAGCTCTCCGGCTCCTTCAGGTAACTCTTGACCTCGGCCAGGTTGCGAAGTACTCGACCTGGTTGGGAAACGTTTTAAAAAAGCGTTTTTGATAAGTAAAAATCTGTAAGTAAGATGCTACCAAAAAGAACCGGTTCATCAAACCTGAGGGGCTGCAGTAGTAGACGACTGGAGGGAGGCTGTTTTTAAAGTCCTCCTTCTCAATTAAGACATGGCGGCTCCAGCGGAAGGGAACGTGGACGATGCCGCGAATCAGCCTCAGCAGCCCCTGACCAGTGAGGGAGAGCACTGATTCGGTGGAGCGACGCTTGGCGAAGGTGCCCTGCACCAGGGCGCCATGAAGGCGCAGGTCAATTTGAGGAAACTCAGTTGTGACTTGATTCCGCCTCAGCACATAGTCTATAGTGATGGGACCACGATAACGACGGGGGTGGCGGCGGCGGTGGTGGTGGTGACGGTGGTGGTGATTGTTAGATGACATGTCGAACAAAGAAGAAGAAGAAGTCTCTCTAAAGTAATAAGTTGAGATGTTGTGTGTAGAAAGCAGGTGGAACCAGGAAGGCAAACAGTTTCAGGCTGCAAGAGAGTCCTCGCTTCTCTCTTTTTGCTGGCACACACACACACACACACAAAGAGCTGTCGATTTGTTTGTGTGCTGCTGCCGCTGCTGCTGCTGCTGTGCTGTGCTGTGAAACTGCGACTGTGACTGTGACTGTGACTGTGACTGTGTGCTCAGTGCTCAGCAAAACAGCGTGCGTGAGCAAAAGAAGCAATATGGCGGCAATTTCCCTTTCTTAGCGCTCTAACTGGTTAGCTACAGCTTGAGAGCTGAAGATGTCAGATGGCGCTTCACATTCAAATTGAAGTTTTTTTGAAACATTTTTCAAAAGACAACTTAAATGAGGCAATATTTCTTTTGTGCTTGACTGTAAATTAATCTGTTTTTTGAGTTTTTTGGATCCCAAGCAAACCTTGAAAGTTTAAGTGCACCGTAGAGTTGAGTAGTTCCGTTTATTTAAAAAGGCACTGCCACAAATTCAAATGTACATTTAAACATGTTGTTTACCAAGTTTGTTTGCTTAATTAAAAACACAATTTAAGTTTAACTGCAATTAAAATTAATTATATTTTTGAAACCAAAAAGTGTGCCATAATTAATTTTTGCAATAATCATGCTCATAAAGTTTTTGATACAAAGTTATTGCTAGAAACTGTCATAACAATTTTATACTGCACACTAGTAAAATAAAATTAGTGTCTGACAATTAATTTTGTTGTTTTAATTTCAATAACAAAAAAATGCATTAAAAACTATTAATTAGTACAATGTAATTAAACCAGCATATTAACGCAAAAAACTTCTAAAAATAATGTGTTCTTTAACAGTATTTAATGCAAAGTTCAAGAATTGTTAAATTACTCTAATAACTTTTTCTTAGAAAACCATTTTCAAAAATGAATTTTAAATTTGCAATTTCATTTTGTGCAAAACACATAAAAATACTACTAAAACACATACAAAACCATTTTTGTAAATTACTTTTGGATTTAGATCAAGTCAAAGAAATAAATGCGAAAAATGACTTAAGCCAAGATTATGTAAAAAGTGTGGTGAACAATAAAAAACACAATTTAATTTACTTGTTTCCTTTCGTTACGTTTTTTTATTTAAATTTTGAAACTGTTGTTATTATATTTTTAGCGCATTTTAAAAAAGACGACAGTTTAATATCTTTAAAAGTAAGTTACCGAATTTCTCCGCAATCGCTTTGGCAAATGTCAGACCTGATGATTGAAATGGGCCTTGTTATGGGAGTTATTATTTTTTTCTTTTTATTAACGGGAGATAAACTGGATTCAAAATACATAATGTATTTAGTTGTCAAAAATGAAACATCTAATCATATTACTATTTTTCAAAATAAAAAAGGTAAGCAGTTTATTACAATAACAAACAACTTTATTAATAAATTGTTTTAAATTTTTATTGTTAGCTATTTCCAAACTTGAATCGAGAAAAATATATTTGTATCGTAAACACATGATGGCTTTTAAAAAAGTTATTTTGCCGGTAATTTTTTTAATTTTGTTAATTTTCTTCATTGGAACCAATCTTCTTTTTAACTGGACAAACACTATTTTTGAGTATTTGGTTTTTCCAGTTACTGTGTTGTACGTCATTTATGTTCCTATTGGTAATTTTTAAAAACTAAAATTGAATTAAACTTTTTACTTCTTTTCAACTTGCAGGCAACTTTTTTATGATGTTTCATTTTCTTATGACGTTACAATATATTCAAATTAAGCAAGAATTCTGTTTGAAAAAATTAATCAAATTAAATAAAATTATTGAAAAAAACATAAAGTTTCAAATACAAACTCTTCTTTTATGTATTCATTTCAGCAAATTCATAATCAAATTGTTGCACTTTACCAGGAAATAAGCGTTCATAATAATTTTTGGTCAAAATATTTAACTTGTTACTTTGTAGTGTACATGATGGAGATTTGTTATCTTTTTTATGGCTATCTTTTTGTCAAAATGACTGAAATTTTCCCTCAAATTGTTTTTGGTTTTTTCTTTGTTGAGTTTGTGTTACTGCTACTTTATGTTACTTTAGAGTGCTCCCGAGTTGTTACGCTAAACAACACAATGCATCAGCAATGTTTGCACATAGGATTTGTAATTAAACAAAATCAATTGTTGCCAATTTGGGACCAGTTGAAAATTGATTTGATGAGAGCCAACACAAAAAACATTCCAAAAATTTGTTTTAAACTGATCAACAATTACCGGGTTAACTCACAAATGTTTGAATTAGTAAGCATATTTTAAACATTTTGTTTGGTAATTTGACTATTTATTTTTATTTATTTTATTTCAGCTTTTTTACTACACAACTCAAATTTTTTTAATGATTTTTAATGAAGAACAAAAACATAATCACAAATAAATTAATTTTTTTATAAAATCGACTTCATTGTTTATAACTAAACTTTGAAAAAACAAAAAGCAGTGTGATTAAAGCAAATTGATTTACAACCGGCCATTCTTAATCATTTTTGCAATATAAAGCAAAAATCCACTGTAGACAAAGAGAAACTCAAACATGCTGCGATAGCAAACTTTAGCGTGAGGACCAAAAGTGAAGCGAACTTTGTTTTTAGTGCACACTGTCTCGTAGAAGACGGCCAAGTGCAGTTTGGCCCGAATCAGTGCTGATCTTTGGCAAAGGTGTCTCCATTGTTCCTTTTGCTGCTGATTTCAGCTCCCGTTTTTGCATTTAAAACTGCCAAATGATCAACTGTCAGTGCCAACTGGACACTGTAAAGCAAACGGTCAGAACGGTAGAGGCAATCGGTGATGGAGGTGAAAAGTGTGGCCAAGATTAATGGAACAAAGGTTTGCGCAAGTAGACAAATTAAAATCATTGATATTGCAATTGGCGGCAGCTGACGGAAGAGAAGGTTGCCCACCAGCACTAAATTAATAGGCAAATTAGCGAGGATGGAAATAAAAAGAAAACGACTAGTTAATTGGCTGTTGGCTGTAGTGGCCAACGATTGTAGGCAGCGGTAGTCGTGGTAGAAACGACTTAGAAACAGCAACAAGTTATGTTTGTGTCGTTGTTGTTGCTGCTAAAAAGATAATTTTCAGAAATGTTTTTAAAAATCAGGTTTATTCTGTATTCAGAACATCGTGCTACCTGACAGAGTTTTTGTTTTGCTAGGGCAGCAAAAAATGAAAGCTGCCAACGCAACTGCCGGTTCAGTTCTTCAATGTGCCCGTAAAAAATGACTTTCCAGTCAAAAGAATATGCATTAAAAAGTAGAGAATCCGATAAGCGTTTAGGAAGTGGTAGGAAATCATTATCATGTCCCAGAGGACCCAAACGGCCAAAAATATTGTGGTAGTAGGGGTAACCCAAGTAAAGTACTGTCTTTCTGAAGCAAGGAAGGGGCCAAAGTAAAAAAGCACAACTATTGAAAAGAAAAAAATAACTACAGATGTAACTGAAAAAGTAAACAGTGTAAAATATAGTTTTTAGAGTTTTATCTTTTAAACAAAAACAAACAAATTAATCATACAATAAGCAATATTAAAAATGACGACCAGTAACTCAGCAAATGCGAGAAAACGTACAACCGCCCGCGAAGTTGTGAAGAAAGACGAATAGACCAAATTAAATGGGGGTGAAAGTGGCAAACAGTGTTTAAAGTTGAATTTTTTCCTTTGGAAATGTTTAAAATTTGCCTCCACAGAGCAAGGTATTTAGCAGGAGAACGCCACCAATGCCACCAGGAAAAAGTGGTTTCAATGCTGGGAAAGTTTAACCAATGGCTATTAAGCGCTTGAAAATTTTTTCCATTGCTGACCAGCGCCAAGTAGGCAGTGTCTAAAAAGACGCCTTTCATTTGATAGGTAAACATGTAGTCAAGATAAAGGATCCAAGATGTGGCTATAAAGACTGGATAAGCCACCGTTATGGTCAGAAAGCGGTACTGCCCGACCAGTAGGGCGCCCAGCGGATTGACGGCAATGTTGGCCCTCAGAGAGGACTCGCTTTCCATGTCTACTGTCAGTGTAAAGTGAATGGCTCGCAGTTGCACCTCCAAATACAACAAACATTGCAGTAATTTTAAAGCCAACAAATTAGTTTTAAATAAAGGCAGAAAAAGTGTTTGAAGTGAACTTTGGCGAGTTGTCGCTAAAGAGGTGATAAAGATTGGCAAATGCAGTGCTGGTGCAAATGCACAACATCGGGTGGTTCCAAATTTGCTGGTTTTCCATTTTGCAAAAAAACACACAAAGCTAAATGAACGAAAATGAGTACAATTTCAAGTATTTTTTAAACAATTGTTAAAAATCTAAATTTCAGTTGTGTCAATTTAAATAAACTTTAAAAAATGTTTTGTTATATTTAAAAATTGTTAACAAAACTAATGTAAATGAAGTATTACATTTGTGTTTTTGTGTTTTTTTCAACATAATAACTCTGCATAAAAAATCATAAAATTGCTAAGTTTTAGTTTGATGTAGCAGTAAAATTAAAATTTTTTGTAATTTTTTGTAAAATTTTTAGCTTTTAAAATTTAAAATCAATATTTTTTAAATTAAGTGCAACATCATTATTTTTTATTGCGTAGGAATTATAAAACAGTAATAATGACACACTAAAAAAATTTAAAAAAGTATTTGTTTAAAAAGGTTTTTTTGTAAAACAATGTAATCAACCGCAACACTTAAACTTTTTTAAAATATGTTTTTAAAAGCAAAGTTCAGTTTAGTTAAAAAATTTAAATTTTTGTTTAATTTAAAATTAACATTTTAAAAAATTTTTTGAAATTTTGGTTACAGATGGCGCATAAAATTAAACAAAAGAACACAAAAATTATTTTGATGATTTTGTTAAAAATTAATTTTATAGACAAAACTAATGCTTTCTGAAATTTAAAAGTTGTTGAAATCCTATTCTTGTTTACACTTGTATTAACAAAAAATTTTAAACAAAAATACTTGATATTATAAATCAAAACAATTTTTTCCTTAAAACAACATTAACCCACAGTGCATGTAGCTTCACTTTTGACCACTAGTGTCCAATATAACGGGGAAATACTGCTTTTTGGCTACTAATTTGATTAGGAATGATATTGAATTGCAAATCTTTTTGATGAAAGCATCAACTTGATGAGGGGCAAAACTGGTGCACTTGACTACAGCAATTCAATTCACCGCTACCACCAAATATTTTCATCAAGTGTGAACCAGCACTGTTAGACTGCCACTTGCCATTTGTCGTAGTTGCAAGTGATGACGGATGTTTTATTGGCCCAGGGGTACTAGTACCACCACCACAACCAAAAAAGAGAGATGATTCCCGTAGATAATTGTGCCCAGTGTATGTGTGTGTCTGCACCTCAATCTCTCTCTCTCTCTCTCTCTCTCTCTCTCTCTCTCTCTCTTTTCTTTTCCCTTTGAAGGGATGTGCCCAGTGAGGTAGTGGGCGGAGACGAGGATGCCGCTGCCAGTGAGCAGTGTTGAGGGCAGTGCCTGCCAAAAGTACCTCACAGTCATATGGAGGACTTCTTCAGAGGACTGCATACACAGCTTCACAGATACCAACTTTTTTATATTACTGAAGAGAGAGAGAGAGAGAAAGAGAGCAGTCAGCTCATCTTTTTAAAAGTGACTCTGGCAAAAAGTGCGCCAAGCTGCTGCTCAACAAAGAAGACGAGAACAGAGAAGAAGAAAAGGAATACGAGGACCACCAACGGTAGCAGCAGCAGCAGCAGCAGCAACAGCAAAACAGGCAGTGTGTCCCGCCTTCACTGAATGCCTTCGACGCATCACCCACAGCTGACAACTACTTCTGCTCTATTTCCCATTCACCACCACCACCACCATCACCATCACCACAGCTCTTCTTTGACTTTTCTCCTCGGAGTTGCAATCTACAGCAGCAGCAGCAGCAGCAACAGCCGCGGCAGACTAACTTCATTGGAGCTGCAGAAGAAAGTGGTGCTTCAACTTCACTACGTTTGCTCATTCATTCTTTCATTCATTCTTTCCTTTGCCCGTTTCCTTCTCCCGCTTCACATTCCCCTGCCTGCCTGCCAACAATAACAAAATAATATATCGGCCCTGGCAGATATCAACTGGAGTAAGTTAATAGCAATCTACCAACAACTACTGTTGAGCAGCTAGTGCTGCCTTCTTCCAATTAATCTGCGACCAGCCAACAAAAACTAGTAGTAGAGTCACTCGACGAGCCAGTCCGAGAATAGCAATAATAAAATGCAGATAGAGATGTAGTAGTGCTAGTGCTTCAACAGCAGCAGCAGCAGTTCAGCATCAATTTTTTGCCAAAGAAAAACATTACGAAAGTTGAAACGGGTGCTGCTGTTGCTGCTGCTGATACTGCATAATCAAAGTTCAACATCATCATCATCATCAACATCAACAACATCAACATCAACATCAACAACAAATGTGACTCAGTTTTTGTGTTTTTATTTCAACATCAAGTTCTGCGTTTTACTCGTTGTCACTGATCATCTCATCTTGGTGCGTGTTTGCCTGTTTACCAGCAGCACCAACAGCTGTGCAGATTGATAAACTGCTAATTGCAACAATCACCTAATCATAAAAAGCCAAACTGTAGTGTAATTCGATCTTGCAATCAAACGCCTCTATGTTATGTGTTTTAATCATCTACCAGCACCGGCATCCCAAACATCAACATTATCTTTTTCTTGATCATCATCATCATTACTACAAACACTAGTAGCACTCTACTAGTGAACAATCATTTAGTCTGTGGTAGATCAACCGAAGAGAATTAAGTTCTGAGTTTCGGCGACCCGCAACGTCGCCGGGTGGCCGGGGAATCGGCGTCGGGTGTGCAAAGCAACAAACTACTAAAAATGAAGACTAAAGGAGACTGTTGACTTATTCTCAATCAGTTACTGTGCCATCATCATCATCATCAGTGCAAGTGTTTGTGTTTTTCTTCATTTCAACTCGACCGTCGCTAAAACGCTTTCTCTTCCTAATTCTCATCAAAGTGAACATAGCAGTGCTAGATATTAATCAGATTGATTAGAAGACACCAAAACAGTTGAAACAAGTGTGCTCACAGGTGTGTTTGTGTGTTGCTAAACCGTTCTAGTCACTAGAGGTAAGTTGACTATTTTAAAAAAATTTCAAAGCTGCAAAACAGATAGAGCAAGGTGCAGTTTGCTAGATAAAAATATTTGTAAAGCAAATTAACTGCAATAGAAGTTTTAATATTTGTTGCTTTACACCTCAATATATGGCAAAGATAAAAAAATTGAAAATCTATCAAAACGCTCTTATTCATTAATATCTAACACTTTACCTCGCAGCTATACCTTTCCTTCTTTCCACCTCTCTTTCTTTTGGTTTCAACTTTCTTAGACACTCACCAGAGTATGTCCTCGCAAGTATATCACCCTCACTACCAGCACCACCACCTCCACAACGCTGCTCAGACCACCTTTCCTGAAGCTCAGCAGCAGCCACTGGCACTGGCGGCTAATGTGAAGAAGTCCACTGACCTCTCAATGATGGACTACAGTGTCTTTGGCAGTGACCGACAGCATCAGGTTTCCTCTTCTTCTACCTCCTCGAGCTGTGCTCTGCAATCAGCAGCTGTTGCTACAAACTACAACAACTGCACTCCCCTTGACTACTCAGTACAGCTAGGAGGTGGTCAGTATGAAGTAGACAAATCAGTACTGAGCAAAAGTACTGAGCAGATCAAGGAAGAGGAAGAGGAAGAGAAGAAGCAACTGATGGCTTTGGACTACCACCACCACCACCATCATCACCCTTCTTACCATCATCACCAAGCGCCGGTGAGCACCACCAGCCCAGAAATGGGCGTCGGAAATGGGCGACACTCTCTACCGGCGGAAGTTTCTCCCTATCAGGACAACAGCAGTAGTTGCTACTCTTTTGGCTCCACTTCAGCAGCGTACGGCAGCGGCGGCGGAGGAGGAACCTCTAGAAAAGCCGTAGCTGAAAAGCTTAAGCAGGATGAGCTGCTGCAGCAGTCAGACTTGCAGTCAGCAGCAGCAGCAGCAGCTCACTGCAGCTCAATGCTGATGCAGCAGCAGCACAGCAACAGCAACAGCAACAACTGTACGGCGGTGGCATTCCTGCACTGGAAAGCGAAGCTCAACATCACCACCATCACAGCACCTCCATCACCCCCATCACCTCCAACAGCAGCATCAAACGAATTACCATCACCCCCACCATCAGCACATTGGCGTGATCAGCACCAGCACCGGCGAGCACCAGGAGCAATCACAGGGGGTGACGCAAGACGACGGCGGACGCAGCGGGCGTCATCAGCAACTACCCGACGACGACGACGGCGGTGGTCCCCTCGGCGTCCCCTGACATGCCGAACCTCGGTGGCAGTCTGAACATCTGCAGCAGCTCTACCAGCTCTATCAGCTCTTTAGCACCGCCGCACAGTCGCCTCTACCTCGAGGCCTACCACCACCACGTCGGCGGCGGAATGAATGGCAGCACTTCCGGCGGTGCAGTCGCCGACTGTGCCGGTGCCGCCGACCTCGACCCGTCCACCGCCACCATCACCACCACGACGACCACCTCGGCGATGAACACCAACTCCAACAACAACAGCACAACAGCTGCAGCAGCTCATCAAAGGAGATCGCCAAGCCGCCCTACTCCTACATTGCCCTCATCACCATGGCCATCAAGAAGGCGCCCGACCACAAGGTGACGCTCAGTGGAATCTATCAGGTAGGTGGAAAATTTAATCAGCGAAAATTTTGATAACAACTCGTTTTTGACCTTTGTTTCAACGCTTAACCTTTCTTTCCCGATTGTCATTTCCTTCTCCTTTTCCTCCCCAGTACATCATGGACGAGTACCCATTCTACCGGGACAACAAGCAGGGCTGGCAGAACAGCATCCGCCACAACCTCTCCCTGAACGAGTGCTTCATCAAGGTGGCCCGGGATGATAAGAAGTCGGGCAAGGGCAGCTACTGGACACTCGATCCTGACTCGCTGAACATGTTCGAAAATGGCAGCTACCTCAGACGACGACGACGTTTCAAGCGGAAAGGAGAGTGTGGAAAAGACGGAGGGGGTGAAGGAGGCCCAGGCAGAAAATCTAAAGGCGATCCGACGCAACAAGGCATAGGGAGGCGGACCAGGGCAAATCGAGGGGCCAAAGTGACTAAAGCAGTATCTCAACAACAGCAGCAGCAACAGCAGCAGTCTTTGCTGGCAATCGTCGGTAGCGGCAATGATGACCACCATTTCAATCAGTCTGCCACGACTGCAGTCAACTGCTCTGATCAAGGACAAGCGTTTGGTGAGCAATAATTTATCGGACGGCACAACACCATCTCCTCGGCTTCAGCTTCGACTTCTTTGCAGCACGTCTTTGCAGCGGGCTGCAGTAGTTTGCAATCGCTCACATCACCGCCACCACACATTGCCACCACCACCGACGCTGCAAACACATAAATTGTCTGCCATCTCCTCTTCTTCTTTCTCCTCCTCCTCCTCCTCCTCGACGCCCGACGACGCTGTCCTCCCGCAGCCGGCACCATCAAAGACCACCACCACCAGCAGTAAGTCAGGCCGAGCGGCCAATAATAGCAACAACGGCGGCCACAATGGCAATGGCAACGGCAACGGCAGTGGCAGCAGCGGTCATAACTCCTGCCGCACCCTGCACACGCGCCAACCTTCTTCCACATCAGTTTCCTCCTCAGCAAAGACCGCTGCCGAAAGAGGAAGGCAGACAAATGCTGCTGCTGCTAATTACAAGGCCAAATTGAGCCATCAATTTTCTGCTGCTGCTTCTGTTGCTGGCGGCAGTCAATCGAGTGCTGTCAATTCAGCCGCTGAGGCCGCCGCCGCTTCCTTTGACGTGACACTGCAGCAATTAAAATCAGCCAATGCGAGTGCTGAGCAAGAGCAAAAGACACCACTGCTGGTACTGCAGGAAAAGTACAGTAGTGCTGCAGAAAATTGTCCCCCAATCGAGACTGATACAGTGAAGTTTGAGGAGTGTTCGAATGTTCTGGCGTACGTCACCGGAAAAGTACCGCCGCCTCTGCCGTACCACCATTTATCACCGGCGAGTGTGTCGCCGCCTAACTATCACCACCACCACCACCACCACCACTCCTACCACCACCATTCTTCTTATCAACACCATCACCACCCACAGCACTCAGTCTTTCCTCAGCCTCAGTTTGCCACAGCTACCGGAACCGGAAACGGAAGTTATCCTCCTCACCTAGGATCAGCAGTATCTTCGGGCAGTGAAAGCAACGCCTCCAGCAGCCTGTCTCCCTACAGCAGCAGCACTAGCAACAGCTCTGGCAATGGCGGCACTGCTCATCACGCTCTGTACACTGTGGGGCCCCCTGTTCCCTACTACTCGACCAGTGCACCGATGATCCCCAATGATTCGGCAGAAAACACAGCAACAGGAAATGGCAACACCCTCTCCCAGCAGTTCAACAACTCCTGTCAGTTCGCCTTCGGCTCCCCTCTTGGTCCGACAGCTGATTACCACCGCCTGATGACCACTCCCTCCTTCTCCTCCTGCTCCACCTCGGCCTACTCCTCCGCCTCGATCATCTCCTCGCCCACTGATCAGTCCTCAGCATCGGCTTTTGGTTTGGAGCCTCACCCTCTCACCACCATCACTACAAATACTACTGAATTGAGCTCACAAGCATCGCCAAATGACCATGATCAGCTAAATCAGCAATCTCCTCAATATCGAAGCAGCTGTGCTGCTGTATCACATTCCTCACCACTATCACCACCACCACCACCAGCAACAGCAACAGCAACATTCTACAATGGTCACAACAATCAGTCCAACTTCTCTAAAAGTGGAAAACTAGGTGATCTGGTGAACCAACTAGTAAACAGCAACAATCCAAATCACCACCACCACCACCACCCCTACTACTATCCCCACCACCACCACCCGAATGGAGGTGAAACTTCCGGTCAGCAGACTTCCGCTGTCTTCTCCCCTCTCACAGGAGAATATTACAGCCCATTCGGCTATTCACCGGCCAACAATGCTCATCACTTTAATCAGTGCGCAGTGGCAGCGGCGGCGGCAGCAGCTGCTGCAGCACTCACAACTTCTCATATTGAAAGTTCATCATCGCCATCAGGCGAAAGCTTTCCAGTTGGTCAGCTGCCGTACTACGGCCATCATCATCACCCTCCTTCTCCTCATCACCCCAACTACGGAGGAGAAGGACTGGATCATCACCCCAATTATCATCACTACCATCACCATCACCAGCACCATCAGTCACTGTTGGAGGACATCAGCCGACACAGCCGTCGCAGCAGCAGCAGCAGCAGCAGCTGCATCAACACCACCCAGCACAAGATCACGCTGATGCAGGAGCGAGTGAACACCATCATTGAGATTGCTCCGCAGAGTTTGCTTCAGAACAGCAGCAGCAGCGGCAGTCGATCATCTCGGCCAACGGCACCGTCTGGACATCAACAGCAGCCGCAACATCAGCAACAGCAACAGCAACAGCATCAGCATCACTCAGAGTGTCATGGACACTCATTTCCCGACTACCCGAATGATGACGATGGCGATGGCTGCAAATACTCTCCCCCGGCAGAAAATGATGATGATGATCATCGAGATCAGATGTTCTCGCAGCAGCCTCGCAATACTGTAAAGGAAGAAGAGGAAGAAGAGGAGGAGGAAGAGGGTGACAGTGAGCAATCGTGTGAAAGTGGAGCTCCTAATGAGAGTGTCAACCAACTTGCTCCAGTTGTGACGATGACTACTGCCTCTGGTCCTGGTCCTGGTCCTGGTCCTCGACAACTTCACAGTGTGGGGCCATTTTCGCAGCTTTCTTGTGGACAACAACAGCAGCAAACGGCAGCGATGGACAGTGAGCATCATCACCACATTCTGGGCAACTGTACGCCACCGAGGACGCCCCTGAGCAAAAGCACCAACCTCGAAGCCTATGAAACCTCAAATGATATTTTGCCCATCTCCGGCGTCATCGAGTCAAAGGCGATTAGCGTGATCAAGTCTAGCCGTAGGGCGGAGATGGCGGCCAACAAGTAGCTAACTTGAAAAAAAAGTTTGAATTTTAGTGAGTTTTCTTCTTCTTTCTCTCTCTGTGTGTGTGTCAGTTTGTGTTCTCGCCTGTCTCGCCTTTCTATTCTGCAGAAACAGCAACAGCAGCAGCAAGTGAATCAATCAATCAAGTGACTAGTTAGGCAATGTAGCAATCAATCTGGCAGCAAATCATCCCGGAGAAAAAGAGGGAGAAAAAAAGAAAAGAGGGAGCAAAGGCCACGTCTGTCTGTCTCTGTCTCTGTGTGTGTGTCTTTTCACAAAACATAAACACAGCAGTCAGTCAGTCAGAAGTCCCAGACACACACACACACATACTCATACTCATATACTCACAAACACACACATTACATACTTAAACTCACACAGACACTTTGGTCTAAGCAATAAGAGAATTAGTTGCTCCCTTTCTGTCTTTCTCTCTGTCTGTTGCACACAAGTGTTCTCACTAACTCTAGCTCTCTCTCTCTCTCTTTCTTCTCTTTCTTTTTCTTCTTAACTGAAGCTGTGTTCCTTCTGTTGACTGCTGCAGCTAGAGTCCCTCGTAAATCATCATCATCATCATCTTCTTTTTCTTCTTCATCGTTATCAGCAACAGCAACAGCTCTATTACCATCTTGCCCCCTTCACTTTCACTGGAATCACTTTTCACCACTACCACCACCGCTGCACAAATTCGCTCTGCTTTCATTACTGTGCAACCCTGTATGATAATCTTTTCTTTTAATTGCGCGCGTTACCAGGCGACACTCAATAAATAATAAAAAACAAAAAAAATCAGTCTTGTCAAAAACATTATTTTTCTGCTCTTATTTTCTGTTGTGTGTTGCTGAGATTGCTTAGCTGATTAAAAGTTCAATGAATGTGGAAAAAGCACAGTCAAGGTAGTCAAAGTTTAGAATGGATGCATTTTCAACAAAACCCCGTCTTCTCTCACTGAACAGTTCCAGCTAAGAGTGAAAACAAGCAAAAAATTTATTCTTTTGCCTTTTTGCTCAAGCCCAGTTTTTAACAGCAGTTACTACTACTTCAGCACTAGTGAACATATGTGTTCAAATGTGTTGGTAAATTTAGTAGTAGTAGAAACAGTACCATTTAATGCTAACTGAAAGTGAACTTGCATGTGTCTGTGTCTGTGTGTGAGACCATTTAGCAGATGATTTAGTGGCCACCAGTCAGCATCAAAGTCCACCACTGTGTTCAGTTCACTGTGTTCGACGTTGAGGTCATTGATGTCTCTTTGCAATTGGAAAAGCTGCTGCTCAATGAATGAGCAGGAGCAAATGAGCACAACTTAAATGACTGAATCCAAAAGTGGCTTCTTCTTCTTGTCTCCGGTAAGAGTGCTGCTCAAACGATTGGAATTCGCTGCTAATCCTGTTGACCAGACGCAGGGCAACAGTTACCAGGCGGAGATTGTTTCAATTGCCAGCTCTCTCTCTCTCTCTCTCCTCTCTCTCTCTCTCTCATTAAATGCACAACTCAAACAAAACGATTCGGCGTCTGTTGCACACAGTGAAAAGTGCTCAATGAATTAAACAACCGCACAGTAAAGCTAAAGTAGAGGTGTCAAAGTCGGTCTGGCAGACGATCCCAGCCACTTGAGGCAGGGCCAGCCACTATCAATGGAAGTGATTTGTCCGTGTTGCCGACTTCTGCTGCTGCCTTGTGTAAATATTGGAATATACGGGTTCTCTATGCGAGTACAAAAGGCACAAGACTGACGATGATGACGGTGGCTGTGGGCAGCAATGTAGAGGAAAAGGAGAGAGAAAAGTGGAAAAGATCAGCGTCAGTTGAAGTAGAGATGTGCACACGACTCAAGTATGCCAGGGAGAGAGAGTGTTTGTGTGTGTACAGGAAAGATAAAAAGGTTTTGATCACATTGCAAAAATCACCAGACGCCAATTAAAAGTTAAAAAATGCTTATTGGAAATCTATGTCTAGTTTGGTTTTTAAAAGTGCATTTCGCCGTTTTCATACTTTTGATCAACTGCATGGAAACACTGATGGAGGACTGGGATGAAGCTGGGCAGAGGCAGTCGATTAAGCACCAAATGATCTTTGCCTCAAACACTGCATTTTGCAGCCTTCCTTCATCACTCAAGTGCCACTTCACTTGCTCAAGAGAGAGAAAAAGAAAGAAGTAAAGAGCGTTTTGCGATTTTAAATTTGATCCCCCTTTTCGAGTGTTGAATGTGGCGGTAGTGGTAGTAGTGGTGATGAAAGTTCAATTAATTTGGGGGCCAAAAAACAGTGGCTTCGTTTGATTTGACAAATGTGCCCAATAAAAAAGATGGCAAAGCGGCCACTCAAAAACTCACAAACTGAGTCTGCTTTAGCACACTGCAGCAGCGGCAGCGACGGCAAAAACTATTTTTTCAAGTGCTTTTACGGTTAGTCAGTAATTTAAAACACTCTGGAAATCTTTTTCTTTTTTAAAACGATCAAAGGGGTTACCGAAGTGTTACCTAATCATGACAACATTTTTTATTAGTCTTAATTGCGTCTGTCGGTATTTTTCCACACTATCAAACGAGCAGTGATAAAAAAATAAAACAAGCAATATTATTTTAATTAATACATAAACTCATTAGCAGATGACAAAATCTGCTAATTAGTTGCCTGCTATTACGCAGTTACGACGCTTGGCAACAATGTACTTGGCAACAAAATCCTGTCAAAAACAAAGCAGGCAAGGGTTACCTGTGCATAATGATGAGAAAGATTATTTTAAATGAAAATGAGATTTTCTAAAATGATGTAACACAGCTAGTGTCATTTTCAGGCACAATTTTTGCAAAAATGTGCAAACTTAAAGACCGTCAAAAGGACACTGGACGCCAGCTAAATGACTGGCGGCGCAATTTAATTACCAAAAGTTTAGATAAAAAATGTGTGAATGCAATATACGATATTAATCTAAAAGCATCAACAACAGCAACACCAGCAGCAGCAGCTGAATCTAAAGCAAAAAATGGTTCAGAGTGTGCAATGACAGTGAAAAAAATGAAAAAAAGAAAAAAGAAGAGTAGAGAAGAGAAAAGTGCAAGAAAAAAATTGTGTGTATACTTTCAAAGCAATTTTCAGGCTACAGAGAAGATATGTTAGGTGGCCTGGGGCACTGTGCAGTTTTTCACCATCAGTGTTAGATTAGAACGGAAAGCGGCAGCGACGACGGCAAACAGAGCTGATGCTCTGCAATCAAAAAGGGAAAAAGTGAAGCCTATAGTGGAGCCCAGCGGTGAGAGTTTGCCGTCCAGGCAAATTAATATAATATATATTCTCGCCTTCTTTTTCCTTTAGTGGCAGTGAGCCTTTCCTCGAAACTCATTTGACATTTCAATTGAGTCAGTGTGAGGTGCCCAGGCAAGCGTTGATCACAGTGTGTTCCCATTTTTTCCCTTTCCTCTCTCTCTCTCTCTCTTTCTTTCCCACTTTTAGTGTGAAGTGTTTTGCACCACCGCAAACCGCAGCAAAGCAAAGTACCGCAGCAACCGACAAAAGCACACAGCAAACAGCAAGCAAACCAAGCCAGGCGCAAACGGGGCGAGGGGATCCAATCAAAAGGAAACCTATAATGTAAACGGGCGCTCAGGCTTTTATACAAAGAAGAAGAAAACGGCTGATGCTGAGGACATGCCGAGGATGCTCCTCAGCTTCCCTTTTTCCTTTTCTCTATGAAACAGTTTAAGCAGACAAAAACGCGCCTGATCTGCTGTTGCTGATCAAGATTGCCGAAAAAACCATTAGATGGTGATTGGGGTGACTCTGATTAGACTTGTTAATTAATTAAATTTAGATGTCAAGTAAAATGACTAATTGAAATTTAAATTGTTTAATTTTTATGGCTTTATAATTTTATCAAAAAGGTCAAGCGTGTTAACTAATGATATTAACTTTTGTTTGTTTTTAAATGTTTACTCAAAATATTTGACGTCATTTTATTAAACAGCAAAAAGTAAAACTGAATGTTAGGTTTTTGAAGGAAGTAGTCAAAAATTACATTCAATTTAAGCAATTCAGAAAAAACGTAAAAAATTTTTAAGTGTTTCAGTTTCAACAGCAGTCGCATTTGGGCGCAGATCGCACACAGCGCAAAAACAGGGGCAAAAAGTAATCAAAACAAATTGTCAAATTAGATCACACGAGCAAGAAAAGCTAAGAGGAAGAAAAAGAAGGCACTTGAAAATCGGATTAAGGCTGACAGAGGAAAAGTCGGGAGAGAGCGATTTCTTTTTCAGCACACGAGTCCTCTCTTAATTCTTAGCAAGAATCAGAGCGTTCTTTCTTCTTCTTCTTCTTCTTCTTCTTCTTCTGATTAGCGTGATCTAGTTAGCACTAGTTCACTAACAGTTAGTCTTTGCAGTAGTAGTTTGAGTAGTAGTGGAATAAAGAAAGCATTTGGAAAAAGAAAAGCAGCGGAGATTTGCAGAAGGGCTGATGGGGCTCAATCAAATGGCTGCTGCTGATGCTGATTCACCCAAGTGATGCAGTCAGTCAGTCACAATGATCAATGATGTCTTTCAGTGAAGAGGCAAGAGCAGCAGCAGCAGCATTTGTCTACAGATGGGCAATTGTTGGTGTTCTCAGCTGCTTAAAGAGACTGTGTGCTGTAGTTTTAAAGCAACAGACCAAACCAAAGCAAGCCAAGCCATTTAGTCGGGGGCACTCAATGAGTTAAGTTTGTTTGCATTTTTTTTGTTTTTTGCTGTTTCGATAACAAACATCTTAGCGTTTGAATAAAGTGTCTGCTGTTTGGCTCTTAGAGTAAGAGTGTGAATGCAAATCATTGAAAAATACGACATAACTGCTTTCATTTGTAAGTTTTTTCTCTTTTAAAAATTGTATTGAAAAAAAGTATTTTTACAGTTTTGTTGAGCATTCTAAAAATGGAATCAATTCAGTGGTTTCTGTGGTTGTGGTCGGTGTCATAATTCAGGCAGCACAACTCTCGGGTGCTGGCAAAGACATTACAGTCAGGCGAGCTAATTTGCATGTCGCAAGGAGAGCACCCTTCAACAAACTCGACACCACCACTAGCACTTCTAATGGGACACTTATGGGCCAATTTGCAGGCAGCACTCTCAATGCCTAATTAATGACACTTTCTCTGCTGCTGCTGCTGCTGCTAACATATGCTCACACACTCATCGGCAGTAGTAGTAGTCAGTTTACGAGGATGCTCTCTTCCAATTTCTCTTTTTGTTCCTCGTCATCTATTGGAAATACTCTCAATTGCTGACTGACTGGTCTGGTCTGGCCTGCCTGACAATGTCGTTTCCTTTTTGCCGATTTTTCAGCGTGTGTGTTTGAAAGAGAGAGAGAGAGAGAGAGAGAGAGAGAGAGAGAGGAGAGAGAGAGAGAGAGAGAGAGAGAGAGAGAGAGACATTAGCGTCAAATCAATCAAGTTGCTTCTCTGTTAGCACACACACACAAGTGCAGTACACACTTCACCGGGACAGAAGTGTCACCCATCTTCTGTCTGAGCAGGCACACATTACAGCAGACATTGCTTCTGTGCTTCAAATCGGAAAAAGTTGCAGTGGCATTTGTCAGCACACACACACCAACACACCAAGCAAGTAATGTCTCATTCTTCTCGTTTTCTTCTTGTTCTAATGACACCACCACCACTACTAGTAGTGCTAGTAGTCATTCTAGTAGACATCTCTCTCTCTCAAACTCGTCATCGGACAGTAACGATCACCCGGGCAGCAGACAGTCGTCACTTATTTTGAGCTGTTGCTGCTGCTGCTGTTGCTGCCTCGGCCGTCACTGTCTGCCCAATCGCTCAATCCGCTGCTGAAAAAGCTGAGCAGCAGATCATTGAGAACATTGAATGCGGAATGTCTTCAAGCTGAGGAGAAAAGAAAAGAGAGAGAGAGAGAGAGAGAGAGAAGAGAGAGAGAGAAAGTGAGTGAGTGAGGAGATTGCCAACACCAGTGGCACAGTCTCAAATTGCCTTTTCTTCTTCTTTTTCTTCTTCCTCTCTTTTTCCTTGCCATCAAACAGTTGTGCACTTGCACTGGCCCAAGTGGCAGTGGCAGACTGCCTGTCGCCAAACTCTGCCTGACGGCCAATATTGGAGCTGATTTTTGAACCGCAGCTGTGAAGTGAAATGACAGTGCAATGATGTGAAGGAGGCAGCAATAGATTTTGCCCTTGTGGTGGTAGTAGTCTTCTAATTCTTCAGTAAAGACGTCCAAGTTCTGACAGAAAACCTCCAAAAACTGACAGAAAACTGACAGACCACACTCAAGCCACTAATCGCCCCGCTAATCGATTCAACACTGCAGCTCACTAACTACTTCTCTCTCTCCCAACAGCAACAGTATACCGTTTTTCACCGTTTTACAGGGAAAAAGATTTGAACGGGAAAGTGTTTAGAGAGAAAAGAAGAAGTTTTGATTTCAAGCAAAGTGTGTTAGTTTAGTCAATATTTGGGCTTTGCTAAAAGCTGAATCGAGGGATCAATTTCTGAGTGAGAGAATTTTCAATAAGTGTCTATTGGCGGTTGAGTTGCAGTGACAGCAGCACTACTACTCATTGACAACGGTGCGAGGTATTAGTAGCACAATGGAGACAACAAAAGGGGAACGAAAGAATGAGGTAAAGAAATGAACAAGTGGACAGTAAACAGACCTCCCAACAAGCGGCAAATGCGTTGCCGTTACAAAGTTTACATGCAAATCAGTGGGCACATCAAATTGTGAAGACAAACAGACAGACTAATTGAGCGCAAATTTTGATGATCTTAGTTAAATTTTAAAACAGATATTTTTTTTATTGACATATAATAATAACTCTTGCTTGCTTTTTTAATTTTTTCATCATTGGTAAATTAATGTAAAGCCAAAACCGACATTTATTGATTATTTAAACAAATAATGTAGATTTCATCATTAAAAAACAGTTAAAATTGATCACTGTTTTTGCATCTTTTAAAATAAAACCTACACTTACTACTAAACTGACTTACTATTAACCACTGTTTCCATTTTGCCATTTTGCCATTTGATTTGTGCCCTTCCCCCTCTCCCCCCCTTTCAAAAGTAAATATTTAGTCAGCCATCACAAAAGGGGCCAATGATTTCGATACTTTTCAGCCTTTTCAATTTTTAGTTTAGACCTAAGGTATCATCGCCACCACACCGCCGCTTGCCACACTGTGTGCCAGAGCAGTGCACAATGCAAGTGTAAGTGTGGCAAAAAAAAGTGGCCCCGACTCTTGAGATGAGACCCGAGAGAGGGCAAAAAGAAGGAGAGAAAAGAAAGAAACTTTAAAGTGGCCAGGCCCTTGTCTAGTGAGAGAACGATATTTCTTTCAAGTGGTGCAAGTGGTTGCTTGCAGGCATTGATTGAATGAATGAAGTGGGCAACAATTGAACCCAGGGTAAATGCTTTTTGCTGTGCTGATCTCCTCATCCTGGTCTCTCTCTCTCTCTCTCTCTCTCTCTCTCTCTCTCTTTCTCTGTACATTTGCATGTCCGTTATCGTGTCAGTAAGTGCACCGGTGTTTCAAGCCTAATCTGCCTTTTTCAAGTGGTACTTTTTGCCGTCATCATCACCACCACCACCCATCACCCTCATCATCACCGTCATCCTCTTTTTACGATGTGAAGCACATCGTGTGCGGCACCATCACCACCACAGAGCTTGTTCACTTTATCCGCCGTCCTCTCTTCACTTCACTTCCAGGCATTATTATTACTTAATATGTCTTCTTAATCATAGAATGTCTCACCAGAGGGGATCTGAAAGAAGGGAAGGAGGGACGGATACACACAGAAAGGCAAAGCGTTTTTTCGTCATCTTTTTTCTCTACCAGCTATTTAACATAACGTGTTCTCATTCTGTTCTGCTCTGCTCTGCTCTGTTCTGTTCTGTTGGTGCACGCTGTTGGCCAATTTGTAAGCGCCGATTAATCCGATCAGCGCGGCATAACAGGGCGACCACCGTGTTACGTCGCATTTGCTCTTTTTTCTTCATTGTGTGTGTGTGCGTGTGTGTCTGTGTGCAAAAGCCTCGTGCACCCTTCAACCGAAAAGCCTTCCTCATTGCCATCAAATGTCTCACTTTGTTGCAGCAGCAGCAGCAGCAGCTAAACGACGAGCCTATTTAAATGAAAATTAAATTGAGTCACCGAGCACCAAAGGCTCTCTCTCTCTCTCTCTTTCGGAAATCTGTTAACAGTGTGTGTGTCAATTACCGTGTGGGGCTGGTACTTGAAAAGAGCAGCCTGTCTGCCTGCCTGCCAGATTGGCTAAGCTTTAGAAAATCTAAATTTGTGTGTGTCTGTGTGTGTGGTAAAATGGTTAGCCATTTCTTCCGTCTCAATTTGACGCAATATTTGTGGTGCACACACCGCTGGGGGCTCTCTTTCTCTCTTTCTTTTTTTTGGTGAACAGCAGATTTGCATTAGCGCAGAAACAGGAACTTTAATGGCGCAAAGCCTAAGTACACAACAGCAGCAGAAGAACATGCTTAATAGGATCAACGACGGCGGCAGCGGTAATACTGTGTCTTCGTTTTGGCCTCACTGCAAAACTATTTGGAAAACTAAACAAAAAACGATTTTGGGGCTACCATTGGCGGAAAATTGATTAAATTTACCGGTTAATTAGTTGAGGATGCAAAATGGGCAAAAGTGTGTGCAGGTGAACTAATAATTAATTGACTCATCAGTAAAAGTTAGTTTAGGTAAATAAAGGTTTTGTTTTAGAGCAAATACTTTTGTTTTATTAGTAAGCCTTCTTGCATTGTTGTTGTTCACTGTTATTGTTGGTTTTGACACTGGGTGTGTGTGTGCTTGTTTGTTTGAGTGAGACAAGTTAAAAGAGAAAGAAGTACAAAATCAGTTAAAAGATGATTTTAAAAGTTCAGGTGTGTGTGTTTTGATAGAGCATAGGTGACAAACATGAATATATGGACAAGAAGAAGAAGAAGAATAAAAGGGAGAAGGAGAAAACGAGTAAGAAGAAGAAGCATTTGACAAAATGAGATCAAATAAAAAGTGTAATCGTATAGAGAGAAAGAGAGCAGTATATTAGAATAAATAGTAATAATAAATAATAGGAGTTTTAGTAGTAATAAAGAGAGACAAAATTAGAGCGAGGGAGAGAAAGAGAGAATGAGTGACAAAAAGGATTCAAGAAATTGCCATTTGAATGTAGAGCAATGGCAATTCCTTTGGTGATGGTGATATTGCTGTGTGGGCGTTGCTGCTGCTGCTGCTGCTGCTGACAAAAACAGTTTGGGGCAGTTTATACATCTCAATAAACTTTAAAAGAGGGTTAGAGCAGGAAGAAGAGAAAGAGACTCAGAAAAGCGAACACAAAAAATAATAAAAGAACAAAAAATAGAGCAAAAGATAGGGAGAGAGAGAGAGAGAGAGAGAGAGAGTGAGAGAGAGAAAGCGGGAGAGGGGGAGAGTGTGACAACAAACGACGAACTGCTTAGAGCTCAGTGGGACTGACGCCGCTGGGGGTGAAGGTGGTGGTGGATATGGTGGTGACCACACCCGACATGTCGCATGATCAGTGTGGAGGCCTTGGGGCGGCCCCCGCTTCCTGTTCTGGTGGTGGGGTGATACTGTTGATGACCATGGTGAATGGTGACCACAGTGTGGCCATTGGGGGCGATGCGGTCCACCACCAGGCGGTCACTTTCCTCGCTGCCGACGGCCACGGTCAAGTTTAGGCTCGAGTTTGAATGAGAACTACCGTTGCTGCTGCAGCTCGAGTTGCTGCTGCTGCTGTCGCCGTCTGGTGAGGCGGATCGAAAGTACAGGCCGGGCAGTGTTGAAAGGTGGTCCCCAGAGGGCGACCTCGTCGCCGTCGAAGAATGCCGTTTAAGCTGTTGATTTTCCAGCTCATTTTCATTGCCGTTCTCCGCAATGACCAGTGGTTTTTGCTGCTGTTGATGATGTTCCTCCTTTTCCTCTTCCTCTTCTTCTTTCCGATTTAGACGATGATGGCGATTTAGCAGAGCTATTGGCAGAGCCGCTGAACAAATTAGCGAAATGGCATGGCTGCATTGCTCGGTCCTGGTTCTTCTTCGTCTCAATGCGCAGATCAATTGAATCGCAGTCGGCGGCGGCGGCGGCGGCGCAAAGTTTGCTCGACTAGAGTGCTCAAAGCGATGGTGGTGAATGGGGTGATATACACTGTTGCCATTGTTATTTGGGCCCATTAGGGACGGCTGCTCCAGATCACCCCCGAGGAGGAGTCCACCGAGGAGCTGTTGCTGGACAGATCGAGACTTTTCGTTGACAGGTTGCTCAGCTCGCCCGACTTGCTCAGCAGTGTCAGCGACGGCGGTGGCGGACTAAACTGCGGCTTAAAGAGCGAAAAGGGGCTCTGCTTCTCATCAACAAAGTGGCCTCCTTGATTGAATGGCAGGCCAAAGTGATTTGCTGGCTTCGGTAGAGACATCATCGAGTTGATATCTGTTTAATACAAAAATTAATTGTTAGTAAACAAAATATTTTCAATAAGGTTAAAGTTTTTGTACAAACCATAGGAAAGAAGGTGACCATTGCTGTGACTATTGCTGTGTAGACTAGTGTGGTGGTGGTGATGCAACGTGGGCACTGAGGCTCGCTTGTAGGCGCTGTTCACCTGCGACTGGCGAATGTTGCGACGCTTGCGCCGGCGGAAGTTGCCATTCTCGAACATGTTCTCGAACTTGGGATCGAGCGTCCAGAAGTTGCCCTTGCCCGGCTTGCCCTTCTCCCGGTTCACCTTGATGAAGCAGTCGTTCAGGGAGAGGTTGTGGCGGATGCTGTTCTGCCAGCCCTGCTTGTTGTCGTGGTAGTAGGGGAAGTGGTCCATGATGTACTGGTAAAGCAACAAAAAAATTAAAGTTAGTTTTATCCGTTTTTATAAAGTAAAAAATATCAAATAGAAACTTACCTTGTAAATGCCATTCAGGGTGATCTTCTGGTCGGGCGCCGAGCGAATGGCCATGGTGATCAGGGCAATGTAGGAGAAGGGCGGCTTCTGGTGAGCCGCTCCTCCATTGGCGGAAGCAGAAGAAGATGAAGAGGATCCGCCAGATGAAGTCAATGTCTGCTGCTGCTGACTGGCCACTGAAGCGTAGGCGCTGGCCAGCTGGGCGGCCGCCGTGGCCACTTCCGCCGTGGTCAGAGCGTTTGGAGAAGTTGTGGCAGCGGTTGTGGCTGTTGAAAATCCATGACCAGCAGCAGCGGCGGCGGCGGCGGCAGCGGCGGCAGCAGCAGTGGTCAGTCGATTGAAGAAGAGGGGCGACAAGGAATCTCCCCCAACAGGCGAGGAGGAAGTTTCCAATTTGCCTGCTGCAGATTGCAGCGTAGGTGAAAGTCGTCGAGAGAGATCGATGGCATCGCAGAGGCGCTGGTTTTGCTGCTGCTGCTGCTGCTGTAGAAGTTCAGACTGTTCAGTGATCATGGCCGCTGAGCTGCTGCTGCTGTTGCTCATCACCCCCAGCGGTGGTGATGAAGAGTGCTGGTGGTTGTTGTTTTCCACCGGAAAGTTGAACAGACTTTCCGGTTGCTGGGGCGGCTGCTGCTGCTGCTGCTGCTGCTGCTGAACATTGCCACTTTGACCGGAGAAAAACTTGCTCAAGGCAGCTGAAGCTGACGGGCTAGTGTCACTCCCCATGAAGGGACTGCTCAATTGCTGCTGCTGTTGCTGCTGCTGTTGTTGTTTCAGCAGCTGAGAGAAGTTCAGCGCCGCAATCAGCTCCAGATAGGTCTTGTAGGGAAGTTCAGGAGCGGCTGTTTTTCGCCATTAACGGCATAAAACTGGGACTGGAGTTGATAAAGGAAGACAGCGGTGCCGGAGGAGAAGAAGGAGAGGAGTTTGCTGCTGGTGGAAGAGGAGGAGGAGAAAGCGAAGGAGTTTCCGGTGCGATTCCGCCTCCATTGGACAAATGCTGCTGATACTTTGCACTTAAACTAGACAGCAACTCCGTCTGATGGTGGTGAAGGTGCAGCTGCTCCAAAGCGTTTGGATAAGAGGAGAAACCAGTAGGAGAGCTCAGTGAATTATCATCAATTTGATTTTTTTTCATCGATGATTGCTGTGATCCAGTGAAGTGATCTGATTCAATCAAATTTTTGCCGGCTGCAGTTGAAACGTGCGGCGGCGACCAACTGTTGCTGTTGTTGGTGTTGGTGTTGGCACAGTGTTGCTGCTGCTGTTGCTGCTGCTGACTAATAAGAAAGTTCAACTCGGCCAGATTGGCCACTGCCGGGTGCATACTGTGAGGATGATGGGGGTGATGAGGGTGATGATGGCTGGCAAGTGATGCGAGGTAGGGGTGAGCAGATGTAGGGTAGCTCAGTTGCGGTAGCTGGGACATGATGGTGGTGGTGGTGGTGGTGGTGGTAATACTCTTTTGAGACACTTGGAGAGAATTCTCTATAGAGACTTTACTGAAACAGGCAGAAAAAATAGTAGAGCAAAGTAGCAGTGATTAGCAGAAGAGGCAAAAACAATTAAAAGAAGGTGATATAATAAAAGAACAGTAGCCGGGTTTCATTTCAAACAAAAGTTTTTTGTTTCAATATAATTATTAGCTGCAACAGTGTAGCAGTTTAACTTAGTTTAAGCTCAAGTGATGCACAAGAAGAAGGAGAAGAAGAAAGGAAGCTGAAGAAGCGTTTGGCAATAATTTAGTGGTAGTATTTAATAATGGCAAAGTGTAGAGCAAGTGGCAAACAAAGTGAAAAGAGAGAGAGAGAGGAAGAAGAGGAGAAGAGATCCGTCGTCGAGCAGAAGCAAAACTAATTTGGGCTAGATCAGCCGACGTCGAGGGGCATTTATATGTGCTCGGTGTGGTGGAGAAGAAGAAGAAGAAGAGGAGGGAGACTCCTCAATGCTTTTCGGTGTAAGAGTGAGGAGAGTAGAGCAAAGAGCAGAGACAAGGAGAAGGGGAAGGGGTGCCATCAACAGCATCAATGGGAGAGAGAAGAGACAGACAGACAGACAGTGGACACCTACTACAGAGCACATTAGGAGCTAATGTTGTAATTAGGAGCCACCAAAAGAGAAGTAGTAGTAGCTGCCGCCGCCGCCGAGTAGTGAACGTCGCGCGCGCCAGCATTCAAATGCGACAGACAAATTGACGAGTGCTGCAGTCCTGATACCGATACCGACTTGCGCCCAGCAGTCATTGGCAGAGAGAGAGAGAGAGAGAGAAGAGAGAGAGAGAGAGAGAGAGAGAGAGAGAAGAGAGAGAGAGTGCTGTTGAACGTTCTCAGACAGTATAAACATACACACACACATATCATCCGAACAAGGTGGCAGCCTTTGCAGCTCGGCGCCTTCAGCGCAGACCACTTCCACTACCACTTGCGCCCACTACCTCTCTTTCTCTCTCTCTCTCTCTCTCTTCTCCCTGACTGTCTGTTGCCGGTCTCTCAAAAAGAGATTGTCCTTTCAGTGCTGCTGCTGATGCTGGTTCAACTACAAGCACACACAATTAGCAGATGATAAATTTATCAACCAAAATTAGTGCCTCTTCCTTCCTCCTCCTCCTCCTTTTTTATCCCATCTAAACATTAGTGCACACTAAACTCTAAACACTAAATTAAATAGTCGATGGAACGGAAAAGATTGTGATCAAGCTGGTGCAGTTGCTGGTGCTGCTGTTTACCCAAAAAACTGTTGAAAGAAAGGGTAAACGAGAAAAATTAAAATTAAGATAATCAAAAAATTGTTTTTTTAAATGGCAACCAGTTGACATTTGTCAAACAAGGTGTGACTGTGTTGCTAATAAGTTTTTAGGAAAAGTAAGTAGCTTCTAACATTTCAAATTAAGATTTGTGATCATTGAACTTTGACTAAAATGTAGAGAAAAACCGAGTTGATCAGTTCTCTGCAGTTCTTTGTGAACCATCAAGTTCCTATTTTTATGTCCATTTTTATGTCCAGTAAGTGAACTGCACTGTGTGTCTCGCACTGACTGCAGTGAAAAAGGAGCAAATTATTGTTGTTGCTGCTAGCAAGAACAGAGGACAGAGAAAGAAAAACGGACGTTTTAGAAAAAAAGCTCAAGAGAGGACGCATCGATTTGACTAAACATAAACATGACCAGTGATCAACACAGTGACTGCGCAGACAGAGGGAGAATGAGAGCAAAAAGAATGAGTGACGTGCTGGAAATCAATTGCCAAACACAAACATATTGATGGTGTGTGCTTGTGTATGTTTAAGCAATATGGACAAGACAGCAGCAGGGAGCGGGAAACAGAAGAGAGGGAGAGGGAGAGGGAGAGGATGATTGGGAGCTTGTACAAGCACACATTACATTGGGCAGTAATAATATTATTGATAAGACTAATAATAATAATAACAACAGATTCAGCTAAAGGAAATGGAGAGAGAGAGAGAGAGAGGAGAGAGAGAGAGAGAGAGAGAGAGAGAGAGAGAGAGAGAAGGAAGTGTGCACTGGGGCACGGGCAGCAGCAGCATCACTTGCCCAAGTGGAGCATCGGCAGCAACAGCAGCGGCAGTACCAGTGGACATTAATCAAGCTCGTAATTGGCCAACAAACACTCACACTGTCAGACACTGGCACTGGCACTGGCACTGGAAGTAAAGCACAGACGGACGGACACAGCAGTGGCTAACTAAAACAAACACTGCTTGGCTTTCTTTTGATGCTGCTGCTGCTGTTGCTGAGACTGGTGCGACCAAAAGAAAAAACTGTCGCGACAACCATATTTTGTTCTGCTGCTGCTGCTGCTGTTGCTGCAACAGTAGAAAGCAATAAAAAATGAACAGGAAACCCATCTGTCCACTCTCCAGCGCTGACCCTGTAAATAAAAAAAGATGTAAAAGAGGGACATCAACATTTCTTTTTGACATCATTCACTGGCTCTCAGTGCCATTTTTTCCTCTTTTTAAAACGGGCAAAACAAATGCTGTACCTATTATGTCATGCCAAAACAAACAAAGCAGAGCAGAGCAGCTCTGACAAGAGAGAGAGAGAGAGAGAGAGAGAGAGAGGAGAGAGAGAGAGAGAGAGAGAGAGAGTTATGACAGGAAACAGGAGTTGCTGGTGTTCTTTTGCTGGTGGTAGTGTTGGCATGTTTGTCTGCTCGCATAACACAGTATGGCGTAATGCTGAGTGAGGGAGGGAGAGGGGGCAAAAATGTAAATAGACGATCAGAGATAGTTTGCATATTCATAAGGTCACCAAAGGAGTGAGTGAGGATCGCCAGACTGACTGACTGTTTGGGTTTGGGCTGCTACTGTGCAAGGAAATGAAAAACTGGGGACAGAAAAAGGGGCAAACACGACTCACAAAAGTCCGTTGCCAGCAAGCAAGCAAACAAGCAGGCAAAAGAGTGTGTGTCGGTGTCCGGTAGCAAAATATATATTAATAGCATTACCACCACTACTACTACTACTATTATTATTAGTATTGAATGTGTAATGATTAAGCAAATAAACTTTTTCAGCATGCATATTTTGTGTATATTGGATCAAGCTTCAGCAGCAACGGCAGCAGCAGCAGTGTAAATATAGACGCGTGTGCATTGTGTGGACGCAAAAACGACGAAAATGAGAGCAAATGAGAGAGAGAGAGAGAGAGAGAGAGGAGAGAGAGAGAGAGAGAGAGAGAGAGAGAGAGAGAGAGAGAGAAGCAAACTGAATTTGGTCTGAAGAACAACAAAAAAGTGAGTGAGGAAAAAGGAAGGAGACTGAAAGCATCATCAACTCAGAGAGAAGGAGAAATTGAAGCAAAACAAAAGTATTCTACCCTGACTACTACTGCGGTGACATCTGCATCAATATTACAGCGAAGGCATAAATATGAATATTAATTGTAATTAGAGAATTATATGACAATGGCATGCTAACAATAACACACGGAAAGAAGAGAGAGAGAGAGAGGACTACTTCTTTTCCTGGTAATGCAAATAGAATGGCCAATGCAAACAGTGCCATTAGTGCGTCAGACGGCAGAACTTTAGCCCACGCAGTGGCCAACTGTCTTCACTTGAACTGGGTAATACTCTACCAATGTAATGTAATGTGTGTGCGGACAAAAAACACAATAATTTATAACCGGAGATTAGGCCGAGGCGGATGACTAATCAGTGCAACGCTTTTTTGCTTTTTTGTTTGGCCAACTTTCAAGGGAAAGGGGACACTAACTAGTGCAGAAAAATAAATGAAAGTGATGAGCAGAGGCGGCTGCAAAACATAGTAGTGGACGCAATTCAACGACTTGACAAATACCTTCAATACAAAGCAGTGCAGAAAAAAAGTGGGCAAATTTATAATCTCAGCTTATGGACTCTGCTGATGATGCATTTGCAGCCTTTTTTCTAGCGGCAAAAAGAGTGTCAACTCAGAAAAAGAGTGAGGATGCAAATGCCACCTCGACACTGGTCACCTCCAAACTGCAAACTTTGAAGCTTATATGCAACCCGTAAATGTCATTGAGGTTGTAGTGATATTTCAGCAAGTGGGCAGCAATGGTTTTAATGAAAAGGTAAAATAAACTTTCAACAAAAAGCGACAGAATCCTTGTCCCTGTCCCTTTAGAATGGTCCTCTACCTTCTATTCTAGTTCTTTCTATTCTAATTACCAACTTTAGTGCCTTTAATGCTAAAAACAGCCTGCACGCAAATGAGAACATTTTGCAATTTAATCCGCCGCTGCCGCCGCAGCTAGTGAGTGAATGAATGAATGCAAGTGCACTCGCCGCAAAAGCCGCCAACAAATTAATAATTAAGCAACGGCAGGCAGGCAGGCAGCAGAGAATTTAATAATTCATCAACATCAAATTTTTGTTTGCCTGAGAATCGATTGAGCTGAGAAGAGAGAGAAAGAAAAAGAAAGAGAGTGCTGAAAAGTGTGAGTGAGTGAGTGTGGTGCACAAATGGCAATGGACTTGCGGCAATGAGTATTTTGAGGAAGAAGACAACATAAGTTCTCCAGTGCGAGTTCACTTGTCGTTCACAGTGCACTGACTCGCTCACTCGCTCACTCACTCACTCACTCACTGCCGACCACAGGTAATTGAGTTTTTAGAGAAAGAAAGAAAAAGAGAGAAAGCAAGAGCTAAGAAAACAAAACTTACAGTGTAGCAGGGACAAGAATCAATTAAACAGAAGAAGAAAGAGAGAAGAAAGACAAAGTTGAGGACAACAATCCGGCAGTGGTAGTAGTGGTACTAGAGTTTAAAAAGTTACAATGTCAGTTGCGCTCATTTACGCAAGAAGTTTTTTCTGCACACAAGCAGTGTCTCCTCTTCTTTGACCCTCCATCTATGCAGCACGACAACAGAATTAAAAAGTTTACCGTTGGCTGAAAAACTCCACATTTTTTTGCCCAGCTTCTCTGACTGGTTGACTGACTGACTGAGCACCATTTTATGTAGTTAGCAAAAAAAGTTGAAAAAAGTTGAACCGTAGAACAGTCAAAGAATGTACAAACAAATTTAGTACATCAGAAGCACAAGACACAGAAAATGTTAGCTCTAATTGAAAACAAACAAGCGAACAAAAAAAGTGAAAAATAACTTGCAGTCGTCAGAAGAAGAAGAAGTTTTGGGAGCAGGTTTCGGTAGAGAAAACGTAAACACAGGCGCACAAAAAAATCAAAAAGAATCTTTGCTGTTCAAAGCAAATCTTCTGAAAATTAGTGCCACAGACTAGGCGATGCTGAGGAGCAAAAACTATTGACTGCATAAACAGCAGAAAGAAAAGAAAACTAAAACGAACATAGCATAAGTCAAATAGAAAGGAAGATATAAAATAGCAACAGTGCATCTGCAGCAAAAAGGAAAATAAGAAAGAGATTGGGCAAAATAAACATTCACTTAAACACATCCACACACGTCAAACTGACAGAAAAGAGTAAATAAACAATGAGCTACTTCTTAAAACTTTGGCACTGGGCAACATTGTACTACTGAATAGCAGAATTTAATGGGGATCTACTAAACACGAGAGTGAGAAGGATGAGGAGGATGAGAAAGACTTAAAAAATGAGAAAGAAGAAAAAACAACATCTGATTGGAACAAAACGCTGAAAAAACTTTTTTTCTACAGAAAAAGTTTGATCTGGACCAGCTGGACCAACTGGGCAGCAACTGCTGCAAACCAAAACAGCCAAAATGTTTTTTATTTTGTTGTTGTTTACTACTCTGACTAGTTTTTTGCCTACTCTATTAAAAATGGCAAACAGTGGCATTTTTAGTGAGTGAACTGTATTGTGTAGTGTGTAGTAGTAGTTTACTAGGCAGCAAGTGTCAGTGCCACTGACCGCGGCCATCTGTTGATCAGCAGCAGCAGCAGCAGCATGGCAGCAACACTTTTGAGCAATACTGTCTGTCTGTTTACTGTATAAACACAAGCACATGTGCACTTTAAAGAAAAGTATATGCAAATTGTGTTTATTGATTAACACGGTAAGCGTTTCTGCAAAAAAGTCGCGTCCCACTCACAAATTTGGTATCGTTGGAAAGCTTAGGACAAGAGGAATAAGATGGCCTAAGCCGTTTAGCCCCAGCTGATCTGGTTCTCCCGCCAGGGGGCGCTAAATTTTGATCTGATAAATAATTTTATCTATTTTGAAAGTAAGTATTTTCTCAAAAGAATACTTTTATAAAATACTAGAAGGTTGTACTTATTAATAGAATTTAGTTTGCTTAAATTCGTTATCTAATTTACAATCTATGAACCATAGTACCAAAAAATTATTTTTTGTAGTTTTAAAACAGTTTTCTGACTGCTCGACTACTTTACGTTTTTTTCTTAATTTTTATAATTGTTTTAGCATACGTAAGCTGTTTGTAGTATTTAAAGTTTTTTAAAGTAACCGGAAGTCAAAGATCGGTTATCTACTTTTTACTTCCGGTTGGTATTTTGACCCGAATCTGGTTTTATTCAATTCTTTAAGGCTCAAAACTATGAGTAAATTTTTTGTTTGGCTAAAAACGGTTAAAATTTAGCATAAAAAGTGCTGTTGATTTGGCAAATTTTACAAAATATACCAAATTTTAAATTTTTTGCTTTATTATTTAGCGTCCAACGCCAACTTTGGTGTCATTAAGTTTAAAAGCAAGAAGTAACTGATGGCTAAACTGTTGAATACAGCACGTCTGGTTTTGCCAAAAACCATAAAATATTTTAACATTTATGATGTTTTTAAAAATTGATTGACTAAACTTCTAGTTATTGAACAAGAGGTGTTGGAACTAAACAACTAAGTTTACAGTACTTCTGCTTAACTTTTAAATGACACCAAAGTTGGCGTTGGGACGCTAAATTAAGTAAAGCAAAAAAATTTAAAAATTTGTATATTTTGTAAAATTTGCCAAACAACAGCACTTTTATGCTAAATTTAACCGTTTTTATCCAAACAAAAATTTACTCATAGTTGTTGAGCCTTAAAGAATTGAATAAAACCAGATTCGGTGTCAAATACCAACCGGAAGTAAAAAGTAGATAACCGATCTTTGACTTCCGGTTACTTTAAAAAACTTTAAATACTACAAACAAGCTCTACGTATGCTAAAACAATTATAAAAATTAAGAAACAAGAACGTTAAAGTAGTCGGAGCAGTCAGAAAACTGTTTTAAAACTACAAAAAATAATTTTTTGGTACTATGGTTCATAGATTGTAAATTAGATAACGAATTTAAGCAAACTAAAATTCTATTAATAAGTACAACCTTCTAGTATTTTATAAAAGTATTCTTTTGAGAAAATACTTACTTTCAAAATAGATAAAATTATTTATCAGATCAAAATTTAGCGCCCCCTGGCGGGAGAACCAGATCAGCTGGGGCTAAACGGCTTAGGCCATCTTATTCCTCTTGTCCTAAGCTTTCCAACGATACCAAATTTGTGAGTGGGACGCGACTTTTTTGCAGAAACGCTTACCGTGTAATTAGCTATGCAGTAGCACATATTGCGCTCAGAGGACGGTTTGCCTCGCCTCGCCTCGCCTGAGAGTGACCCCAAAAGAAGAAGAAGAAGAAAGCCTTGTTACCATTATTAAATAAGCATTTGCATAAGCATCAGTCACTGCTAATTTGAATGAAGAAGAAGGGGATAGATAGTTTAATCTGTTAGGAGTATCATATGTTTTTTTGGGGGCTGAATGTTTACATAAGCGTAAGCAAAACACAGTCTGTGCAAAACCCTACCGCAACTTATTTTGGTTAACTTCGTTTTCTTCTTCTCTACGGTGATGTGATGTAAGTGCAGTGAAGTGCAGGCACAAACACACACACACAGTTTACAGAAGAATTAGATGTTCATTGTAGTGCAACAGCAAGAACAGCAACCGAAGAGATCATCGATCAAGCGCGCAATTTAAAACAAAGAGAGAGAGAGAGAGAGAGAGAGAGAGAGAGAGAGAGAGAGAGAGAGAGAGAAGGTTGATCAAGTTAAGTAGTGCATTGTCTGCTATTAATTACATAATTAAATTTATTTACAGATTGAACAGCACAGCACAGCTTGAACACTCAGCTCAACTCGTTCACCACTGTGTGCAGTTGATACTTGAGACAGTTTGCCTGCTTGCTTGCCTGCCTGCCTGCTTTTCACTGTTGTCTGTGTATAATTTTCTAATAAAAATAAACTGCAGTGTCAGTGCCAGAGAAAGGAAAACTAGCAGAGGAAAAATACCCAAAAGCGAACAAGAATAAACAATGCGATCAATTTTGGCAATGAAATATGCACCCTAAATGTGCTGCACAGAGAACGAAAAAACAGGATGGGATGAAGAAAAAGTTGTGGTGCTGATAAAATAGTGCACTAAACACACACACACACACACTGAATAGTACAACAACAAAGTGTACACTGGTACAATGTGCCTGCAGCACCAACTGTCTCTCTCTCTCTCTCTCTTGTCTGACTGTCAATTACCGGGGATTGAGGCAGTGTACACTGAGGAGTCTCTCTCTCTCTCTCTCTCTCTCTCTCTCTCTCTCTCTCTCTCTCTCTCAGTACAATGTGTACTGATAGTAGTGATCGGAAAGACAAACAAACAAACAAGTTGAGTAGATTGAACACAGGGAGGGAAAGGGAGTAAGGAAGCAAAGAGGGGGCAACGATCGCCACCACGGGAACACAATGGGAAAGGGGACACATTGAAAAAAGAGAGAGAACTAATCGAATGCAAATGAGGGGAAAGAAAAGGAGAAAAATGTTTGCAAGTGTGTGCGACTTGTTTCATAAAAATAAAAGGGGGGAGGAAAGAAGAAAAACAGAACTCCATCGGATCGGATCGGATTGGGGGAAGGGACAGGAGGAAAAGAGAGAGAGGGCAAACAAATGAGCAGACAAATGTTTTGGTAAACAGGCAGGCAAATGATGGTGATTAGCATTGTGTTGCTGCCCCGTTCTGCATGCTAATTATTATTAGTGCCGAGGTGAGTTGAGCTGTCTATTGATGGGCAGACAGGTAGTAAACTGTGTGTGTGTGTGTGTGTGTGTGTGTGTGGGCAAGCTGTGGACTACTGAAAACAGGTGACAACACCGGCGTGGTGGGGCTGCACTACTTTCTTTCTACATTTTCAACACTCCAGACGCCATCATCATCATCATCATTTTCACCCATTTTAATTGTTTAGTTTGAAAAAAATCACAAGTGCATGCTCAAAATGTAGCTCAATGTCAGGTCAGGTAATTGTGGCTAACCAGCAACAGCAACAGCAGCAACAACCTAAATGATGAAGGAGATGGCACCGACAGGAATGCACCCAAACGACCACTGCCTGCAATTCAATGCCCTCAAGAGGTAATGCCCACTGACTGACTGGCACTGACAAGATCTGTGAACTTTTTTTCTTTCTTTTTTTTATTCATTCACCTCTTCAGTTCAGCAGACAGCTTTGTTGTTTTGTTTTGTTTTGTTTAGTCGTGGCTGCTTTCATCCCTTTTCCTACATTGCAATTTGCCAACTGTCTGCCTGTTGGCAGTTATTATTAAATTAGCAACATTTTACCAAACAACAAGTGGAGCTTAACACACACACACACAATACAAACAAATCCTTTCTTCTTCTTTGCATAATGATCACCATAATCGGTAGGGGGGCAACAACCACTATTATTTCCAATAGCAATTACTAAAACGGCCGTTTAGCTTTTGCCAAACAGCAAAAAATAAGCAATAACATAAAACATAGTTAGAAACAAAAGAGAAAGAGAGAAATATATTTTAAGTATGGAATGAAATAGTAATGCTGCTGCTGCTGCTGTACCGTTGAACGTTAAAACTTGTAATGTTGTATTACTATTACATTAGAAGTCTCAACAGCAGCAGCAACAATGTCTTTCCACAATTGATTTGTGCATGATGGTTTTGTTGCTGCTGCTGCTTTAAAGACACAAGCAAACAGATCATTAGCAAGAAGAGAGGGGAAGGGAGAAAGGGAGATCTTCTCTCTCTTAAAACAACTGTCACAACTTGTCTTTTTTCCTTTCTTTCCAGAGTGACTGGGACGCCTAATGAAGACAAATTTGCAAATAATCAAGAAACCAGATAAGCGGAATCAATAACTGCCTGCCTGAAAAAAACGAACGAGCAGAATGAAATGAGGGAAAAGAAGAAAACCGCTGCGGTGATTGAGAGTCACCAAATTGACAGTGACATTATTATTGTTTCCATTTGTCAATAGAAATGAACTGACTTTATCGCCCGGCAGTTGCTAATTGACAATCCACGTTTAAAAACGGTTACAGTTTGGCTGATACAAATTTAGTATTTCGGTGTTTTACTTTTTCTGTTTAGAAAACTCCTCTTCTCCTGTCCCCCTTGTCACATGCCGAACCGAAATCGACCCTGTAATCACTTTCCGCTAAAAACGTTTTTTGACTGAACCAGCAACAAAACTTAGCTTTTTTCGCTAACTCACTTGCTTATTTCTGTTCTCGTGAGTCTCTTTGTCAAAGAGTGTCCTAAGTACTTAGTGAAGCGTTTGTTTAAAAAAATATTATCGTTTTGCTGCTTTTCCTGAAAATGATAATGAAAATTAATGACTTTTGGAGTGAAAAAAAGGTGCGCTTAATTAACTTTTTTTGCCGAAAACTGATAGTGGTAGAGCTGATGACGAAACCTAAGCGTATATGCAATAAATAGATCAAGGCAAGATTGAACTTCAATTTCAGTGCGCACTGCTGACAGGTAGTAGTTTTAGGTTTGCAGTCAAGTAAAACTGCTTTTTCCCCCAACAATTGAAATGTAAAAACCAAGAGTGAACAAAAGGCTGAGACAATCAAATTAATTAAACTGATAAATTGTAGACAAAATGTTAACAAAAGGTCATCGTTGTCGTCGTCTTAAACTGTTTTTGTGACGCACAGGGTCCTCATCGAAAAGTTGACAAAAAAACAACAAAAAAGATTTGATAACTTTTAAGAAAAATGAAGTTGAAATGGTTGACCTACAGGGTCCTAAATTAGCTGCAGTTCAGTTGTTTCGCCTAACTGTCTGATTAAACGTTTTTGTCAATTGAAACAACAAAAAGTTAATTGATGGTCACTTTTGTGTCTAAATGTCAACCTGAAAAAGTAGTGGGTGCACAAAAAGTAGTAGCTTTGACCCTATCAAGCTGACCTGCCAGAAAGGAGAATTACTTTTGTTTGACTACAGTTATCTAGAAAATTGTGCTCAAAAATAAATTGAGTGTATTTTACTTTTGTTTTTCTTTTCATTACCGGGGGTCAACTCTGTGTTTTCCGCATTTTAATTTGCTACTGCAAGAGAAAAAAAGTTTTGACTCTGATCTCATCCGATAGTAATCGTCTCTCTGTTAACCGAATGTGTGTGTGTGTCACCGAACAATTACTCAATAATGGAGGCTAAATTTGGTACACACACACAGGGAAATCTGCCTACCTTAAACCCCGTACAATCTTTTAATTGACCAATGTCAATAGGGTAAGAATAAGAATGGGCAATGTATATCATCATCAGTCTATTGTTGGCTGTTGCTGTCGTCAACTCAATTTTGGTTTGCCCCGCAGTAGTTGATTACCCAACAGTTTGTCTGTGTGATCGCTTTGTTTCAATGGTGCTCAACATCATTGAAGCTAGCTAGCTAGCTAGCTCTCTTCACTTGCAAAATTGGAACAACTTGTTCAGTTGCTAGTATAAATACAACACTGCCAAAAAGGAGAAAGGACAACGGCAGAGGTCTGCAGTTAAGGTCTCCCTTTGCAATTGTGTGTGAATGTTTGTGCAGCAACGGCGGCCGCGGCGGCGGAAAACAATACGGCACAAACAGAGGAGGATGATGATAATAATAAATACTACTACTGCTGCATAACACACACTTGGCAGTGATGAGGGCAATAATGGAAAATGTAAACTTTAACGGGAATTTAGGCAACTGAGAGAGAGAGGAGAGAGAGACGAATCTGTCGTCAAGCATTACAACGGAAAGCGCAAACTAATACTGTCTCTCCATCTCTCTCTCTGTTTACCATCACATGCAAATGGCATTAGTGCACAGTGTGTGTGTGTGTGTTGCTGCAAGTGCCCCATGATCCATAAAACGCAGTAATGTTCAGCAGTGTCATTTCGTTCACAGTGAAAAGCACACACACACAGCCAGCCAGCGTGCACAAATATTATAAATATTTAACATATTTAGTTAGTCAAACAGTGAAAATTATTTTTGTTTCCAGCTGCACCAGCTTCACACAGCTGACATTGAAACTGTTTTACAAACTTGCTGCTGCCTCCGCTGCTGCTGCCGTTGTTGCTGGACCCCTTGTCAGGGGAAAAATTAGAGCTTTGCAAGTTTGCTTTAAACAGTTTTTGTTGTACATTGTGTTATATTAGTATTTGTCAAGAGCAGCAGCAGCAGCAGCAGTGAAAACGGTGTGCCCACCGCTGACACAGTTTTTTTACACAAAGCACAGTTGTGCGTCAGTAGATTTAGCCCTAAACATCTCGCACTCAATTGTTCAAAAAACAGTTTTATTGTGAGGCGGACAATAAAAAGGAAAAAGTAGTGGTGATGGTGAAGTGAAAGCTTATGTAAATATTTTTTCAATTCAAACCTAGATCTAGGTTTCAGCCTTTTCTTTTTCTACACTTGAACTTTGTTTAAAAAACTTACCTTTTTGTTTGAAATGAAAAGCGGTGTTATTTTAAGAAAGCATGTGTGTGTTTAATAAAAGTGGACGACATTGAAAAGTGTGAAGGCTTTTGCATATAAAGCATAATTTTGTGAATTAATAAAAATTAAAGGTGTTAGTTTTGAGTACTTTTGCAGCAGTTTGCGTTTGCGTAAAAATTCTAAATATGAATGTGTGTGCTTTTGTGTGACGCAATCTAAAGTGACAATGAAATTATCATATGGACAGCAAAGTTACACTACTACTACTAGTTAGCAGCTTTTGCTATCGCACACTGCTGTCATCTGTCACTGCACTCACGAGAATTAGAAAAAATAGCGTACACAAACACACTGAGAGGAATGATATTCACACTTAGCAGCTTGTTACTGTTTTTCTTACTCAAACTAAAAGCACTAGACGCTGAACGGTCGGCTGACATAATAAAGCTGGCGTGAAAGAGCGAGAATTATGAGCGAAAAGCCTGCACACAACCAAAACAATTAGCTTGGGTAATTTAATAATTTTTTAAAGAAGAAAGAGAGAGAGAGAGAAAGAAAAAAGCAAATGAAAAAATGCGAAATAGCAACAAAAATTTAAGCTACAAATTGAAAACAAGAGAAAAGGGGGAGAAAGAGAAAATGTTGGGACAGTAAATGCTCTAACAACATGCTGTGTGTCTGCACTGGCTAATAGATAGATTATCGATAATAAAAAAGGCGCTAAATAAAAAGGAATAAATTGAGAGGGGGTAAATGAGTGCTGCTGAGTGCAGCAGCAGCAGCCTCTGTCTACAGTTGCTGCTGAGAAACAATGAAAATTGAAATCAGCAGTGTGTCAATCGGAGAGGGAGAGAGAGAGAGGAAAGAGGGGAAAATGCCTACTATTTACAGTTATGTTTGGGTGCCAGTGCACTGATCAGTCGGCAATAGCAACAGCAACAGCAGCCTGGCGAGTGGTCTCTCATCAATACTCGATTTAGCTCAATTGAACTGGGCTGATTTAGTGGTTGCAAGGCCCAGACGCCAGTCGCAGTGGCAGTCGCAGCAATACCTCTCAATACAAAAAGAAAAAAACAAACCAAATTCTTCTGCTTCTTTTGCAGCAAATTGCAGACTCCAAATGTTGTGCCCTGTGAATTGTTGCACCCAGGCATCCGTCTGCACAGACAATGCAGACAGGCAAACAATTGGCCGCCTTTATTTTGCTGCGCGCCTAAATGCGTGATCGCCAAACGATTATTATTGTTATTTGCAGCAGCAGCAACAGCAACAGCAACCGCACTAACAGTCTAGCTCGGAGCATCTCAGGGAAAGAAAATGATGTGAAAGGAAGGGAGAGAGAGAGATTGGTAAAATAAACAAAGTGTTACTTTTTGCTAAGGGCAAAATTACGGACCAGTGCTGAATGGTCGCCGGAATGGTCGGTTGGATACAGTGCTGCTGTTGCCTGCCTGTACCACGGTTGATGACACTGCCAATAATGAAGCCATTTGATACAGCAACAAATACAACAACAACAACAGTTAGACAGACAGACAGACAGACAACAACTGTGCGAATTGTGCAAGCAAGGGTGAAGGCACAGCGATTGGGCCACCGCTGTTGCTAGTAATTAGCTGTTGTTGCTGCTGTTGCTGGTGCAGCAGCCTAAATGAAAAGAAACTGAAACAAAGTTTGCCCGGTTCGAAAAAAAATTTCCGTTTGCTGCAGCGTTGTCCCGTTTTGCAGTGGCAGACAAAACAACAACAACAACATCATCAGCCAGCCAGTCAGTCAGGCAGTCAGGCAGACAGTGTTCACATGGACACATCGACAGTTCTAACTGAACAGAAGTAACGGCAAATCATCATCACCATCATCGTCATCAGTTGTTGTTGTTGTTGTTGTTGTTCTTTTCAATTAGGCAAACCCAGAAACTAGCTTCTGGGCACTGCTTACCTAAACGAAGGGAGGGGGACAAAAGTGAGCACAACCGTTTTTGTTGGTGTTGCTGTTGTTGCAATCGTCTGGTCAGAATTGATTGTCACGGGGAGCGATGATCGAGTTTGATTGAAAAAACCTCCAATTTTGGCCACGCTGACCACTCAACCATTTAGAGATTTTAAAAAAACAGAAAGAAAGATCTTTTCAAACAAACTGTTCACTGTTTATTCTCTTCTTTTTCTATTTCTTTTTCCTCTCTCAACTCTTTTTTCACCACCTGAACTGGTGATAATGAATTGCGGGCAAGTGCTGTCTTTTACAGTCAGTGCTAATGCCAGTTCTTCTGTTTTTCTGTCTGCCTGTCTGAACACAAAGGGCAAAAACTGGAAAAGAAGAAAAAAGAGAGAAGGCGAGAGAAAACGAGAGAAAACGAGGGAAGGCGAGCGACAGTACAAAACCAATTGATTTGCTCAAATTACAGCCTGCACTGAAAAAACACGCGTGAAGAGGCGTCAATTGGCGGTCGAGGGAACTGAAGAGCAACAATTGTGCTGTGATTACATGGTGCTGTGATAACTGATTTCTGTGTCTGGTTGTTTCATAATCGATTGACTGTCAAATCTAATTGAAAACCCAGCAACCTAATTGTCTGCTGCCACCCACTTGATTCTCCTCTTTTCTGTGTATTTTCAGCATCAGAGTTACTGGAATAAGTATTCAAAAGTTTAGGATGCTCGGTGCAGCTAGACTTGCAGGTGTTTTGTCTCCCCTTTTTTCTTTTCATTGCTTTTCATGCAATGACTGGCTCAATAAAAGGTAGAGAGACGATGACGTTTGGGTGGAAAAAAGTTGGACGACTGCAACTGCTGCTGCTGTGTGACTAATTAGGAGTGCTGCCGTACACTGCCGTACATCAGTTTTTCCCGTACACATCAGGCCTGTTTGATGAGCTCATCAAAGGTTAGTTTGTTGTTGTTGTTCCTTTACTCAATCTAGAAAGTGGTAGTTCCTATTTTTCATTTCAAATGACTGAATGACTAAAAGTAAATAATTAGATTACACTCTAAAAGTGGCACTTTCCACTACTATCAAAACTGCTGTGATAAACTAGAAAAAAGTACCGACGGTGGTATTGAAAATTTACATTTAGAAATTTGTAAATTTTAAAAACACTCACATTGTGTATTGTCAAACAGGACTAGTCAAACAGGGAAAATCTCTCTCTCTCTCTCTCTCTCTCCTCTCTCTCTCTCTCTTCTCTCTCTCTCTCTCTCTCTCTTTCTGACTTTGACTGCTAATTTAAAAAAATTTAAAAAAATTACTGCGGCATGGAAAGCGTCGTCATGCCATCGTCGTCCTTCATGAGCCAAATCACAAGATGTGTTTTCAAAGGAAAAACAGCTACTTTTTTCAAAAATTAACCATTTAGATAGCCAAAGCCAAAACCGTTTGGACGAGGATAATAAATGGGCTAAAGAAGGCAAACTGGTAACTGGCAGTGATCAGCAACACACACACATCGGTCATATTGCACGGCAAACTGCAGAGAGAAAGAAAGATGACGCGATGACGCGCTCGAATTGCGTTCGCACCGACACTGTCCTCTGAATACTAACCAAGCCGAACTGGCGAGGGGCAAGGTTGTGTGTGTGTGTGTGTGTGTGGTAGCTTAACAAGTCAATGGAAATTTGTCAGACGACAAATGATGATAATGACGATGATGGTAGTGATGATGATGATGATGATTATGGAAATGAGTGGCTAGTCAAGTGAACCAAGTCAAGTGTGGTGGTGACTAGCGTAAATTGTTAACTGGGGTTAACTTGTAGACGGGGTTCCTTCTGCCTGATGCCTGCTGACACAACTCCTTTCCAGTGTTAATTCATTGGAAATAGATAAAAAAGAGAATGCAAAGAAAACAAAAAGGCGCAAGGACTTTAAAAGGGGAAAAATAAGAGAGAGAGAGAGAGAGAAAGAGAAAAACAAATTGCAAATTGTGAACAAATATACCAATTAGGCAGTTAAATGAGCAAAAGTGGCAAGGTGACAAAAAAAGTTTTTACTGATTTGCACAGGTACGAGCTAGCAAAAGAGAGAGAGAGAGAGAACATAAATAAAAAGACACTTTTAACCGGCAGGGTGGTGATGGTGATGGTGAGGGTGAGGGTGAGGGTGAGGGTGAGGGTGATGGTGAGGGTGACAGTGAACTAGCTGCATAATCGTTCACCGGCTTCACTTAATTGCTTGTCATCCTCTATCACCCCGGATCACGATTTACGATTGGCTATTATTAGGCCTACTGCCTGCCTGCCATTGACACTGGTGTGCTTCCTTCTGTACAAAAAAAGCCAGTGCACACCGAGTGCGCACGCAAAGTAATCTAAATAAGCAAACACACATTTGACGACACAACAGAAAATTGTTCAGACTGACTGACTGACTGGCTGTTGTCTGTCTGTTTAAAAGTAAAAGAGCAGAGTGATTAGCCGAGGTGAAGAATGCTTTGAATGCGAAGCCAATTATCGGAAAACGACGACGACGGCACTAAATTCTGCAGACGGCACTAAAATGTAGCAAACCTGGGTACTTAAACACAAAACACTAACAGTTGAATAACAAAAAGAGTAAAGAGATAAGCGGAAGAGTTATAACTAAAAACTGAAAAAGGTATTTGCAGTAGCTAGGCAAGTAAAATGAAAAAAAAATTGAGCAGGCAATGAACTTATAATAGAAATTGGCGACAATTGACGACTTTAAACTGTCATTGATAAAAACGACTTTTTAAGGCTCACTGAATTCAGTGAACTTTTCTTTTCTGGTGCTCATAATTGAAAACACTGAACTCAGTAGTTTTCAGTAGAAAAAGGCACTGGTGCATTAACTGACTGAATTATAAAAACTGCTGGTTAGAAAACACTGTTGTCCAACTCTGTCAATTTTTGGTAGTGTTGATTGTTTGTTTGTAGTTCCTGGCTCAATTATACTTTTTTTGTTAAACATTTGTGGTGTGAAGTAGAATAATCAAGTGAATGAATGAATGTCCGCAAAATGTAACAATTAGTCAGTGACATTTATTCAGTTAGTCAGTCAGTGAACATAGAATGACCCAAACAAGCAGGCAACAACAAAAATTAACGCCAGACGGCAAAAAAGGTAGTGAAAGTAGTGAAAGTAGTTCACTGAAAGAGAAAAAAGTGCACAAAATCCTGACAAAGCCATTGCACTTGACTGCACTTGGCAGGCGCACTTCGGTTGCGCTAATAATTAAATAGCATTAAAAGAAGAATAGAAAAGAGAGGGAAAGTTGCTGATTCCTGAACTCAATGTGTGTGTGTGTGTGTGTTGTTCAGGTAACTGCACTGAGATCGTGTTTGACAGTGAATACTGTAAAGCTCAAATCCGTATCCTTTTTTCCTCCATTGTCGTCATTGATTCAGTATACCACTTGCCACTAATTTCCCACTGCTCTCTTTTCTAATCGCAACGGAAACACTTTTGTTTACCGACTACTGCAAAAACAAATTCAAACAACAAATACAACAGCAGCAAAACAATCGGAAAACAATTGAGTAACAGCAACAGCAGTGTTAACCGACAATTACGCTGTTGCTAACCTGTTGTTAGTTTCCTTGACCTTTTTCAATAAAAAAGAGGCGCACAACAGACGCCACATCAACCATGATTGAATCTCCTTTTCCCCAAAACAAATTGATTTGGTCAGGGCAACAAATGAGTAGGCAGCCAAAAAGACAAACAAACAAACAAACAAAGCAATTGAGAGTGTCGGATCTTAAAAACAGAACTCACTGCAAAAATGACAGGGTTACAACCGAAATGAAGTTTAGTTGACTCTGACAGATGAAATCAAGTTAAACAACAAAAGTACTGATGCCTGATGATGAGGGTTCAAACGGTGCAACAAATGATTGATTTGAGCTTAAAGATGAAATTAGAAACTGCTAAAGTAGAACGCAATGTACACATACACACAGAATCTGCTCAAAAATGTAAACAAAAGTACCCACCTGTTTTCTTCTTAAGTTAAAGGTTGCAGACGTCAAAGATGGAAATAGATGATTAGAGATGAACTTGTTTTTCAAACTTGCGAGGATTTTGATTTGCAATTATAACTTGCGTTTAACTAATTGTTAGAAAAGTAAACAATTCTGTTTCAACTATTAAATATCAAAACTGCAAAAATTGTTGTTTGTGAAAAAAGTTGTTATTGTAAAATGGCTGCATTTAAAACTGACTAAAACATTTAAAACAAAAACTTCAAACAAATTTTACAAAGTAAAACAAAATAAGGGCATTTAAAATTAAGTAAAAAATCGTTTTAAACAAAAAAAAGCAACTTAAACATACCTGGAAGGCAATTAAAGAGTGGTCATATTTAATGCCCATTAAAATGTGCACATTTCACATTACCCTAAAAACTCTCATAAAATTTTGTTTATTTTGACAACTCTGTATATCGGTTAACAGTGGCGACGTTTTGGGGCTCTGATATTTACTACCGCTTTTGTAGTACTGGATCAGCAAAAAACAAACATTCACTAAAAGTAATCATAATTACATAATAAAAAATTAATGAGTCAATGTTAATGTTACTGTTGCAGGTAGTACTCTCAACTTTAGTGGTAAAGAAAGGACAAACGGGAGCATTTTTAAAATGTTTTGACCTGGGACTTTTTTTGCTTTTTCCTTTCCCTCAAATGTCTCCCTATGTAAATGTATGCCCAGTGAATCAATGGGGGTGCCGGTTAAGAACAAGAAAAAAACTGTAACAGGAAAACGGTAGACAAAACAAAGGGAAACACTGAAAAATTAAATCAAGCAAAAATAGTCTTAAGTATTGATTGACGGCAACCACTGCAAAGTGAGGTGCAAAAGAAGAAAAAGTCTGCTAGTGTTATAAATAATGCATTCACCATTCAAATTCAGTGAAGTGTCCAGTGTATGTTTTTTTGTTTAAACATCTGCAGTACAATTTTGACAAGCACATAAAGCATAAACAGCGAACTGGTCAACAACTTTGTTTGCAAAATAGAATGCTCATTCACTGATGACGCATTAAAACTAAAAAAACAAATATAATTTGTATACCTCATTAACTTTTTAATGCCCTTGTCAAAGTCTAGTCGCCTTTAACACACGCAAACATTTTTTTTTGTTAATGATAACTTTGAACCTGTTTACTGTTTAGTTTTTTCAAACTAAACAACTAACAAACTAACCAGATAGCTGAAAAGTTTAATTAATTTTTTTTGCTGAACAAAATCATTAATGGAAAAAGGAAGCACTCTCCTATTCCCCGTTTTTTTTCGTTTGCAGCAGTACAGTAGTGACAATTGTAACAATGCGGGAGAAAAAATCGTTACAATTGTTGTTTGTGTATATCGTTAGACCGCTTATGACAATCATAATTAAATAATACTTGAAAAAAAGTTTAATTTGTCAACCAGACACAAACACAAACACAAACAAACACACACACACACACTAACTTAATAGAACACTAGTTTACCCGAGTCACAATTGTTACAGAGTTAGAAAAAGAGAGACTTGATGGCTTGAGGTAAAGTGCACCATTGAGGACACAAGAGCAACTGAAACCATAGAAAAGAGCGGACAAAGTGTACAAAAAGTATACTGAAACGCTGCAAATTTTCTCGTTGCTTGTGTGTGCGTTTTGTCTGCAATTTAGTAGTTTTCAGCAGTAGCTGGCTCCCGTTTTTTGCTGAGCTTTTGTGTTTTAATTGACGCTTTCAGGCCTTACCGCCACCAACGCTTGCCAGTCACTTTCACGGTGACCACACAGCAGGCAAACACACCGAGTTGTGGTCGCTGTTGTTGATGTTGTGTTTATTTGATCGCAAGTAATTCAAGTCAAATTGAATTACAAAAGCAGCAACAAAAATGATTCAACTTGAAAAGTTGTGTGGACTGTGTGGTCAATTAATGGGCAACCACCATCAAACCACCACCACCATCACCACCACCACCACACACACACAAAAACCCCAAACATAGATCAAGCAAAAGGGAATCAAAGACAAACAATGGAGAACGGTTAAATAAAGAAAGAAAGAAAGGGCCACTAGAAAAATATTAGCGCTAGCCTAGGTAAAGAGCATTGTAATGAAAAGAGCAGATCGTCGTACAGAGTGCTCGTACAGACAGTTGCGGCAACAACAACATCATCATCAGCAACTCGGTACAACAATACGGCACAGCAAACAATCGACTGCTGTTTCAGAAAATCGTTGTTTAATTGCAACTACTTGATATTGCTGCAGCTGCTGCTGCCATTTGTTTCACCCTAAAAAGTTTGCGCCATTTTCATGCTACTTTCAGTAGTTTTCAATAGCAGTTGACCAGTGTCCTTGAAGAGGGGGAAACAAATAAAAAGTGCAGACATAGTACGATGTGTGTGTGTGTGTGTGTGTGTGTCTAAAACTCTAACACTAAAATTAACACACAAACAGACAGAGACAATTGCGGAAGGAGCGCCCAAGCTGACATCTCCATTGAAAGCTGGCTATCAAGGATGAATAAAAGAGAAGAAAGGTTTCAATTGAATCATCATTTGACTGTAATTTTATAGTAATAGTAAAATTTAGACTACAAAAAGTGCAGTTGTGTAACAAAAGAGCTCAATTGTTACGAGAAAGTTAATCGAAAACTGAAACGCACTACTGTTGAACTGAGGAGGCCGACAAATTAACAACAACAAAAAATGGTGACAATCACCGTGACCATCATCACCAACACATCACACGTCCACTATGGCCACATCAATGCAGCTATATGCAGCACTAATAAACAAAATAATAGTAATTGTTTGGAAAATAAACGCCTCAACATTCAAGTGTTTGCAATTGCTTTATTGGTCATTTAGGTGCACAGCGCTTTGCACACAAGTAAATACGTGTCCTTTTCAGGGGGGAAAAGTGCATGAAAAACAACTACGCAAGCAAATCAATGATGAAATTGAAAATGTGTGAATAAGAGGAATAAGAGGAAATAATCACTCAGAATAGAATTTTTGCAAAAAACACAAAACAGTTAATTGTAAATGATGGCAGAGCAAATTAGGGTTTCATCAGTTTGTGAATGCAAATGCCGTTTAGCAACAAAAAGAAAAAAGTTTAAAAAAATCTGCTTTTAATTTGAAAATTGAGACATTTGAGCTATTTAAAGCTACGCATGGAAGACCACTTGAAGGAAACCAATGCAACTGCCTGAGCACTTGTGAGCATCTGACCATTAAAATTGTGCTAGGTTTAGAGCATAACACAGTGCGCACAGTGTTCAAAGCCAATGTGCTCAATGAGCTAATTAAACAAATTTTTGGCAAAGTTCACCAAAATGCCAGTTGAGAAAAAAATAAACCAAAATAAACTGCAATTAAAAAATGAACATAAAACAGCAAAACTGCAGTTGTTATTCATCGGAAAGACATTGAACACATAATAATTTTTCTGCTAATAGGTTATTGCCATTTATCGTTTTTAATTAAATGATGTTTTTAAACTGAAAGTTATACAAAAGGTGATGTTTAAACTAAATAAACCCAGTTAACCTAAAAAATGTACAAAGTGCTCATGTACGGTAAATCTATTTTAACCAGATAAAAAAGGCTAAAGTCAGGCCTAAAGTTTAAGTAAATGACCTTTTGACCAGAGCCATTTCTAAAGCATTGTGTCTAGTAGAACAAAGGTGTTTTGCACTGATTAATGTTTAAGTGCATGCAAATGCAGCCGGCAATGGCTGGAAACAACATTTGTCAAGTGCGACAGCTATTTTTGATCGACCTCTTTGTTGTGTCGTTTGATTTGTGTTTTGTATTTCAATTGGCTTTGTGTGTTTGCCTGTCTGATTCTCCATTTCCACTTTTCTCTTTCTGACGTCTAGGCAAAAAGCAGATCAAACAATCAACCTGGTAAACAAACACAAACACAAACACAAACACACACACACACTTGGAGAGATAACCCGGCAATACTTTGACATCTGATTAGCTGAAGCGATTGCCTAACATTAAACAACTGCAGATGTGTTTGCTGCCACGCACTGCACGTTACCACACACACACACCGGCCAACTGATAAGGAGCAAAGTGACTAAAAAAGAGATAAAAAGAAATAGAAAGAAATCAAGAAACAAAAAGTGAAAAAGGTTTGGAAAAAACAGAAAAGCAGCACAAAAACAGCAGCAGCAGCAACAGAAGCGTTCCATTGACAATTGCACTGACTTCCAAAACAGTTGTGTTGCACATAATAGAAAAAAACATGTGCTGCTGTTGCTAAAAGTGCTTGCTTTCTTCTGTTGCTGTTTACTGTCGTTTGCATTAATTGAAATCAAACACTGGGCAGCAGCAACAGCAGCAACAGCAGCAGATAAATGACACGGTAAACAGGAGCAGCAACAGTAGGCAGCAATAATAGGTTGAAAGGGAAATAAAACGAGACAGAGAGAAAACCAGTGACAATGCAGTCAATAAAAGTCATTTTGGGTTTGTCAGTCATTGCATTAGTGGTGGTGACAGGCAGTTATTATCAGCGACAGCGACATCATTGCATCCTTCTTGTCATCATTAGTACAAACCAAAGTTGTTTATTTAAAAACAATCCGCATTATTATTCAATGGCATTTTGAGTGAGTAAGTGTGCGTGTTTGATAGTTGACAAGAGATGAGATACACTAACCAAACACTGATACACAAACACACACACACACCACACTGATACAAATTGAACTCACTGCAATAGACACTGCATGATAAGGAGAGAAAGAAAAAGAGTAAGTGCATTAATGAAAGTAAACAAAAAGAAGACAAGACCAACAAAAAAAAGTATAGAAAGCAATTCAATTTTAGTATTTGAGCAGCAGCAGCACCGGCCCAAATTTGAGCAACAATTGTGTTTGTGTGTGTGTGTGTACAACACAACAATTTTAGCCAGAAAACGGAAAGCACTTAACTATTATTCATCGTTTTTTCCGTCTTTCCAGCAAAAAAAAGTACTCCAGTTGACCGTAACTGTAGAACTGGCCCAAAAACGGTGTAGGGTGTAGGGAAATAAAAAACACAGCAACATATATACGGGATTCTATTTTTTGCCACGCTGCCAGAGCAGCCTTAGTAGTAGTAGGCCTTAGCAGTGTATCAGTGTTGAATAGGAAGGAAAAACAACATCAAGTAGGTAAATATTTTTCAAGGCGTACAAGTGCTTGCAAACATGCACAGCTTGTTTTACTCCAAACTGCTGTACACACCTTGCCTGAGTTGATTGCAAAGTGGTGCAACCACTTTTTGCAAGAAGAATACTACTGATACAAAGAAGAATCAGTGTTTTTCAGAGCAATGATTTCTGATGAAAAATTGAAAAGTTGAGACAGTAAAGGAAAAAGGAAGACATAAGTGAAAAGGAAGGGAAAGTGGACAGTTTAAGTTAAAGTCGTCAGTGGTGGTGGCTTTGACGGCAATCAATCACTAAAAAGTTCAGTGTACTGAACTGGCCGGTAGATACAATGCTCTCAAGTGCTGATGTCAATTACTTGAAAGATTCATTCTCCTTTTTGCAACCTGCTTGTAACAACCCTCATGATAAGGATGATGATTATGATGAAAGTGATGGTCACCACTTTGACAAACTGAGGGCAAACTGTATGGTTAAAAGTTGACCTTTGGAAAAGAAAGTAACTGAATGACACGTTGACATTGTTGCTGAAGCACTAGAAAGCCGTACAGCTGCACTACACTACATCGCCTCCTCAGCCAAGTAAAAATAAACGGAGCAGTGAATTTCAGAGCAGTAATCTCTTCCCTTTAATCAGCAGCACAGTGGCTCGTGCTCTGACACTGACTGTGTGGCATTTAATTATTATTCACTATACTTACTGACAGATAAACAAACAGTCTAATCAACAATTTGAATCAACTGCTTTTTAAATCGGTTTGTGTAAAGAGCTAAAGAGAACTGCTGTTTTTCTGCCCTTTTCTGCTGGTATCTGCTGTTTGACAGTTGTACAGTTTAGCTCTTCTAGTGTAAAAAATTGTTGTATGTTTGTGCGTCTGCCAAAAGTGTTAGCCCTGCCAAAACTTTCCATTAATGAAAGCTAATACTGCGATAAACTAATGTGTGTATGTGTAGCAACAGAAGCAGCAATGTTTGTCGTGTTTTTCTGTATCCTGTTTTTTAAAACGCATCTTTATGGGCAGGCAAGTGAAAGTGAAAAACAAACCGGCGCTCGTTGTTGGGGGAAGAAGCAATCGATCAAACGACGACGTTTGAGCCAATACTGCTGGTTTCACCAACTCAAACGCCGGGTTGAAAACTGCTGAAAACTGCTGTACAAAACATGAAACGGAAAGGGGAGAAAAAGAGAACATAATTTACGCCCGTGCTTTAGCAAAAAAACTAATTGTCTGAGAAACGTAAATATTTTGATAATGCTGCTGCTGTTGCTGCTGCTGCTTACAATGCCTCTCTAATAGTGTGTGTGTGTACCGTGTTAAAAAGGAAAAAATGAGAAATAGAGAGAGAGAGAGAGAGAGTGAAAAAAGAAAGAAAACTTAAAATTCAACAAATTCAATTACTACCGAGCCGAGCGGGAAAACAAGAGGATTAGAGAGAGAAAGAGGGAAAGAGAGAAAACCCGCACACCGGGCCACTACCATTACCCTTTCAGCAATTGCCGGGTACACAATTGCCGTACTGCCGGGTTTCATTGTTTGGGGCACTATTACTGCTGCCACACATTTCCCGGTTCACATGTTGTTGACACGGACAGGCCTGGGACACTCTCCCAAAACACTACCACCTCCGACATTGCTCAAAAAATAGCAGATGTTTTGCAAAATGTTACTGTTTTTGTTGTTGTTATTGTTATTGACTGACTGAGAGAGAGAGAGAGAGAGAGAGAGAGAGAGAGAGAGAGAGAGAGAGAGCAAATGGTACTGAGGGAATGCATGAGGCCAGTTTGATTGTTGTTGTTGAGCAATGAAAAAGGAAAGGAAAAAAGGGGGCCATTCCTTTCGATTGGGAATTAATTGCCTCAATTTTTTTGGTTGATCTACTTGTGTGTGTGTGCTTGGTTGTTGTTTCCTCTCTTTCTCTCTTCCTCTGGTTGTGAACAAATCACAACAATCGTAAAGTAATGTGTTTCCGGTAATTAGCAGTGCTGTGTTGCCTGCTCGCTGATTGAAAACAGCAGTTGTTTGTTTGTTCCTGCTCACTTTTAATTAATACAAAGCAACGCATATGCTAATCATCAACGGGAAAAAAATGTGTGTTTGTGTGAACTTTGTGTGATTTACTAGTTTCAAATAGTAGACACTAGACATTTTAGTTGATTTTATTAGCTAACTTTTAGTTTTTTCCGTTTGTGTAAACCGAAAGTTACATAAACAGATTTGATTATCAAAAAAAGCCATTGAGCATGGGCTTTACTTTGGGTTACACAATGTAATAAAAAGTCATTGATTTATTTTTTGTTTAAGCGCTTTAAAATGTAATTTATTTTGCCATTTTTAATGTTTGCAATTACAGCAAAGTTAATCTTGTTTTGACATATAAAAAGGTAATTTTTTAACTGCGATGTTGCTAATGAAACGGGCAATTATTTTTCAAGTTAAAAGTTAAAAACACACACACAAAATGGTAGAGCCAAAACAAAGACATAAAAATGGTAAAGTTTTTGTTTAAACGATAATAATGCGGTTTGAAACAATAAATCACCGCAAAAAAATGTCTAGATGAATGACATTGATTTTGCACTTATAGCTAAAAAGTTAAAAGGGAAAATTGTTTTGTAGCACACAAAGATCACTTTTAAAAAGGGACAATTTTAAGCTTTTATGCAAAATTAAAATATTTTAAAAATAGCTCTAAAACGCTTAACAAACTACAAAATTTTGTCAAACAGCTTAAAATGATGAACTTGCTTGTGCACGCCTAATCAAACAAAAGCTAATTGCAACAACACTGTGTTTCAGTGTCAAATCGTGCAAAAGAAAACTTTAACCAATATATTTTTTAGTCTTTCATTTTACTACTATTTCAAGTTATTAGTGCAGCCCTTTTTTCTATTAAGGACCACTACGAGGACTGTATTGTAATGGTGCTTGAAATTGAAACTTTCTTAAAGACAGACACTACCTAGTTTTAGTATAAACGAATCAATGCCCTGTCAATGCTAAAGAAAGTAAAGGAAAGGCGATGATGGCAGTGATGGTGATGGACTTCAGGCACAACAAAGCAGGAGCAACAAAACGGGCAAAACAAACAACGACGATGCTGTTAGAGTAAACAACTTCGACCCTGGCAGGACTTTGCATCAAATTGTAGCACACAGTTACGAGAAAATGCATTGCCAAACTTTTTCTCTTTCTCTCTCTCTCTCTCTCTCTCTCTCTCTCTCTCTCTCTCTCTCTACTAAAAGATTGTTGTTCTTGGCTACATGTTTACGGTGTGTCGTTAGTGTTTCAGTGCTCCATTGCTCTCTAGTTGTAGTGTATACACATAAAAATTAATTTAATTTACATTTATTAGAGTGTGCGACAATGGCAAAGAAAGAGAAATGGGGGAGAGAGAGAGAAAGAGAATGAAACGGAGAACTAAATGGGGCAATTGTGAAAACCAAAGAGAAAAAGAAAGAGAGAAAATGAGAGAACAGGAAGACAGAATGTGCAATAATATGATCACCATAATAATGCCATTAATTCTGGTGACTGCTGTGCCCGGGGTGTGTGCTTGTGTGTGTGTGCTTAAAACCAAACTTTCTGGAGATGCCTGTGTAAGCAAAGACAGGTTGTACTTTGCAACAACAACAACAACATCAAGAAGAAGAAGTAGAAGAGGAAGGCGTCAGGGGCAATCAAAGTAGCGACTAAGTGTAAACAAACAAACAAACAGCAAACGAGTGTAGAGAAGACACATTTTCTCTAGTTTAGAGCAAACAAATTTACATTTTACAAGGACGTCAAACAGTGAGAGAGAGAGAGGGGGAGAAAAAAATGCAAAACGCATTAAAAAGTAAAAAATAAAGCAAGGTGATACAAAAGAAGAAAAGGTGAAATAAGAAAGAAGAGAGAGAGAGAGAGAGAGAGAAAGCAAACGCCACCCGAGAATTGCAAGTTTAAGTGATGTCAAACTTGGTTGCAAACTTTGTTGCACCAAAAAGCATTTACTTGAATGGATGATGAGAAAGAAGACAAACTGAAATTGATGCAATTCTTGTTGTTGTTGTTGTTGTTGTTGTTTACCAATAAAACACTTAATTGCAAGCGCAAACATTCTTTATCATTGAACAGCACTATTCAAACTAGCACAAAATTACAATTGAATTGGTCCTCACAATTGACCTGCAACTTCAAAATTTTTGCATTTAAAAACACTCTTTGTTCTTTCAGAATGCCAAAGGCGCACGTTTTTCGCTTCTAAGTGCTCTGGACCCTTTAAAAGTATTTCAAATGTCGCCCTCTCTTCTTTTGTCAGCGTTTTACCAGGAATGTGCCCGTTATTATTATCATTTTAAGAACACATATACATTCATTCAGGTACTAATTATTTACCTCTTTGCTAGCCAGAAAATTAAGTAACTCAATTTTTAGCATTTATTTCCTCAGAGAAGGAGAAAAAGAAGAAGTGTTGTCAGGAATGGCCTCACTGCACATACACACTGTACACTGTACAGAAACTGTAAATAAATGCATTTTATTTCTCAATCCAGCAGGCAACACTGCTGTTTGCAGCAAAAGCAGCGGTAAAGCAGCCATAAAAGCTTCCTCGGCATTTGCATTTTGTTGTTTGTCGGCGCATGTAAAACAAACATTGCTCAGGAAAGAGAGAGAGAGAAAAAGAGAGAAACAAACAAATGCCTTTGCGATGAACGATACCAATAGTTGAGTTCTAAAACCTAATGAGATAACCCTTGGTACAAACACTGCAATATTTTAAAATCTATAAGTATCAATAGAAAGCACCGGTTTTAGTACCAACCGCGCAAATTTTAATTATTATTTATATTTAATAAAGATTAGTCGTCAATTACTGTGCGGTTACACATATAAGTCACCAACCGCAACTGATCAATTTTTCGATTCAATTAGCAATTAGATAGAAGCAGCAGGTAGTAGCGTGTCAGATTATGGCGTGAGACGCAACAATACTGATTCGTCACCTGAATCACAGCACAAGTGGTGGACTTTTTTTGTTCCGATTTTGCTTACAGCAGATGATGATGTGATGAGAATCAGCCATGATGAGTCGCAGAGCTAGTTAATGGAGAAGAAGCGTAAACAACCACACTCACACTCACCCCACGAACTTTGCCGACATACAATGTTGTGCTTTTTAGTGCCTCCTATGCTCACGTAATTTGGTACGGTGCTTGATTCGCAGCAGGCGATATCAATGTGCTGTGGAAGGGAAAAGTCAGCTGCGATTGTGATGTGATGGGAGTTAAGGAGTGAGGGTGATGGTGATTGTGCATTGGTATCACCACCACCACACACCAGAGCCCACTTTTACGTCTATAGTCATTCACACCTGCGACACCTCACTTGCATGCCCTAATCACTGCTGAAATGATTATGCGCACACTAGTACCCAAAGCTACCTAATAAAAATCATCGCTCAGTTTAGGCAATGAAATAACCAAGACAGGCAATATCAATTTCTTGCTAACGATAAAGTTTAATTAAATCACTCACTGAGACTTTGATCTAAAGTACGTAAAGTGGATTAATTGAAGGTAATTGCACAGGCGATGAGTGAATTTCATGGTATGGCAATATAACTCCTACTACAAGAATTATTAGCGAGTTTAAAAGGAATTTGTACACTGCAGAAAGACGAAGGACAATCACCGATGTGCTCATCACTGTTGATATGCACTCGGATTATCAACACAACCATCAGCACCACAGAACGATCAGTTTGTGCACGAAGAAAAAAACATACAAAATCACAAGACGAACAAAACTTCAGGTGTGTAATGGACAGTGAGAAGAACGAATAAAGTTATGGCAATTCGGTAACACCGCCATTCTGCTGTTTGATTGAGGTAGTGTTAATTTAGTGCATTAAACAAAAAATAGCAACTAAACATGAGTGCATCAATCAGCGAACTGGGACACACTGACACATAACCGGCTCCGGTAATTTAGCAAGCCCATATCAGTGATAGACAGAGGAGGTAAAAACAGTCGAAGAGAGGAAAAGATGAATGAGTGCTAATGGAATGTGTTTTCAGACAATCGCGCACCAAGAGGCATTTATGCTACAGAGCAAAAAACAATAAGACCACCAACAACCACGGAAAAGAAGCAATGGGGGAGGGCAACAATGTCTGGATGTGTAATTTTTATGAGAAGAGGCGGTGTGATGTGCACACATCGCATCATCGTAACACCGCCAATTTCTGCTTGTTTGTATGTGAGTGTGTGTGTGTTTGTATTGATGTGCAAAACAAAAAACAAAAAAATAGACAAGCAAACACTGAGTGCATTCAAATCAAGGCGAGACGGACGACACACTGCACACAGTACACGCGGCTCACGGTAATTGAGCTAATCGCCTCAGTATCACAGGTGATGCAGGCAGGCAGGCAGGCTAAACAAACATCGAAAGAGAGGAAAAGAGAGAGTGCTAATGGCAATGTGTTTTAGGACAATGCCGCGCACCAAATGAGGCATTCTATCTATCAGACAGATAGACAAATAGACCCCACCGGTAATCAACCACAAGTATAGACAAATGGGGGAGGGGCAGAGGCATATGTCTGTGATGTCGTCCAATTTTTTTATTGAGACACTGATGTGCTTGGTGCTGTGATGTGCATCACCATCATCGCCATCATCATCATCATCAATGCACCTAAAGCAGTCACCTCTGCTGCTGCTGCTGCTGCTGTTTAATAAGCCGTATCGCTTCATTATCGCAGCTCTCTCTCTCTCTCTCTCTCTCTCTCTCTCTCTCTCTCCCCTTCTCTACCTGTTGTGTCATCATTTTCTCGGTGCACAGCAATCACTACAACAACAGCAGCAGCAGCAGCAGTTCACATCCTCGTGCTTTCTCTCCCTCGTTGGGAGTAAAATCAAATATTATGGAATGGAAAAATACAACAAACAATTTATCACTGGCGCCGCACTCAATCCACTCACGCCACTGATACTGCTGCTGCTGCTGCTGCCCTAAATGCCTTTTTACCTAGCTACAAAGGGTGCTAAATACAAAGTCACAGGCAATAATGGCAATAAAATAATTAACACCACACACCACAGCACGAATCAGACTGGCGCGAGGGCGCGTACCGCACTTGAGACGACAGCACAAGTCGCAAAACGGCTCGTGGGACATCACTCGTTCTTGTGTTTTAGACAGGGCGAGATTTAAAGGTAGAAAATGGAAAAGGAGAAAAATACTCAGTGCTTTCTTTAACTGATGTTTTTTATTGGAGAATTTGTGCCTAGTAATTAAAATTGGTATAAAAAATCATATAGCGATGTTTAATTTGAGCTCACTGGGTGGCAACAAGTTGATAGTAGTAGATTAAAATGTCAGTGTTGTTTTGCACTGGCTGGGAGCACCATCAGCTACACACAGGTGCTGAAAAAAATGCAACAGCTGCTGTTGTGTTTTTCTTCTGAAACGCTACATTGTTTTTGCCTCTAAAAAGCTCGATTAGTTCTACAGTTAATGGTGGTTCAAAGAATTGTGCAGAACGGCGGCGCCAGCTCAAAGACGTGTTTAAGAGCGCGTCGGTGGCTCTAAAATTTTCCATTACCACCAGTGGAATGTTTTCTGAATTTTGACGCCTTTTGCACAATTTCAATCTTTTTTTGGTTGTCAGCAACCATACACACACACACACACACACACTACAGTCTCTGTGACAAACTATCAAATCTGCTTAATCTGCGCTTTTCTGCCTGCTAATGTAATGTAATGCTAAAGTAGTAGTAACTGAAGTAGCTGCCAAAAACTGACAACTGTCAGAACTGCTTCTTCAACAGCTACTTCACGTGCAAGGCGATTCTAATGATCTTTTAGCAGTTGTCGTCAACTAGTCAGTCAGTCAGTCAGCTACAGTGACAGTGATACGGGTAATTAGGAGCCACCAACAACTGACAGCGACAGGAAAAACAATTGTAATAATAATAGAGAGAACAAGAGAGAGAGAGAGAGAAGAGAGAAAGAGAGGAAGAAGGAGATAGGCGGACAGTTTGTTTAATTGACAATAAGCTCATTCATAGAGATATCACCATCATCACTGGGGAGGATTAGCTTTCACAAATGAGGTAGAAAGAAAGAGGAAAATGATCATTCAGTCTCGAGCAGACCACCCTGTAGTAGCACAGTGTTTGTGTAATCTAGTACTCAAAGTACGCTAATCACTGCACAGTGAAGATAGCCTGAGCGCTTCATCTCCTCTCAGTTATGTTATGAGAATGAAAAGCAACACCACAATCACCACCACCATCAGATGTAATTAAAATAAAAAATACACACACACTACACAAATATCTACCAAACAAATGATTGTGTTTGTGGTGATTACACTCTCTGTGCACTCTGAACACTAGTTGCTGATGTGCTTTGTGTGTGGCTGTGCAAAAGTTAAATATTTTTGCCATTTCTTGTGTAAATAAATTTTGTGCTCGTGATAAGCGACAGCATCTTTTCTCCTCCCCTCCCAAAAAAAGCAAATTGTAGTGGATAAAATGGTGTCATCGAGTGTCAGTAACAGCAGCAGTTTCTTTTTGTCCAGCAACAGCACAAACAGACAGCTAAATAATCCGTCCGTCATTGTAGCCAGTCAGTCAGTCAACGTACGGGTGTACTAAAGAAGAGAAAGAGCAAGTGCATCAAACCAACACTGAGGAGAACTACACTACACTACCTGCTGACAGAGAAAAAGAGGTGACAAGATTTGTAATGGAAAAAGAGGGGTAAACGAGATGCACCCCTCCTCTAATGAGATTCAATGATGATGATGATGATGATGATGGTGATGATGATGATGGTGATTACGTTTTAAACGATAAAAAATCAACAATCTTTGGGGGTAAATTGAAAAGGAGAGAGAAAGAAAGAGAGGAAAAGAGGCTGATTGAAAGGGCGAATTAAACATTAAACATTAAACAAAGTCGGCAGGCAGCACTGTGTGTGTGTGTGTGTGTGTGTAAGTGTGTGTCTGTGGTACTTAAAATAGCCAACAGTTATGGTAATTAATTGAGCGGAACAGGCAGAGAGAGAGAGAGAGAGAGAGAGAGAGAGAGAGAGAAACAGACTGTCCTAGTGGTGGTAATACGTGCATCGGACCACGAAAACTACCACAGACAGTTTGTACCTGCTGCCGCTGTTGCTGCTGTTGCTAGCGGTGGGTCACTTCTTTTCTCAGGAAAGGAAAGATTTGCTGCAGATTCGACGTACTCACTCACTCACTCACTACTTTGCACTAACCAGGTGAGGGCATCCAAAGAAAGAGAAAGAAAAAGTGCATTTCCAATTTTTAGCTTTGCTGACACCTCTACTAAAGTACCTTGCTCGTTTTTTTCTCGTTCATCTACTAAGATTGCAAAGAGATTGTACCAGTGTGAGGCTGAAATTTGAGAAAGTGAAAGGTAAAAACTAGAAGTAACGAGTGACATCGGTTTGATTCAGTCAGTCAGTCAATCAGTGTTTGTATCTACATCTCGCAACTCACTGTGCACTTTAGTGCACTGTACACTGCAATCAACTCCACAAAAATGGTTATTTTTAAATGAACACACACACACACACACACACAATACGCAACCACATTAAACATGCACACAGTAAACGCCAAATCAGTTAGAGTCACACTATTGCACAGCAACAGCCAGTTAATGAAATTAGTTAGGTGGGAGACATTTACATTTGCATTTGTAGCAGCAGGAATGGAGGAGCGTGTAAACAGGCAACAAATTGCACCTTTTAACCAAACAAACAAACAAGTGTAAAAATGCAAGTGCCTGTAATGCCGAGCATTTTTTGAAGTGCACTGTTTTTTATTTTTAATACAATGTAAAGCGGATTGAGCAAACAAAACACACAGGAGAGCTGCTTTAAATTGGCTAATTGATTTTGTACAGAGCATTTTGTTGCTACTCAATCACACTTTTCCTATCCCCCTATTATTATTATTATTGTTGTTGTTTAAAAACCGGAAAGAATAGAATAACCCAAATGAGTGAACAAAAAAGCAATAGGCCTAACTAAAAACTATTGGCAAAAAATAATGCTTGCAGGTGAGTGCTGTTCTAGAACAGTAAAAGCAAAATTGGTAGTGAGTACAAAATGTTTTGTCTTTAAAAAAGTGCTTCAGTAAGTGGTGGTAGAAAAAAGTGTCAGCCGAGTGTGACTAGTGATCAACACTTGTTTCATGTTTTTTCAGTAAAGTATTTACAGCAGTAGCAAATTGTACCACACAGCCTGTGTTAAGTAATTTGCTTTTAATTAACACTAAGCAGCGCCGTTTGCTGACACAGCTCGGCAGTTGACAATGATTTTCTGCCTTTTGACTGTGCTGTAGATCAAAATGAGTACAAAAACAGTTAAATGTCTGTTTTACGGGTGTAAAATGAGTGGGCTAAATATAGTTGGCCGTGACCACACACACACTTTAAAAGAGTACTTTATTATTGTAGGGTTAACCTTTGAAAATTACTGTAATGAAGAGGAGCAGTTGATTTATTTACTGTGAAAAAACAGAGAAAAGTCATTTTGCAGTTTAAACTAAAAATATTTGTTTTGCATTACATTCATTCTTATTTTGTTTATTGGTCGGTTCAACTGCCATTAAATTTCTTTTTAAAACAGTTGTCAATCACACAAAATTGATGCGTTAGATTTGTGCTAGCAAAAAACAAAAAACACACATAAACCTGGCGATGTGCTAAAGCAAAATCATAGAGTTAAGACATTAAGTACTTTGGCGCCTGCATCAGATACACAAACACAAACAAACAAACAAAAATTGTAAATGCTGAGTTACTAAACTATTAAAAATATTTTACTACCTGACTAGTACGTGGAAACTAGTGCAAGAATAAGAGACAAATTTTTACCATCTGCATCAAACCACTTTATTAATTGAACTCAGTATCTACAATAAAAAATAAAGTTTTGCCTAAAACACAACAGCAGTTTGCGTTTGTGTGCAAAACTGCCGTGCCAAGTCAAGGGGAAAAAACAATTCGAACGACCTAAGACAATCACAATTACTGTTTGCTTGTATTTCTCACTCTCTTTCCCGCCGTTTGTTTCTCTTTCCAGCTCGGTTTTTTCTGGTGTGAACTATTGCAAATATGAAGTCGTCGGAAAAAAGTTTAAACAGAGATGCTGCTGAAAGACAGAAGGATTGCATGTTTATATAAACTAAATATTTACTATCTGTGCATAGAGAAGAAATAGAAAAGGAGGCATCCTAATAAAACAAAGAGCTCCAAATTGACAATTGATGCCTTCAACACATTGTCTTTCTCTCTTAGGCGAACTATTAAGATGGCAGTGTTGTTTGGCGGAAAAAATTTGTGATTTGTAAGCAGGGCCGAATCACAAGTTGGTGCCACACACACACACACACACACCCCTCATAACACATTAACTCTGTGTGTGCCCAAAAATAATAGACTGCTTTTGCAATGGAATGTCACCGGCGAAAAAATTTGCGACTGTTTACTCATTGACACTTCGATGGACAAAAACAATCGCATAACAAACAATTCAGTCCTGTCCTGTCCTCCTCCTGTTTACCTGTGAGAAGGAAAAGTTGTACAGTTCAAATAAGTAGGCAAAATTAGTAGGCAAACAGAACAATAACCAATCAACAGATGCTGAGAATGCTGAAAGATGTGAGCTACACCGACAATGAACGTTTGCCGAGAGGCACCGTCTTGTCATCGGTCAACAAAAGGGTTTCAAACTATTGTTTCAATTGAAAAAAGTAAGTTTTTGAGTAAAAAATTCTGTGACACACAACTACTCTCTCTCTCTCTCTCTCTCTCTCTCTCTCTCTCTCTCTCTCTCTCTGCTCCAAATGACGAGTTTTTAAAACAATATTATTTTTTTCTTTTTTTATTAACTTGGCGGAAAATTAGAAAAAAACACAACACATTGTTTTTTATTCTAAAAAATGGCTGAATTTAATTCAATGCAAATACTCAAACGCTCAAACACAAACACTCATTAATGGATTTTTAGTTTCTTCATTTTGATTTTTCATTTTAGTTTGCAAAGTTTAACAATTAAAAAAATGAATGTCTGTTACATTATAAGTTTGTAAACTTCTGTTTTATTATTAAATAAATTAAACCATACTTGTGAGTTTGCATAATTAATTAGCGTGTGCATATTATGGGTAATGTGTTTTATTTAAAACTACTATGTAGAACAGTATATGAAAGTGTATTCAAAATGTAAATATTTTATTGATTTTTTTGCAATACCAAAAGACGGTATTAAAAAGTGTTGCGCAGAAGGAGCTCTTTAATGACTGAACATTGGCAAAACATTGAAAAAAGACGATTTGCAACTTTTTGTCGCAAGAGCTTCTCGTAGTGACAAAACTTTTTGCGGCAGGGATGGCCCTGCCTATTTACAAGTTACCAGCTTGTCACAATTCAATTATCAGCAGCTATGTATTATTTAAATTAATTAGCGTGCAATCAAACACACAAGACAGGAAAGAGAGAGTAGAGAGAAGAGAGAAGAGAGAGAGAGAAAAGAGAAGAGAGAAAAAAGAAAATTGAGGATTGTAAAATAGCAGGGCAGGGAAGAGGAAAAAAGTGCAAAAAGTTTGCACAACTTTGTAGTGCTTTTTAGCAAGCAAAAGAAGAGCATGCAAAAGGGAACCCATCCGCCACTGCCGTAAAGGCAAATTCTAAACTTGCCAATTAATAGTGGCCCCTCCACACAGTGATGCACAGAAAAATGTTGATGAACACAGAAACACATTAAATTTAGTTACGTCAAGCTCTAAGCGGATAAATACACACACACAAACACACAAACACACAAACACTTACATTTACACAGCACTCACACCATATGTCAAACAGATTGGCAATTTGACTAGTAGTAGCAAATTTGACTATTGGCATTGGCAATTATCCATCAGCAAAACGACCAAAATTAGCAATTGAACAACTACAAACACTAGCGATATAAATTATGTGTAAATTATGGGCGTTTTGTGTGTTTCAGTTTTGGCGGCAAAAACCTGAAAAAGCGCTCTAACAACAAACAATGGCAAGAATGTGCGCAAAAAGCGGTTGTTCTCTGTATTTGTGTCTGATTTAAATTATTATCAATAAAGCTGACTACAAATCCAATTTAAATAAGTTAATTTCAGTTGAAAGTTTGCTGTTGTTTATTGTTGAATTTATTGTTGTTGTTTTTCTGTTGTCAATCTAATGGTGAAAATAATCAAATTTTTAAAAAAAGCAAACAAGCTCATTGTGTTGTCTAACTTGTTGCTATCCAAACAAACAACAGTTTTAAGTTTTGTGTGTGTGTGTGAAAAGGGAAAAATGTTAGTGATAGCATTATAAAACTAGCAGTCAAGTGTTACAAATCACTCTTTTTGCCTATTTTCTATCCTCATTCCCAGCCTGAATTGAAACACACTACCAATGTCATAATAAAAAACATTCAAAACAAACTCACACTTTTTCTACACAAACAACTAATTTTATTGAAAACAGCACATTGTCAATTTGTTTCACACCACTTTTGTTTAGAAAAACATCTAGTTAACTTGTAGAAAAGGACAGCTAAAAAGCAGTTTTCATTTAAAACTTTTATTTAGTTTTATGCGGCAAATTAAAACAGTTACTCGATCAAAGAATATTGCACAGAGTAAGTTTAAGATAAGCAGTAATTCACGAGTAGTGATGAAAGGAGAGCATCTAAAATCATTTCTCATTGCCATTTTTTGTTGTTGATTGGCAAACACAACCAATCGGTAAAAACTGCTAGTTTACGTTTGCACTAAAGACAATTTACCAGTCGTCATCTGGTCTAGTAGCTTTATTTTTATTATGTAATGGTACGGCTGTCAGCAGTTGTACAAACAAACAAACAAACAAACAAGCACACACACACCACACAAATGAAACTGACAGAAAAAGGGCATCGGAACACTTCTGTTTCAACAACACACAGTCTTCCAATAGTGCACCCAGGCAGACTTTTTTACCAGCAAAGATGTCTTTTCAGTTCTTTCAAAAAACCTTTCTCCAGAAAACTGCTTTTTTGCTGCTTATTTAACTACTCCAGGCACACATTGCAGACAGACATTCTCAATCATTCTTCTCTCTCTCTCTCTTTCTCTCACAATAAATAGAATGTGCATTCTTCTAAGAATGTGGCCGCGCTGGCAGAATTTGATGCTCCAGGCAATGTGTGTGCTCCATACCCGTATTGCAAACATTCTTGTTTGTATACTTACTCGTTCACCCGTCTCTAGTCTAACACTAGTTTCCCAAAAACAGGCAGACAGACAGTTCGTTTATTTTTTGATCAACTGGTAATTTAGCAAGTCAAAGCAAACACACACACACACACCACATGCAAAAACCAATAATGACGACGACGACGACGACGTCGCTGATGATGATGATGTTGATGTTAAAGTCTACCACGCTGCTGGACGGCATGTGTGTGTGTTTCAGTGCTTGTGTTTGTTTGTTGCTGTGAAATGTTGAACTGGAAGAGAAAAAAAAGAAAAAAGTTGAGGAAAGAAAAAACACCGTTTTTGAGTAATCGATCACCATTTGTCTTGCTCTCTCTCTCTCTCTCTAATCAATCAAAGCAGCATTGGCGGAATGCGTTGCAGTGCACGCACACAAGCACACAATGTGCTGCTCGTGTTTGGGAAAAGGATGAGGTGGAATATTCTTGTGAATAGAAAGCTGTGAGCAGACCTTCTTCCTCCTCTTCAATGTGTTTTTCTTTTCAATGAAAACATAGGCACACAGGCACACACATTCTGGTTGCTCATTGTTCAGCAAGTGGCAAAAACGGATCGGTGCAATCGACAGCTGCTGCTGCTGCTGCTGCTGCTAGGCCAGAAAAGCTGAAAGAACTTGACAGTCAAAGCAGTCTACTTCTTTGGTGATTTGTGGTGATCGTTTGTGGTGGTGGTGCTTGTGGTAGTAGTGAAATGTAGCTTCTGACAAGGTGATGGTGCAATCAATTAGGTAGGCCAGAGAATCCAGATGCAAGATTCTGTTATTAAGAGAAAACGGGCGTTTTTGTGTCTTGCCAGCACACGGTAATTACAGCCTTTGTCTGGTGGCTTATGGCTCAATTATTATTCGGTAATTAAACTTGCTAAATGACTAAGTATAAAAACCAATAAATAAAGTTTTACCGTATCACAACACCAGTTAAATTACAAAACCTATTCAGTATATACTTGAAAGTCATAAATTGTAAAATTTTAACTGGAAAAGCATTTACCCGTTTGTTATTTATTTTAACAACAACAATTAGACATTATATTCTGTTTTTGTAAAATTCTTTTAAGAGCTTCTAATTACCCTTTATATGTACAAAAAAGTTATTGTAAATCATTGCTTAAATTTGTTTTTGCAAAAAAGTGTTTAACAATAAACACACGTACCAGCAAGCACTCATGGCCAACATATAAAATTGTAATTTTTGTCATTTTAAAATGGTTGAAGTGAAAAACTGTTGACTAGAGCAAAAAATAGTTAAGTGCAGAATTTATAACCATAAAAATAGGCAAATAAAATCCATAAACACAACACCGATTTAACTTGTCGTCAGTCAGTTGGCGGCGCTAGCAAACAGGTGCCAAAAAGCAACAGCAACATTGTCAGCAGTGACAACTTAAAAAAAGACAGCTGCTAGACAATTCAAAATATTTACTTTTCTTTGTCTTATTTGACTGCAAACTGTGGCAAAACTTTTTTGCAAACAATCTCACTGAAAACACAAAAATGCTGATCAAAATGTTTTTTTTCTCAGCATTTTTGTTCTCACAGCATTTCTAATTTTTGTGTAACCTTAATAAACTTATCACACCTTGAAAACAAAAAATGTTATTTAGCAGAGTAAAAACCTTTATTTGATAGACAAGATCAACATTATTTTTAAACAGTAATACAAATAGTTTATTTTTTTAAAATCAATGCAAAAAAAATTTTTTAATGACAAGCAAAATATCGTTTAAAAATATTGTTTTTATTTTAAAAACTAACTGACAAAATGCAAAACTAAATATTTAAAAAATGATGAGCATTTAAAGTTAAGCAAATATTTTTTACGTTATTAAAAACATTTTTAGTGTTTCCAAACGTCACGATGTTGACATTCAAACGGTGTTTTCACAATTTAAAAAATTTGCATAATTTATTTGCAAACTTAAAAAACTACCTTTAAAATGGTAATTTTAGCAACAATTAATATGAATACAAATAAAAAGTTTTTTCTGTTTTTTAATCAAAAAAGCGATCGTCACATCTGCTCATAAACACGGCCTTTTAATTAAAATTCATTAAACAAAATGCTTGTTTTTGGCACTTGTAACCTTGACAAGTTTTTAAAATGCTCAAAAGCAAAACTTTATTGATTTTATCAGAATAACTGTTTCATGAGAAAAATGTTTTAAAAAATTAATAGTTAAACTTCTGTTTTAAAAAATACTCAAAAATGACATTTTTTAAATAATGATTTTGACAAAATAACAACAATTAAATTAATAAAATAAAATTTGCAAAACCAGTATTATTATGTAAAATCAATAAAACAATCAATTTCATTAAAAAATTAATTATGTTTACTGATATGTTTACACAAAAATTGCGTTTGACTATTTTAAACAGAAAACTTTATAACAAATTATTTCTTAATTGTTGTATTCAGTCAACATTACTTCAAATTGATTTTATTAAAGTTAATTTGCAGAACTTTATGTTTTGTCTGTTTTGCAATCGTCAATTGCTCAAATGCACAGTTTTTTCTTTTTCAGTTTTTCAAAACAAGTTTTTTACTGTTAACAATGTGTTTTTTGCTTTCTGAACTGCCTTAATAATTAATTAGCCGTTATAAAGAAGAGCACTACTTAATTACATGATTTGTTTCCAAATAAACTGCCAAATTGAAAGCAGTTTGTTGCAGTGTAAAGTCACATTTGATAACGAGCAAAAAAATCAATTACAAGCAGGGAGCAGTGGTGGTGGTGGTGGCCAATCACCAAAACACCAGTCAGTCAGTCAGTCAGTCAGTCAGTCAGCCTAATTGGCAAAATGGCACGACAGTGCAATATGTAAAGCAGAGAAGCAGGGTTGTGCAAACTGTAAAACACACACATACACACAGGCTAACTAAGACGCCGTTTCCTGATAAAAAAAGTGGCGACAAGGAAAGAAAAGTTGTGCTGAGCTGCTGCTGCTGCTGATGAGTGAGTGAGTGAGTAAATGATATCAGCAAACGAACTCATAAATAATCGACATCATCATCATCAATAATTAATATTTCATTTGTCTTGCCTAATTATTATTATTTGAAGAATCCTCTCCTAAATGGCAGTCGTCAAACTATCAAGCAGCATAAATGTCTGCGGTGGTGTGTGCTTTGAGGGTACCAAACTATTCTCTCAGCTTTTTGCTGTTGTTGCTCAAGTGCCGGTGTGTTTTGGCAAAACAGACGCTCAGACGTTCAGAGACGCTTAAAACGCTTAGAATATTAAGACCCTGGTCTGAACTTTGCGTTTATGCGGTTAGGTGAGGAACAACAACAGCAAAGAAAGCCTACAAAGCAGTGCTGCACATGTTGTTGGACAACAACAGTTAAACGACAAATAAACGATTAGCCTCAAAAAATAAAAATGTTAAACAATTTACTACTACTACTACTATTGGAGTGTTGCAACAACTAAATTATTAAACTGGTGAGAATGCGGATAAAACAAATAAATACGGCGGTGCAACTATTGAGACAATTTTTTCTTTTTTCTCAAAACCATTGATCCGTTTTAGGCTGTTGCACAAAACCAGACGAGTGCAAACAGTACAACAGCAGCAACAACAGCAACAAAAACGGCAATTGAGGCAAACAGTAACACAGGCCACAGTCTTTCTAAATTAGATCAAATCGAAGTGCAATAAAAAAAACTGCATAAAGTAACTGCATAAGTAAGCTGCAACTGTAATGACAACAATAAACAAAAGCAAGAGAGGACCATGAGCTTAAGGAGAGCTGGGGAGCAAACTCTCTCTCTCTCTCTTTCTTTTTTAGTGCGGTATTACAGTGAAAGAAAAAAAGTGAAAAGGGGATGAGACATTTTTTGGTGCACTAAAAAAGACAACAGGATCAGGGGAGAGAGAAAGTGAGAGCAAATTAATCAGCAGTTAGGAGAGGTAAATCAAATAGCCGTGTGGCAAGGTAAGTGCGAGAGGGAGAGAGAAAGGACGGTTTTGTTTATGATTATCCTCCTGCCACACCACACACACACATAATTACCTCTTATCAGGCTCTTATCAGCGTGCTACTTTTACTGCACGGCTTTCTCTCATTTTCTCTCTTTGGCACTCGTTTTGCCAACTTGTGCACCTGCCTGCCTGCCAGTCTGTCGTTTGTCGTCTGTTGACACAGTTTGATAGGCAAATTAGACAGCAGCAACGGCAGCATCTTTTGGTGATTCAGCATTTTCAAGTTGTGGTGACATCAGCAGCAACGACAGCAAAAAAGCTGAAAATTAAAAGAATAATTTGAATTTAGAAAACAGTGCCTAAATGTCAGTAATGATTGAGTTTAGCTATTTACTTCAGCAAGGACACTTTTTTTGTTCTGATGCTATTTTAGCAGACGCCAAACGCCTGCAAAACGCCGAGGCGGAGGTGCTATCCAGTAATAAAATAAAACAAAACAATAAAATACCACATGAAAGAGTCATCGAGCGCTGTGAAATGGTTTTTGGGGAAAAGTAATCAAAGCAAAAGAGTAAGCAAAAGGTTGCCAAAAAAGAAGAAAACAACGACAATAAAAGAGAGAGAGAGAGAGAGAGAGAGAGAGAGAGAAAGCGGAGAAAGACGGTCAGTTCTGGTTTGCCCTTCTTAGTGAACAGTAAAATGTGGAAAATTCTAGACAACGGCAGATAAATCAACTGATGGGAGATAAAGCCGCAGGAAGGCACGGCGACAACAAAAACACAGCACTACCGCCAAATTGCGACTGATTGCACTTGAAACTTGATCTAGTCTTTACTACTAGTCAAAAGTCAAGGTCAGCATTTTCTGGAAAGGGAAAAGGAAAGAAGAAATATAAAATTAGACTCGGTCAACGGTTAACAGAAAGAAAACAAAAAGCGGACACTGAAACGACAGCAGCACCAACAATGATTACACACAAGTTGCTGCTGTTTTCTCATAATTAATAAACACATACAAACGCACTTTCTTTCTCTCTACCTCGTCAGCCTGAATGGTGCAAATGTCATTGTTATTGAATCAATTACCTCAATTACCGCCAATTGTGGCAATAAATAAATAGGCAGTAAATGTAAGCAGTGCAGGAAAAACTCAGTTTTCTATTGCTGCTGCTGTTGCTGCTGCTGCTGCTGCTCGAGTGACTAAACGGTTTAGCACAGCAGCAGCAGCAGCAGCAGCAACAGCACCAGACCTCTCTCATGTCTTTAAGTGCATTTGGGGTTTTGCCGCTAATTTTGATTTTTTGGTGTAAAAAGTAATAATAACCAGCACCAAATAGCAATAACAAAAAACACTGACTGACTGCAAAAAGATTGACGCAACACACATTGGTGTGATCAGGTGTGTGTGTGTGTGTACTGATTAGGCGAAAAACTGGTGTGTGTTTTTTGTTTTAATTTGCTTTTATTGTATTTGCGATTAGGTGTAACACTGACGAGCGCCTGTCAAAAGCTGTCCAACAACACACACACACACATACAAAAACTGGTGATTGTTTTTGTAAACCAACAAACAGCAGATGGTCACTAACACTAGGCGATAGGGTGCACTGGAAAACAAAAGTGCGACTTGAGGACAGTTTGGTCTCTCTCTCTCCTCTATTTGTGTGTATTTGTTTGGCAGATGATGATTGTGCATTTGATGTCTGCCTGGTACAGTATACTACTAATAATATTTGCGTCAATTGATAATGACTGCCATATTAAAAGAGCAGCAGCAGCAGCAGCAGTGCAACTACAGTTCGTCCAGTGAAAATAAACATTCCACTGCCTGATTAGAGTCTGCAGGAGAGTGATTCAGTGTCAATAGGGCAGTTGGGGGCAAGCAGTGACTGACTGACTGACAGGCAAACAGACAAATAGACAGACAGACAGAGAGGTCTCAACCAGAAGAATACTGCTGCCAGATGCGTCTTGCGTGTTATACTAAAAAAAAGTTGCTACTACCAAAGGGCAATTTCCAGCATCAAATGAGTCTGGTAAAGAAGCTTTGTGATTGCTGTTTTGGGTAGAATTGAGTTGAGTTGAGTGTGCGGTGCAGTGCGTCACAGTGCTTATAGGATCTGTTGCTAGAGCAGTTTTTTGTTGTTTAATTTTTATTTGGTGGTGGTGGTGGTAAAACTGCAGTCTGCCGTTCGGTGCTGGCCACCAGCACTGCTGGCGCCCATCACCTGCTGGCGCCCATACACACACTGCTGCTGCTGAGACAGCATCAATAAAAAACGGATGAAGGTAATAATCATCAACATTAGGATTATAAAAAAGAGAGTGCCTAGATCACGTACCGCCAGAGTGCTGCTGTCTAGTGCTGCTGTCTGGTGCTGCGCCCACCTTTGGACCACCTCTGGCACACACACACACACACAGCTGGCGCCACTCTTTTTGTTGTCTATTCTTTGTTTCATTTTTTGGTTGCTGTCCAAAAGGTGTGACTGGTGGTGGTGGCACAGTCCAGCACTGCAGCAGTCCAGCACAGCACAGCAGTAGACACAACACACATCATCATTGCCATTACCACCGCCAGCAGAAAAGGTGAGATTGTCAACAGATGGTGACATCATCCCTTTTTTTGCTGACATCTCTTTTATTAACATGCCAGGCAGCGAATGCAAAGTAAGAAAACCCAAAAAGAGGGAAAGCAACAAATAACATAGCATACCGTAAAATAATTTGCAAACACGCCGTTTTCCTCTCCCTTTTCCTCTCCCTTTTCTGATTTATGGTCCAGGTCGCCTGTTTTCTATTGACAATTGACCAGAATGAGGGGAAGATAAAAGGGAAACTGAGAGAAGTGAGCACGCCGTAGACACGCACCGGTCATTAACTAAATCACTGTCAGGCCAATTAGTGTGCAAGAGGTTTTCAGAGGGCAGAGAAAGGCACTTGACCGCCTTCATTTGACGTGCGTCACACACACACTCACTCACAAAATCTGGCCAGATTTGAGTGATTTAAAACAATTAATTGTTGTCGCAAAAAGGGGGGGAAATAGTGGTAAAACGGTTTTCAACCTAATAAAATAATTTTAGAAAGTGCATTCTCTTTCGGTCAACCTGTGTTTGCTGTGCAACCTGTTGTGATGTTAGTTCCTTTGGAGTATTTGTCTGATAAAATGTTGTAGAATTGTGCTGACGTAACATTGCCGATGCCTAGTTTATGAGTGACTGGTAAATTTTGTTTATTGTCACTTTATTTACTCAGTTTGCAAATTGGGAAAAGTTTTATCAAAAGTTAAAACAGTGTTTTCTTGAGGACATTTAACACAAACAGTTCAGTGAAAGTTTAGTGCAAAAGTTCAACAAAAACAAAGCTCACTGGGCGTCATTCGAATTTGAATTTTACTTAGTATTTGTGGGTTTGATCGTTTTAAGTATTTACAATAACAAAGTTATTGAGTGATTTTTGTTTTAGTTTGCGGCAAAATCAAACTCACTAAAAATGCAACATCAAAAGCGTTCTTAAATATTTTGATTTTTCAGGCTCTTTAGCGGCATCTACTGTTAGTTGTTGAAAAAAAATGAAAAAGAAAATTGCGCTGTACAGCACAGTGACCAGCGCCGTACCACAGTTTGACTGGTGTGACAACAAATGCACTGAGTCTGTCACCAGTGCTCACATATTGTGCCCCACACGCACACACCGGCAATAAATAAATCAGCCGAGGTGAAGCAAGTGAATATGCTTAAATGACTATTTATCTATTTACAACAACAAAAACAGAAAAGAGAACAATGAAAGATGAGTGCAAGAAACAAAGAAAGCTCAAATTGCAATAAACAAGCAAGCAAGCACAAATTGTGTCTGTGTGTAAGGTCTTAAAAGCCGAGATAAAATGCTGTCTGGTGCTGTCTGGCGCTGGGATGTTGTGCATTCCTGGTGCTTGTAAAAAAGTAGAAAGGAACTAACTGCAGTGAACTGCACTGCAGCAGGGCGACAGCAACGCCAACAATGAGGTGCACATTACCGCATTTTGGGAAGTTTTGGCGAGAGAGTCATTTGAGCTTAATTGGCCCAATTAAACATTATTGGGGCCAATTGCACTTGATCTGAGATGAGCGCCTGAAAACAAAACCTGCGCCCGTTCACTTTTTCTACGTAAACAAACTGGTGGCAAAAAACTAGTTTACTGTTGCCATTGCCACAGTAATCTGCTTTGGATCTTCAATGGGCTAGTGTAGTCCACTCTTGGTTCAGTAATTTTTTTGCCAACAAAAGTAAGCATCAGAAATGAAAGGGTGCTTGATTGAAATTACATGCACAATTTAAACACAAACGATTGATTCATAGAAGT